>LR812541.1:45302409-45344909 GCA_903798195.1 Danio kyathit | reverse complement strand
TGGACCGGCTGCTTTACCGGCAGGACCTCCCGCACCTTTAGCATGTCAAAGTCTGGTTCCTCATGGTCCGGGAAGAGGGAAGATGCCACCTGGACCACTCCACTCACCATTCCCAGGACTGCAAACGTGCCGCCCACCAGGTAGACCTTCAGAGAGCCTTTTGAGGGACCGGCGCTCAGCATTTCCTTGGCGAAAGGGATGAGCTCATGCATGGTGTCCATTCTGGAGGGAGAAAGCAAGGAAAAGTAAGGATGTGAAGATAACTAAATTAGTTTGATATGCTGTAGTAAATTTATTATTATTATAAATTATTTAGTAAAAAGAAAAAAAAATGATGTGCTGTTCAGAAAACTGTTTATTTTTGTATTTATTTTATTTTATTTATATTAATTTACATACTTATAAAAAAATTATTTGATTATTTGATCATTAAAATAATAAAATGATTCATAAAAATATTAAACAAATTTTTTTTTCTAATTAATAATAATGATAATAACAATAATAATAATAGTAATAATAATAATTATTATTATTATATATAATTTTTTTCCATATTTAGTGCATTTGCAGTGTATTTTAATCCCTATCACACTAAGTTTTATTATTTTATATTGATTTATTTATATTATTTTGAGTGTACAGAGAATACCTGATTTTAATTTTTCCTTCTTAAACATATGCAAAAATGTTTATGTGTAAAATCAATTCAACATAAACACAAAAAAGGCTCTTAATGCATTAAAAGAGGATATAATTATAAGCATTAATATATATATATATATATATATATATATATATATATATATATATATATATATATATATATACGTCAGGGAAACAAAACTACATTTTTCAGCCTTAAATTAAATATAGCCTAGGTTATAATAATAAAATAAAAATAAGAAATTGTCACAATAAAATACTTAGAACACTACAGACGTTAAAACTGAAAATCAATCACTTTCTAATAGCCTGTGGTGTATAATTTGCAAGTCTGAATAGTACAGCACGATGTCAGATATAACAGCGTAAAAGTTAAATATACACATTTATACTCATATAAAATATATATACTCACTTGCTGAAGGTTAAAGAACCCGCTCGGATGATAATTCCTTGTTTATCGGTGGTTATCCTCAGAGTTTCTGTGGGTGTCGAACATTCAGACTGTCTGCGTATTTAAAGCCGGAGATATTCTGACTCCGTCCACACCTTATGAATATTAATGAGGCTGGAGACGCAAGACGCAACTTTTGTCCCTTTTGCTTCATGTGAACGTTGAGTGATTTCAGGGATGCTGGCGAAATTAAAATCTCCGTCAGCCAAAAAAAAAAAAAAAAAAAAACCCGAAGAAACCAGTGTTATGATCACGTGACTCCACAAACGCACCGTACGTGAGGAGCGTGTATTATAATTACTTTTATTATTATTGAGGACGCGATGACACAGTCGGCATAGTTAATACTAAATCTACTGCTTCAAAGTTCACCGATCAGTTTTATGGCGTGATGAGGAGAGGTGAAACACTTTAGAGTGCCGTGTTTAACAACAAATGCAGATTTATTCAGATGAAGACGTGATATGATATGATATGTAAACAAGACGTGAGGAACGTACAATCTGAAATAATATACTGTGGTAGTACTATGGTGTTCATAGACCACATATTGTATACACAGTAAATATGTTGACTTAGGGTAATTCAAAGAATAATAGTACGAGTAAAGAAAATCAAATGCGTTTAATGGTCAAATAAAATTCATTATATATATATATATACGGTGGCTCAGTGGTTAGCACTGTCGCCTCAAAGCAAGAAGGTCGCTGGTTTGAGTCCCGGCTGGGCCAGTTGGCATTTCTGTGTGGAGTTTGCATGTTCTCCCCATGTTGGCGTGGGTTTCCTCCGGGTGCTCCGGTTTCCCCCACATGCCAAAGACATGCGCTATAGGTGAATTGAATAAACTAAATTGGCCATTGTATATGTGTGTGAATGAGGGTGTATGGATGTTTCCCAGTACTGGGTTGCAGCTGGAAGGGCATCCAGTGTGTAAAACATATGCTGGATAAGTTGGCGGTTCATTCCGCTGTGGTGACCCCTGGTTAATAAAGGGACTAAGTCGAAAAGAAAATGTTTGAAAAAGAAAATTCACAGGAGAGCAAATAATTTTGACTTCAACTGTATTTTTCTTTTATTCTCTCTCTATATATATATATATATATATATATATATATATATATATATATATATATATATATATATATATTTTTTTTTTTTTTTTTTTTATTATAAAAATATATCATTTTTTAGAAAAATATATAATATAATATAAATATATATAATAAAATATATAATGCCCCCCATTTTTATTATTTTTATTTTTTAAATATTTCCCAAATGATGTTTAACAGAGCAAAGACATTTTCACAGTATGTCTGATAATATTTTTTCTTCTGGAGAAAGTCTTATTAGTTTTATTTCGGCTAAAATAAAAGCAGTTTTAAATTTTTTAACAACCATTTTAAGGTCAAAATTATTAACCCCTTAAAGCTATTTTTTTGGATAGTCTACAGAACAAACCATCGTTATACAATAACTTGCCTAATTACCCTAACCTGCCTAGTTAACCTAATTAACCTAGTTAAGCCTTTAAATGTCACTTTAAGCTGTATAGAAATGTCTTGAAAAATATCTAGTAAAATATTATTTACTGTCATCATGGCAAAGATAAAATAAATTAGTTATTACAAATGAGTTATTAAAACTATTATGTTTAGAAATGTGTTGAAAAAATCTTCTTTCCGATAAACAGAAATTGGGGAAAAAATAAACAGGGGGCTAATAATTCTGACTTCAACTGTATATATATTCTTTTTACGGTATGGGAAATTCCCAGTGTTTGTTTTGTTTAGACAGGAAATGAGACTCTGACAGGAGACTCTGCCACATCACTGGCTGTGATGACCTTTCCTCCACTGGCCTCTGCTCATCATCAACCTGCTGAATTAGAGAACCAATTAAACAGACTTTTACTGCACTTTATTTACTGCTTAAATAGATATTTAAAAGACATTTAATAGATATTTAATAGATATTTAATTACAAATATATATATAAAAAAAAGATATTATGTAAAACACTTATCAAATATTCTGTCATTTTGTAGGTTTGTTGTACATTAAAGCACTGAAAAGGAAAATTACTGTTATTATTATTAATAATAATGTCAAATAATATGTAAATGTATAATGTCTAATATTATCTAAAATTAGATCATTTAAAATTTGAATAAAATAAACAAATTAAATTAAATTTGGCATTATATCAAATATTTACGTGTTATATTATTTTTATATTTAGGAATACTAAATCTCTCACAAATTAAGTTTATGACTTTTTGTACATTTTTATATTAAAATATAATATTAATATTATTATTAATAATAATAATAATAATAATAATAATAATAATGTAAGCTAATATAAAATGTTAGTAAAAAAAATATATTGGGTATTATATAAAATATTAAAGTTATATTAATTGTCATTTTGATATTTTTATTAACACTAATTAACACCATTAATTCTAATTACAAATGAAGAAGTTTATGACTTTTTGTACAATTTTACATTTATAATAATAATAATAATAATAATAATAATAATAATAATAATAATAATAATATCAATAATAATAATAATAATAAGATCATTTAAAAAAACATTTGGCATTATATAAAATATTTACATGTTATATTATTTGCCATTTTTATATTTATGAATACTCAATCTTTTAATGACGTTTATGACTTTTTGTAAATATTTAAATTAAAATTATTAATAATAATAATATAAATACTACAAGGTCATTTAAAATGTTAGTAAAAAAATGGTATTATATAAAATATTATTGTTATATGAATTGTCATTTTGATATTAATCACTGTTAAAATATTTGTACCTCTTACAAATTAAGAAGTTTATGACTTTTTGTACTCATTTACATTTATAATAATAATAATAATAATAATAATAATAATAATAATAATAATAATTAATAATAAATAATAATGTTAATAATAATAATAATTAATAATGTTAATAATAAAAATAATTAATAATGTTAATAATAAAAATAATAATTAATAATGTTATCAATAATAATAATAATAATATAAAATATTCATTTAAAAATTAAACACTTTATATTATTGCATTATTATTATTATTATTATTATTATTATTATTATTATTATTATTATTATTTTAAAGCATTGCATTAAGAAGATTATCATGCACATTAAATAAGTCTTTCAAATAAAAATAATAATTTTAAATTATTATGCTTTTCATTTAAAAAGTAATATATTTCAGTATAATTATATTAAATATTTAAAATTAAATATACATATATATTAAAATATGATCAAGGGTATTACACTTTTTCATCAGCAGGTTAAAAGCATTGCACGAGTCAGTGATTGTGCATTAAATGAGTTTGTAAACAGCAAACATGCTGACCTTTCACTTTAGCAGCCATTCAGCAGCACATCCTTCATATGGAGTAAAAAGGCTGATTGCTGTGTCTCTGGAGAGGCTGTTTGCGTATGAGGTGAGAGGCCGGATGAATGTTGGCTAAAGGACTGACTGTAGACTCACAGGCTGTAGTGCTGCTGATTGAGGACTTCTGACCCGCTTCGCTCTGTTGTGTGTGTCCTCGTGCTCTTTTCTCTACATGCACAGACAGTGTTGAGAAACCCTGCTGGAGCAGCAGACGTGACGGTTCACACTGTACACAGAACACACTCACTAGACAAGAACACCACGCACAATCATCACATATACTGCACATTAGCACTGCACTCCCTAGATACTTATCAGACAGGTGAGGTGACTTGTTTTGGGTTTGAGTGTAAATTAATTGCTTTTATTTTTATTTTTTTCTCAATGTTATAATAATAATATAATTATAAAATGTACAATAATATAATATTAAGAGCCCCTATTTTGCATTAAAAAGGGTCATAATTTGGTTTTGGGGTCTTTAACAACAGACTGATCTGCATGCAAGGTCAAAAAACACTTTCATGGTCTTATAATATGCATTTATTTTTACCTAATTATCCCAACAACTCCCATATGATTTGTTTAGTGACTCATTTGTTCCCAAACCACTCCTTAGCGCGATGCTACTCTGCGCTGATTGGTCGGATGATCCGGTCTGTTGTGATTGATCGACTGCGTTCAGCGCGAGACAGAGTGAAATGCCCAACACGGCTTATCAACAATTTTGAAGTAGTCAGAGTGCAGTGTATGTGTAAGCATACCTGCCAACACTCCCGTTTTTCCCAAGAATCTCCCGTATTTCAGACCCATCTCCTGTCACCCTCCCGTTTTGTTATTTCTCCCGGTAAACTCCTGTAATTCCACTCCGCCCCCCATTCCTCGGTCCTCAGCTTTTTGATACAGTCTTCTGTCACAAATACGCAGGAGACCCAAATGCAAGTGAATGCAAGTTGATTTATTAACAAGGATTACAGGAAATAACAACTGGTATAGATCTCACCAGATATTGAGGGATAGGGTAGAGCAATGATGCATCTCTCAAGGAAATCGACAACGCTTAACAGCGGTAATAGTTCTTCGGAGCAACAGATCCAGAGGGAAGTCTCTCATGAATATCTCACCAGTTATCGAGGGAAGGGGTAGAGCAATGGTGCATCTCTCAAGGAAATCGACAACGCTTAACAGCGATAATAGTTCTTCAGAGCAGCAAAACAAAGTGAATCTCTTGTGAGTGTCATCAGTGCAAACAGCGGTAACAACTTCAAGGAAACCAAGCCGTGCTTGACAAGTCCAAAAGCAACAGACTCTATGATGACTCACCACCAGCGGATTCAGCGAGAGAAGCCTAACAGGGAACAGACACATACGTGAACCACAACGAACTGACAACACGAGATACAAATACTGAACAGATAAAGGCGCGCGGTAACGCGCTGCACCTGTGGTTCACTGATTAACAGCTGAGCGATGCTTAGCAACAGAAAAGCAAGTGACCGCTCAGCTGACGACATGTAAACACACACAGCCACGCGGTGAAGGTGCACCCAAACAAACACACCCATACCCACACACACACACATATAAGAGAAACAGACAGATCCACAACCGTGACATCTGCACTGTAACACCCCCGGGTTGCCAACTTTGGTATAGTATCCGATCGCAGCGGCTGCCCGAAACTAGCTTCATAGTACAGTTACTAACACCACAGTACAGTTACTTATCCGCCCGGCTCGCAACAGTGGTATTCAGACACGTCACTCCCAAAAGGTAAAAAGTTTTATTCAGATTCAAAAGTAAAAAAAAAGATATTATATTTCCAATTATATAATAATAATATAATTATATCATTCACAAAAATATTGTAAATACTGTTTCCACCAAAACTTCGTCGAGAGCTCCTCAGGGTCAATATACATGGCTGGGCTGCTGGTCAAACCTTTGATGACTCGTGCCAATGCCAAATGTCGGTTTCATTGGTGCCAGCAGTGAAAATCTTGGGCTGTGGACAATGTGAAACATGTATTGGTCTCTGATGAGTCCACCTTCACTGTCTTTCCCACATCCAGGAGAGTTATGGTGTGGGGAAGCCCCAAAGAAGAATATCACCCAGACTGTTGCATGCCCTGAGTGAAGCATGTTGGTGGACCAGTGATAGTTTGGGCTGCAATATCATGGAGTTCCCTAGACCCAACACTTGTGCTAGATGGCCGCATCACTGCCAAGGACTACCGAACCATTCTGGAGGACCACGTGCACCCAATTGTTCAAACATTGTATCCTGAAAGCGGTTCCGTGTATCAGGATGATAGTGCACCAATGCACGTAGCAAGACTGGTGACAGAGTGACTTGGTGAACATGAAAGTGAAGTTGAACATCTCCCGTGGCCTCCACAGTCACCAGATCCAAATATTATTGAGCCTCTTCGAGGTGTTTTGGAGGAGCGAGTCAGGAATCGTTTTCCTCCTCTGGCATCTCGTAGTGACCTGGCCACTGTTCTGCAAAAAAGAATGGCTTCCCTCGGGCCACTGTGCAGGACTTGTATCTGTCATTCCCAAGATGAATTGAAGCTGTATTGGCAGCAAAAGGAAGCCTTACATCAGACCTGTTAATTTTACGACCCCCGGCCACATGCGGCCTGCTGGACTTCTTTGATCGGCCTATGCGCACGCATTTTACCAGTGCCGATATACAGCCTTATTGCACTGCTACTCGTGTGATATTGCGTTTATACAACAGTTCGACGGCATAATCGTGTATATTAAAAAGTCAATCAAACACGGAGTTTTAATAAACCCTTTTTTAAGAGGAACTACTTTTTTCCACCATTCATTCACATTCATTATAAGGCTGATCGACATGAAATGCCATCAGTCTAGAGACATTTTCCAGTATTTCTCTGTTGCAATTGGGATTTCACGATAATTAACCCCAAAAAAGCCAAAGCAAAGCAAACACTACCAGATTACTATGGTATAAATACAGCACTACAAAATACAAAAGAGAGAGATAGACTTAGAATGTCACTTACCTGTTTTATTATGATTTGATCAGCTGTAGTATGAAACGTACACTGAGAAAATGCAGTTTTTCCTCTCCTAAGGACTTAATATATGGTCTCTGTCGCCATCTAGTGGCGGAGCGTCAACCATCACTTTTTTTTGGTCTGCTCAGACAGGCTGATGGCGACCGATGCACTGAATCCGATGCTCTGAAATTATAAATATTTAATAATCGGCACTATCCTTATAAATAAACTGCATAGTTGCAATCTAAACAACTGCATTCTCACCTAAAAAAGCCTAAAAATACACTATGTTTTCCAACAGCTGCAATATTTGTAAAACTGTAGAGAATCCTCTGCTTGTTGCTGTATGTGGGCGGAGTAATACACAAAGGTGAAGAGGTGGTAAGATTGCTGTTATTTGCAGAATATCGCACGACTATTAGCCAATCAGATTCAAGAACCAGACAAAACTGTTGTATATGTATATACTAGGGTTGGGCGATGTTGACCAATTTGGCATCGTACGATGTCTAATGTGAACATCGGCGATGGACGATGGTGTCGTCGTCGTAGGCGGGGTGGGGGTGGTTGTTGTTAAATATCAATTAATTCATAACAAATTTAATAATTGTAGCGTATCGTTTTCACTACCTGACCCTGATCTGATCTGATCTGTGTCCTTATAATGGCTTTTGCCCACAGCTGAGCTGGCGGAGACCAGACGAGAGTTGGTTTGGAGTTCACTGTAATTTGTGTTGTGATTAATGATAACTTCCTTATTTTATTACTATTATTATGAGGAAATAATAACAAGTAAAGATGCTAGGGCTCGACCGTTTCGGCGTTATGCGACCTAAAATATATATTTAAAAGCATTTGTGTTAGTGCATAAATCGTCACCGTGCGAGCTGTTTTCACTGCAAAATCCTCGACGCGTGCGCGGATTTAGGAGACATTTATGCAGGATGCATCTTTGCACCTAAAGACACCAAACGCAGCGCTCAGGAACAGATTAAAACAGGTGCTATGTTGAAAAGACCGTTATTGCTATTAAGATGGCATGCAAATAATAAGTTATATATCAATATAAATGTGGGGCGGGGCGATGGATCGCGATGCCGGCTCAGCATCATGAAGTTTATTGGCCATCGGCGATGGACGATAGCATCGTCTATCGGCCCAACCCTAGTATATACTGTATATAGTCAGAATTATTAGCCCGCTGAATTATTAGATGATTTGTTCTGTAGACTATCGAAAAAAATTAGCTTATAGGGGCTAATAATTTTGACCTTAAAATAGTTTTTAAAAAATTTAAAACTGCTTTTATTCTAGCTGAAATAAAACCAATAAGTCTTTCTCCAGAAGAAAAAATATTATCAGACATCCTGTGAATATTTCCTTGCTCTGTTAAACATCATTTGGGAAATATTTAAAAAAGAAAAAAAATGCAAAGGGGGGCTAATAATTCTGACTTCAACTGTATATATATAAATTTCGTAATTAATATATGTAACGTTTGTCATTAAACAAGAAAAATCACATTATTTTAATGATAATCGCATTGCAGATTATCAGAATAAAAAAAGATTTAAAGAATAACAAAACACACGCAAATTGCTTTGGTCTATATTATTTATTATGAATTATTTTGTTTCGATTGTCTACAGAACAAACCAGTCTTTTCTAATGACTAACCTATTTAACCCAGCTAAGTCTTTACATTGCACTTTAAGCTGAATACTAGTCTTAAAAAATAAATAAATAAATAAAATATTATCTACTGTCATGATGGCAACGGCAAAAGTTCATATGAGGGCTAGTCATTCAGTCTTCAAATGTGTATATAAAGGATTGTTTATGTCTGGAGCAACAGACGTGACAGTTCACAATGTACAGGAAGAAGCTCATTAAACAATAACACACACTCGTCACATCGTAGATTATCAGTGCTGTCCATATCATTTTATGGAGACTTTAATCTACAAAAGTGTGATGCTATATAGCTGTCTGTCTAAGTGTTTTGTATCTATAATGTTAGTATTAGTCTGTAGTATTCAGTAAAGAATGTTCTGAATGTGATCCAAAGTGCCAGTCGACTTTTATTATGTACTTCAAATACTGTCTCTATGTTCATCAAAGCATTCTGAAATGCAACTGTTTAACATTAATATAATAAGGAATATTTCCTGAATATTAAATTATCATATTAGATTGGTCACATGACACTGTATATTTGAGAAATGATGCTGAAAATACTCTTTTTCATCACAGGAATTTGTTAGATTTTAAAATATATTAAAACAGAAACAAGTGTAAATATGTGTTTCTTTTTTTGTTGTTGTTTTTATTGTATTTGTTTTTTATCAAATAAATGCAAAATAATTTCTCTCAGAAGTGTTCAAAATCTTACCAACCCCAAACATTTGCTAGTGTTGAAACAGACTTGAATGCAAACACAAAATAATAAGGGTTGTTGCTAGAAGGGATACAGCTGTGGCCTGAGATTAACAAGAATTATTTATATTATTTATTAAATTACCCATTCATTCATTCATTTTCTTGTCGGCTTAGTCCCTTTATTAATCCGGGGTCGCCACAGCGGAATGAACCGCCAACTTATCCAGCACGATTTTACGCAGCGGATGACCTTCCAGCCCTTCCTGCCCATCCACACACTCATTCACACTCATACACTACGGACAATTTAGCCTACCCAATTCACCTGTACTGCATGTCCCAGAGGAAACCCACGCGAATGCAGGGAGAAAACGCCAACTGACCCAGCCCAGCCGAGGTTCGAACCTGCGACCCAGCGACGTTCTTACTGTGAGGCGACAGCACAACCTACTGCGCCACTGCATCGCCCAATTAAATTACCCATTAAATTGTATTTTATTATTGCCTAACCCCAACCCTAAATCCTAAAGTAATGTAAAAACAGTAATTATACAGAGTATTATTCAGATTATTTATTCAATTATCCATTACATTTTATGTTACTAACCCTAACATCTAGCCCAACCCTCAAAGTAATATAAAAACAGTAATTATAGAGTATTATTCATATTATTTATTACATTACCCATTAAATTGTTTGCTATTAACCTTAACACCTAGCCCAACCCTTACAGTAATGTAAAAACAGTAATTATACTAAGCATTATTCGTATTATTTATTAAATTACTCATTACATATTATGTTATTAACCCTAACCTCTAGTCCAGGGGTGCTCAACCCTGTTCCTGGCGATCGACCTTCCAGCTGATTTCAGCTCCAACCCTGATCAAACACACCTGAACCAATTATTTAGAACGTGAGGAGTACTTAATAATTACAGGCAGGTGTGTTTGATAAGGGCTGCAACTGAAAACTGCAGAAAGGTCGATCGCCAGGAATAGGGTTGAGCACCCCTGCTCTAGTCCAACCCTTATAGTAATGTAAAAACAGTAATTATACCGAATATTATTCATATTACCCATTAAATTGTATGTTATTAACCTTAACCCCTACCCCAACCCTTTCAGAAATGTAAAAACAGTAATCATACCGAGTATTATTCATATTATTTATTAAATTACCTATTAAATTGCATTGTATTAACATCTACCCCTACCTCAACCCTTACATTAATGTAAAAAACAGTAATTAAACCTATTATTATTGATATTATTTATTAAATCAGCCATTAAATTGTCTTTTATTAATATCTAACCCCACCCAAACCCTAAACCCAACCTTCAGAGTAATGTAAAAACATAATTACTGTTTTTACATTACTCTGATGGTTGGGTTTAGGGTTTAATACAGAGTATTATTCATATTATTCATTAATTTATTATAGTGTTGAATCAGACTTGAATGCAAACACAAAATAATAAGGGTTGCTGCTAGAAGGGATACAGCTTTGGCCTGAGATTAACAAGAATAATTTTTATTATTTATTAAATTACCCATTAAATTGTATTTTATTAATGCCTAAACCCACCCCCGCCACCCCAACCCTAAACCCAACCCCTTACAGTAATGTAAAAACAGCAATTATACAGAGTATTATTCATATTATTTATTCAATTATCCATTACATGGTATGTTACTAACCCTAACATCTAGCCCAACCCTCAAAGTGATATAAAAACAGTAATTATAGAGTATTATTCGTGTTATTTATTAAATTACCCATTAAATTGTGCTATTAAGCTTAACACCTAGCCCGACCCTTACAGAAATGTAAAAACAGTAATTATACTAAGTATTATTCATATTATTTATTAAATTACCAATTAAATTGCATTGTATTAACATCTACCCCTACCTCAACCCTTACATTAATGTAAAAAACAGTAATTAAACCTATTATTATTGATATGATTTATTAAATCAGCCATTAAATTGTCTTTTATTAATACCTAAATCCTACCCACAACCACCCCAACCCTAAACCCAACCCTCACACTAATGTAAAAACATAATTATACAGAGTATTATTCATATTATTTATTAAATTATCCATTACATTGTATGTTATTAACCCTAACCCCTACCCTCACACTAATGTAAAAACAGTAATAAGAGTATTATTGATATTATTTATTAAATTGCCCATTAAATGTTATGTTACTAACCCTAACTCCTACCCCAAGCCTCAAAGTCATATAAAAACAGTAATTATACACAGTATTATTCATATTATTTCTCAAATTACCCATTAAATTGTATTTTATTAATGCCTACCCCAACCCAAACCCTAAACCCAACCCTCACATTTATGTAAAAACAGTAGTTATTGTTGGACAGTAAGTGTATTGTTGTAATAATATCAATAATTGTCATTAACTTCCGGCCACGGATGACTTTCTTCTAGACTTTACCAATAATAATTTCCCTGTTCTGAGTCAGCAGATGATGAGTAAACAAGAAATGACAGTAACAGACGCTCATGATGACATCATGAGCCGTGTCCTTCAGGAATTAGTTGAGACAAAGTAGTGATGATGACTAAAGAGTCTGGTGTTAATCTGAGCTCAGGTGACTGACCTGCATAGCGCCCACTCTCCGGTCACCAGTCCAGGTCAGATGCTGTATTCAGGTCAGCCGGTCTGAATTGGTTAACTGGGACAATCTTGAAAAAAAATTATTAATTAATTAATTAAAAATAAAAATCAGTTTAAACAATCACAATATTAAAACATAAAGTAGACATATCCTAAAATGGAGTCTGATCTGAATTTCAGTAGTCATCTCAAAGCAGTAAGTAAATCAGCATACTATCATCTCAAAAACATCGCAACAATTAGATGCTTTGTTTCCAGTGAGGAATTGTTCATGCTTTTATGAGCAGCAGGGTGGATTACTGTAATGGACTCCTCACTAGCCTTCCCAAAAAAACAGTCAAGGCCGATTTATACTTCTGCATCAAGCGCACGCGTATGCTATGGCGCAGCCTACGCGTGGATGCATAGCCCCTCGCCGTGGCCGTCGGCGATGTTGACGCGCACCTCTCAAAAAATGTAACGCGTACGGGTAGCGCAAACTCTGTGATTGGTTGGCTTGGTAGGGCTGACGAGTGTGGGCGGAGGTGAGAGCCGCGCGCCCGATGCAGCGAGTGTTTACAAGTGTGAAGTCCCGTGAAGGAGCTCCGGATGGAGACTGTTGTTTTGTGTTTACCTTATGATTTAACTTGTTGCACATCCGCCGGTTCCCGCCTCAAAATGAGCGAATTTGAGCCACTTGTACATTAAGGAAGTGTTCAGGAAAAACTAAACACCAGCGAAGAAACTCGACACAGAGAAACATAAACACCTACTGCCAGCTAGCGTTTCAAAAGTGTATTGCAGAGAAACAGAAACCGCGAGCAGAAGTATAAATGCACGGCTACGCGTGAGGCTTGCGCCATGGGTCACGCCGATCACTTGACGCAGAAGTATAAATCAGGCTTAAGACAGTTGCAGCTCATCCAGAACGCTGCTGCCAGGATTCTGACCAGAACCAGAAAGTCAGAGCACATCACGCCTGTCCTCAGGTCTCTACACTGGCTCCCAGTTACATTCAGAATAGATTTTTAAGTATTACTACTTGTCTATAAATCACTAAATGGCCTAGGACCTCAATACATTACAGATATGCTCACTGAATACAAACCTAACATATCACTCAGATCTCTAGGATCATATAAACTAGAAATTCCAAGAGTTCAGTCAAAGCAGGGTGAATCCGCCTTCAGCTATAGCGCCCCTCGCTGCTGGAATCAGCTTTCAGAAATGATCAGATGTGCACCAACATTAGGCGCATTCAAATCAAGACTGAAAACACATCTGTTTAGCTGTACTGAATGAGCACTGTGCTACGTCCCACAGATCACACTATTATGTCTTTCTTTTCTTTTTCATTCTTTTATAACCTGTTTTAACACATTTTAATCTGTTTTTAATCACTTTTAATTTGTTTCTTTATTCTTGTTTATGTAAAGCACTTTGAATTACCATTGTGTATGAAATGTGCTATATAAATAAACTTGCCTTGCCTTGCCTAAAGTGCACGTTTATCTGAAAATATTAGCTTTTAAATGGGCCATAATAGGCTGTCGAATAGAGGGAAGATTTTTAAAAACACATTTTTAAACACGTTTGTTTTAATGACTCATTTCATAAGTGATTTGTTTTGTCTTTGCCATGATGACAGTACATGAATATTTTACTAATTATTATATTATTAAGGCTTAGCTAGGTAAATTAGTTTAACCAGGCATGTTTCATTAAATACTGTAGGCAAGTCTTTGGACAACAGTGGTTTGTTATTTGTATTATTATAATACAATTACCGTACAGAAATAATTATTGTTTTTGCATTACTGTGAGGGTAGGTGTAGGCATTAATAAACTGCATTTTAATAGGTTATTTAATCATATTAATAATAATAGTCAGTATAAATGCTGTTTTTACATTACTGTGAGCGTTGGGTATTAATAAAATAGGGGTAGGCATTAATAAAATACAATTAATTCGTAATTTAAGAAATAATATATATAATTCAGGCCACAGCTGTATCCCTTTTAGCAAAAAA
The DNA here is from genome assembly GCA_903798195.1 of Danio kyathit. NCBI lineage: Eukaryota > Metazoa > Chordata > Actinopteri > Cypriniformes > Danionidae > Danio > Danio kyathit. The sequence continues at coordinate 45,330,270 of LR812541.1, read as the reverse complement.
CAAAACAAAACAAAAACACCCTGAAATTGATTCTCCTCTCTACAGTATATGAAAAACAGTACATGAGTTGAGGATTATAGTTGAGAAATACCTGAAGGACCTCCAGTGATTTTCCCTTTATGTTCTGAAGAGCAGGCGGCACGGTGGCGCAGTGGGTAGCACATTCACCTCACAGCAAGAAGGTCGTTGGTTCGAGCCTCAGTTGGCATTTCTGTGTGGAGTTTGCATGTTTCCCCCCGTGTCCGTGTGGGTTTCCTCCGGGTGCTCCGGTTTCCCCCACAAGTCCAAAGACATGCAGGATAGGTGAATCGGGTAGGCTAAATTGTTCATAGTGTATGTGTGTGAATGAGTGTGTATGGATGTTTCCCAGTGATGGTTTGCAGCTGGAAAGGCATCCTCTGTGTAAAACATATGCTGAATAAGTTAGGGGTTCATTCCGCTGTGGTGACCCTAGATTAATAAAGGGACTAAGCCAAAAAGAAAATGAATGAATGAATTCTGAAGAGCACAGAGAATTTTTGAATGAAAGCGATTCAACTGACGCTGTTTTGATGATGGGATCTTGACGTCGGTAGCTCCTCAGTTTCTCTTGTTTATCAGCAACCTTGACAGGTATTTGTATCCCCTGTAGTAAGCAGCATTGATTATAATATGTTTGATTTACCTCTGACAGTAAGTTTTGGTGCAGGGTTGCTACATACAGGTGTCGACTATTGTGACCAATGTTGCCAGATATAGCTGACTTTTTCTAGCCCAAAAGCTGTCCAAAACCCACCAAAATGCACAAAAAAACGCCCAAAATATTAGATTAATATTTTATTTAATTTTTTAATTTATTTAAATCGAAATTAACCTAGTTCAGGAGTGTCCAAACTCGGTCCTGGAGGGCAAAGTTTACTTCCAACCCCAATCAGACACACCTGGGCTAGCTAATCAAGCTCTTACTAGGTTTTCTAGAAACATCCGTGCAGGTGTGTTGAGGCAAGTTGGAGCTAAAATCTGCAGGACACCAGCCCTCCAGGACCAAGTTTGGATACCCCTGACCTAGTTACTTTAACTGACATAATTTTTAAGCATACAGCAACCAACACCAGCAGTCACAGAAGCCCAACATAACCGAGTCTCATCGAAACACTGCCCCCCTCTCACCCACACACTGCACTTAATGCAGACATCCCAAGTTGAGAAAAGTCATTTCCGGGTGGGACATACATGATTTGCGGGAGGTTGCAGGATTTGGGGGGGGGGTAACATGCAGAACCGGGGTGGCTGGATGTGTGGGAGGGTTTTTGGGGGGATTGTGGTATTCCTAGTATTCGCTATAAATTCATACAGTATTTTTTTTTTATGTGGGATTAGACCAACAAGAAAACCAAAAATGTTATATATGAGGGTTTATTAGTAAAAATATCACACAAAGCACTGACAGTATAGCCGCCTACACAAACATAAACCTCCTCTAGTTCAGAAGACACTTCATTTTTAATTTCTTACACGATAATTAACAATACCGTATTTCTAACAGTAAAGTTCATGTGTGTCGGGTATTAGTACTGCTTTACAGTGCACAAAACAACTACGGTGGTGGAAGAAGGCAAGAAACAATTTGTATCCGTTTCATTACGAAAAAAATATATATAATGGATAAACATACAATAATTTCTGCATTACAAAAATAAACCTTTCTAGTTAAAGTACCCGAAAAAAAAGAGAAAAAAACTATTTATCAAATAACTTCCAGCTTAGGGGCCAATCATACCGAATTCACTTTTTTGATCTGAGAATGCAAGGCGCAACACGCTGCCTTTTTTGTTAACAAGAAAAAATGACTGTAGTGTGCTGCTCTTTTTATGTCGCTAGGCAACCACTCAATCAGCTGTGTATAGTCAAAGACTATAGAATACACAAGACATGTCACTCGTGTAGTTTTGAATGGGAAAAAGTGTAACGTCAATATAGCGAATGAAGCCCTGCCTTCAAATACTGGAGCCAATCAGCGATCGCTTTAGACTGAGGATACTCTGTGGAAGGGGCTCGAACCAGACGTGAGTTTCTGCAGATTTTGTGTGATTCGAACTTTTAGAAATGAAACTAAAGAGACAGATGTTGTTTAATTTTATTGGTGATTCCTAATATGAAATTTAATAGTAAGCTTGGCAAGCAATTTTGGAGAATTTGATGTTTCCCTATTCAAACAGAACGCCTGAGAGGCATTTCAAAGGTGGCTGCTGAGTAAAATGACTTGCCTGAATGGGACTTTGGTATTGTGCAGCTTATGTATACTTTCATATAAGCTCATACAATATATACTCCGTAGTCATCTTGACAACACAAACACTGCTGTCACCTCAACGGAAACCCCGCCTCTGCTTTCACTTGAAAATGAAAAAAGAAGCGACTGACGTAGCTGGCTTTTTCCTCTCAGTTGACTTTTTTTTTCAACTGCAGGCGCACAGAACGCAATGGCATGTATGTGAGAGCATTATGGTGCATTCACACCAGACGCGGATGAAGCGACATCCACGAGTGATTTAAATGTAAAGTCAAAGCAAAGATGCGAATAGACATCCTGACCATCGCATCATTTGCACTGATTTATTCACACGAATCGTGTCATTTGCACTGCTTCATACGCGTGAATCACATCATTCGCGTCACCTCATTCAAAGTCCAAGCACGAGTGATTTACATGTTAAGTCAAAGCAAAGACACAAATAGACATCCTGCGGCGCTATTCACACGAATGAAGTGGTGCGAATGACACAATTCATGCGAATGAAGCGGTGCAAATGACATGATTCGTGCAAATGAAGTGGTGTCGATGCGATTCGCATGAATGAAGCGGGGCCAATAGCGCGATTCGCGCGAATGAAGCATGTAATGACGCGATTCGTGCGAATGCAGCGGTGCCAATGGCGCAATTTGCGCGAATGAAGCGGTGCAAATGATGCGATTCGTGCGAATGATGCGATTCGTGCGAATGAAGTGGTGCCAATGACGCGATTTGCGTGAATGAAGCGGTGCAAATGACGCGATTCACGCAAATGAAGCGGTGCCAATGATGCGATTTGCGCGAATGAAGCGGTGCAAATGATGCGATTCGTACAAATGAAGTGGTGCCAATGACGCGATTTACGCAAATAAAGCAGTGCCAATGACCAGATTCGCACGAATGAAGTGGTGCAAATGACACGATTCACGCAAATGAAGCGGTGCCAATGACGCAATTCGTGTGAATGAAGCGGTGCCAATGATGCGATTCACGCGAATAAATCGGTGCAAATGACGCGATTTGCATCATTTGACAGATTCATTTGTGCAAATTTATCATTTATCATTCATTTCGCTTCAGTGTAAATGACGCGATTCACGCAAATGAAGCGTTGAACATGACGCAAATAAAGTGTCGCAAATTGAACATTTTGTGCATTTGACGCACTTAACGCATGAAACTTTAGTTGATGAACTCACAGTGCTGGGTGCACCTTTGAAAGGATCTAGTGGACTCAGACATGGCGCCGAACAAATCTACGATGTTTTTCAGCCTTCCTAAAGAACATAAAGCACAGCTACTCTCTTAATAAAATCCATGCTAGCCATTTAACAATGAAACTAGAGTCACCGGGCAGACAGAAGCCCTGCCCATGATGTGAATCTGCGTCTAAGTGAATTTGACACGCAAATGAAGCGAATTTGCTGAGTGAACTCAAAAACGATTATGCATTATTTATGCGCGAATAGTGCGATTTTTAAATATTTTTTTCACGCAAGCCGTGTCTGGTGTGAACGCCCCATTAGAAAACCATTCAAAAATGACGCCTCTCATTGCAAAAGACACATTCGGTGTTATTGGCCCCTAATAGGGCTGCACAATATATTGGATCAACATCAAAATCGCAATGTGAGTATTTGCAAAGGTCACATTGTAATATATACAATGTTGAGTCTGGATTATAGTTTATCTTGTGCATGCGTTTTTTTTTGAGGCCTGTGATTGCATGAGGACTTTACTGTAAAAAGATTCAGGCATAAGAAATTGTACCGTTTGTAACTTTAATAACAATTAATTTTATTGAATTATTTATATAATAAAGCTTACACTGTATTATTTGACATTTGAACATTCAATTTCTGTACACCTGAATACTACGACTCCTCAGAAAACCCATAAAGCACTGTTTATTTCATTTGTATCTTTTTTTATATTGTATTTATCCATGCTTGTAGATTGTTTATTATATTTTACGCAGATGCACTCCCCTACAGAATCATCCGAGTCCCAAATAGAGATATTCAAATAATATAATTTTTTTCCCCAATATTGTGCAGCCCTACAATCTAATATGACTTACAGTAAAGTGTACTGAAGTTTTTACACACTAAAATGACACATTATTGCACATTTTATAAACTAGCCATGCATCACAGAGAGTGTACTGTATGTACAAAAGCAGAAAATAATACTCAAGAGTCCAGTAACATGGACCCCTGCTCCAAATGTGTGTTAATACAGAGAGATTAATTGACCTTGATCATGTAAAACTGCTTCGTCGAAGGAAAAATACAGAGTTTTGATGTTCGGCACCAATCGTGGTACAAGGATACTGCGTTGTTTGTGAGTGTGTGATGGGCTGTATTTGTGCTCTGTTTGCAGAATTTGGAGGCACTCTCCTAAACTTCAGGATTGGAGGACGGTGCGGGCCGGCGGCCAGCTGTCCTGACAACACTCTTGACCGGGGCAGAGCAGCAGGATCTGCCCACAGAAAGCAGCCAGCGGCCGGTGAGAGGTCACAGACCTGCAGCAAACAAGAGAAACAGACATTCAGCATTTGTATATTTGCAAGCCTATACAGTTGAAGTCAGAATTATTAGCCCTCCTGAATTATTATCATCATTTAGGAAATATTTCAGGAAAAAAATCACAGAATGGCTAATATTTTTGACTTCAACTGTATTTGTGTTATGAAACAATCAGTAGATCATCTCTACCTGTCAAAAATCATGTACTTGCAGTGCAGCCGATCACATGACAGAGCAAACACCAGTCTGCAGGTTCTGCCCAGGACGATTGGAGCTTCTTTTTGCATACCTGAAAAAGAATTTAAAGTAAATAATTAAATGTATGTTAAATGTATGTATTTAGCAGATGATTTTATCTAAAACACCTTAAAGGAGTGGAGTACAGTTTTTATTTACTTATTTATTCATTTTGCTAATTCATAGGTGCATTGGTTGAATTAGAATAAACACAGAAAAGTCCTTACCATTGTTCCCTCTAACATTACAGAAACAAACAGCAGTGATATTTTACTACTACAGTATTTCTCTATTGTTATATTATTTATTTTTAAATTAGTTTTTATTATAGATTATTATTTATTTATTTATTTTATTTTATTTTCTGTTTACATTATTTCATGTACAAATTACAATTTAATAAAATTTCTTTGCTTATATTTATAGTACTGTTTATGTACCATGAACGCATTTAATAATATTTAGTATTAGTTTTGTTATTTGCTTTTGTCATTTCTATGAGGCTTCTGTATATATTTATATATATGAAGAGTTCAGATGCAAAACCCTCTAAATCCATCAGACAAGCATTTTCTATCAGGCTCCTATAATTAGGTTTAGAAGTTTCATTTTATATGTAATGATAAGGTTATTAGCTAGTAAATAAAATAACTTTTTTCAGAAATATCAGTTTAGACAATTATTTGGTTTTTAACAAGGTAGATTTTCTTTTGCGTCAAAACCAGCTAAATCCACTTCTGCTTTTTATGCAAAAACCTCTAAATCCACCTATTGGGACAAGACAGTGTAATTAGTTGAAAATCACTAAAGATGCAATTATACATTATTTTACCAAACATAAAACATATTACACAAACCACCTGAAATTAAAAATATATAAATCTGTCAAGTAAGTGGCGGTTCATTCCGCTGTGATAAACCAGGGAAAAAGCAGAAGGAAAATGAATGAATGAAATCTGTCAAGTAAGTGCATTAATCAGTAACATTAAAACTGACATTAATTAAATCTTAATCTCTTGTCATTTCTGATATTTGGGATTTAGATTTAATGTAAGTAGAGCAATGTAAACTTTGTAAAGCAAATATATTTGTTAATGGTGTACTACATGCCTAAAGCATTCACTCAATGTTAGTAGCTCATTTTTTAAACTCATTTCTAATAACTGATTTATTTGATCTTTGCCATGATGACAATAAATAATATTTTACTAGATATTTTTCAAGACACTTCTATACAGCTTAAAGTGACATTTAAAGGCTTAACTAGGTTAATTAGGTTAATTAGGCAGGTTAGGGTAATTAGGCAAGTTATTGTTTAATGATGGTTTGTTCTGTAGACTATCGAAAAAAATAAGCTTAAAGGGGCTAATAATTTTGACTCTAAAATGGTGTTTAAAAAATTAAAAACTGCTTTTATTCTACCCGAAATAAAACAAATAAGACTTTCTCCAGAAGAAAAAATATTATCAGACATTCTGTGAAAATTTCTTTGCTCTGTTAAACATAATTTGGGAAATATTTAAAAAAGAAAATTAATTTGGCTAATAATTCTGACTTCAACTGTATATACAGTATGAAGAGTTCAGATGCAAAAACCTCTAAATGTCGTCTGAAATTTCCATCGAAAATTAACATTATTCTCATCCCCCTTTATTTATGTTGAGTTATTTCACTTTAAAGACCAGAAAGATTACTTACTCTTTGCCATAAAAGTGATATTACTGAACATACACACAGAAGCTTAATAAAAAGGTTCATTTTAGAGGAAAATTTCAAACGGCATTTAGAGGTTTTTGCATCTAAACTCTTCATATATACACTCACATATATACACACATTTTAGTTTGTTTATTTATTTGTAAAATTGGTTCCTAATTATGAATGCTTAATGTGCTTTAGTTGTTTGGTTTATAACAACACTGCAATTGTGACATAAAACACTATGTGTCATATTTACATTTATTGTGGTTCTTTTCTATCCTACAATACATTTTGTTGTGTTACTATTTAGGTGTGTTCCTTTTTTGCTCTGATAATGTAGCTATGTTTTCTATTGTTCTTTTTACTTTGTTATTTGGACAACAGCACAGTAGTGCTGTGTATAGCTTTAAGCAGGAGAAAAACCTGTACTGTATTTTATTTATCAAAGATTTTGTGCAGCTGTTATTTTTTGTGCAGCTGTTTATTTGTAAACAGGGAGGGAAACCCCTGCGTTTGAATTATATTTTGCTCAAAAAATGTTTAATAAAGTTTTAATAAGGGCTTTAACTCTCAAGTAACCATTTATGGGAAAATACAGGATATATATCGTATACCGTCATTCCTCCTAAAAATACCGGGAAGATGATTTTTTGCCCATATCGCCCAGCCCTTGAAATTAGTAACTCCAACTGAGGTGCTCAAAACAAAAAGCTGGTCTTTGAGATAGCTAACAACTAAATTTGTGGAAACTGACACCCCTGCTGTGTATATCATTTTCCATGATAGGTTGCATTTAAAGTTCGCATGAACCAGAAGCTGCGACCTGTTTTTTTTTCCGTATTGTGACCCAGTTTTTAGAGAAATGGAATATTAAATGAGAAACAGTGGGTGATGCTTGTTTTTTCTACTGTGAGCTGATTGGATTGTTGGAAAATAGGCATTTCATTCGGAAAGATTTGGATAAGGGTTTCAGAAGAGTTATTATAACCTAACAGGCGCCTCCTTCTCAACATTTCTGTTTGTTCTCAAAACTGACAGCTGGAGGGGTGTGGTTAAGTATGTTAGCCACGCCCATTACCTCAGACAGACCTAATCTGAGAATTTAACTGAAAACAAACAGGAAGTGTATTTTCAGATTTCAACTAAATATTACAAGGGCAAAGTATTTTTGTTCTTAATGTCATGCACAGATAAATTGTTCACCACAAAACTAACAATGTGAGCTAACAAAATCAATGTGGTTAGTTTTGATTTCATTTCACGTACCCATTGAGATCGGCTGGCTCCGAGTGGTACACGTGTTTGCCCTTCTCCGCTATGGTGAGGGTGCCAACGTGAGTGGTCTCACTGTGACTGACCCGCATCGGGTGATACTGACTCTTGGCCTCAGTGGATCCACATGGCACATTCATGCTGCCATTGGGCTCGGGGGTCTCAGAGAACGGCTTCTTGCGGACGGATTCAGGTGTGGAGGAGGCGATGACTTTGATTTCGGGCACATCTCTGTTTTTGAGACGCACACAGGCCTCAGAATGAGCCTGCTGGAGCTTCTTCATGTGGTTAATGGCCACTGTGGCGTTGAAGGCTTGCTGGAGAGACCAGATCAGGGTTTCATTAGTATTAATATTACTGCAGGAATGAAGCTACCGACAAAAAGACAATGAATACAGTTGAAGTCACAGTTATTAGCCTTCCTGAATTATCAGCCCCCCTGTATATTTCTGTTTAACGGAAAGAAGAGTTTTTTAACACATTTCTAAACATAATAGTTTTAATAACTCATTTCTAATAACTGATTTATTTTATCTTTGCCATGATGACAGTAAATAATATTTGACTAGATATTTTTCAAGACACTTCTATACAGCTTAAAGTGACATTTAAAGGCTCAACTAGGTTAATTAGGCAAGTTAGGGTAATTAGCAAGTTGTTGTATAACGATGGTTTGTTCTGTAGACAATCAAAAAAATATGGCTAATAATATTGAAATTAAAATGGTTTAAAGAACTTAAAACTGCTTTTATTCCAGCCGAAATAAAACAAATAAGACTTTCTCCAGAAGAAAAAAATATTATAGGAAATACTGTGAAAAATACTGAGAAAAACTGACGCAGTGATATGCAGCTGCTTTCAGTGTCTCTCTATGCAGCCGCTTTCCCTGCGCTCTACATCTCAAATAACTTAACTCGCAAAAGATGTGTGAACGTTTCATATTACTTACACATGCTTATTCCGAATATATGTAAAAGACACAGATTTTATTTTAGAGGGCAGGCGTGAGGTTCAGCTGTGTGCTCTTCATTTTCTGTCTCATTCAGGCACAAACTGTTACTGCTAACAGCTACTGTTTACACAGTGCAAAAGCACATGCTTGCAGGGGCGTGACCTGGTGACGTGAAGCCAATCTGCGAATCACAGCACATTATGTTAGCTGACCAATCAGAGCCTCTTGAGGGTGGCCCTTTAAAGGAACTACAAAATATGATTGTCGTTTTCATTTTAGCTTTATTGCAGTATATAATCAAAGTAAGTTATATGAAAAATAACGTGATTTTCTACAAGTGAAGCATGAGCACACATTGCTTTGCATCTTATAAACAAAACCAAGTCTTAAAAATACACTGTGGAGCACCCCTTCAAGCTGAATACTAGTATCTTGAAAAACATCTAGTCAAATATTATGTGCTGTCATCATGGCAAAGACAAAAGAAATCAGTTATTAGAATTGAGTTAATAAAACTATTATGATTAGAAATGTGTTGGAAAGAAATTGGGGAACATTTTCTGACATCAACTGTAGATATCAGCACACAGTTGTGATCGTAAAAAGGTTTAATAATCATTTGCAAATCATGGTTAATTGTGCCGTTCTCTCTTAAAGCATAAAGCAGAATCTAACTGAAACTGGTCTGTTCCAGAAATTGACTCAGATGGAGCAATTACAGGCAAGATGGATGAGCAAATCAAACTCCTCTTTACAGCTGGATTGAGCAAACAGGCCAGAGATCATCTGAAAACCCAAGTGAGACTAAACCACCAGAGACAAACCCTGAGCCGAGAATATAGCGAGTTATGAAACGGGACCTTACCTTCCACTTGGACTTGGCGAAGTTTTTCTGCATCTGCTCGCTGACCGAGTGGTAGATGTCCTGACTGCGCGCCGTCTTCCCGATAATCCTGCAGGAAAACACTGGGATTTAGACAGCGAGAACTTTAATCTTGGTTAACCTAACAATTTAGGATTCTTCTCCCACATAACAATGGGATTAAATGGAAAGCAAAAGGTTTAATCTGACAATAAAGAGCTCCAGTGACCTTAACATATAGTCTCAAACTGGGCTCACATTTACTAAAATGACAAGCTAAAGTTGGAGATTTCAATTTGAACTTTATGAACTAGTGTTATTTTATTTTATTTTTTATGCTAGTATAGTACTTCTTGATATTTTTAATTAGCTTTATTTTTTTGCAATTTTTTTGCTTTTATTCTATTTAGCTTTGTTTAATTTCATCTTCATTCATTTCACTTAAGCTTATTTTAAAATAAACTTATTTACGTTTAGTTGCCAAAGCAACATGTTTGATTTTGAGGTTTTAATTCATTATTTTTTTCCATTTTATTTCATTCATTTATTCATTCATTCATTCATTTTGCTTCAGGTTAGCCCCTTTATTCATCAGGGGTCACCACTCGGAATGAACTGACAACTTTCATTCATTAATTTTCCTTCGGCTTAGTCCCTTTATTCATCAGGGGTCGCCACAGCGGAATGAACCGCCAACTTATCCAGCATTTGTTTTACACAGCGGATGCCCTTCGAGCTGCAACCCAGTACTGGGAAACACCCATACACTCTCATTCACACAGACTCATAAACTACAGCCAATTTAGCTCATTCAGTTCACCTATAGCGCATGTCTTTTGGACTGTGGGGGAAATCGGAGCACCCGGAGGAAACCCACGCCAACATGGGGAGAGCATGAAAAACTCAGCCGGGCTCGAACCAGCAACCTTCTTGCTGTTAGGCGACAGCGCTAACCACTGAGCCACCGTGTCACCTCCCACTTTATTTAATTTAATAAAAAATATTATAATAAATCTTTCTAATGACATATTTCATCTAATATTTATATTTAATTTTAATTTATATTTAATATTTAACATTTACTAGTAATTTATTTACATTAGATTTAATATATTTATTTATATTAGACCATAAATCAGATTTAATGATAATTATATTTTCTAAATTTAATCATTTATGTTTTTTTTTTTCAATTTCAATTTTTTGAATCTGAATATTAAATCTAATATTTAGGTCTACATTTTTCATCTAATATTTATAATTAGTTTTAATTGTTAACTAATATTCCCAGAGATGGGTTGCGGCTGGAAGGGCATCCGCTGCGTAAAATCGTGCTGGATAAGTTGGCGGTTCATTCCGCTGTGGCGACCCCGCAAGGGACAAAGCCGACAAGAAAATGAATGAATGAATGTTAACTAATATAGTTTTAAATTACTTTAAGTTCAGGATTTTAATCTCATAAATAGTTTTACATGAAGTATTTTATGTCTACACTTGCTCTCTAATATTTATATTTTATTTACTTTTTATTGCAAATTTTATTTTAATTTGCTTAAAATTTTTATATCTGAGGCGTCACGGTGGCGCAGTGGGTAGCACGATCGCCTCACAGCAAGACATTTACACATACATTTACATTTGGGAAATGATTAAAAAAGAAAAATAATTCAAAAGGGGCTAATAATTCTGATTTCAATATACATTATATACATAGACAAGTGTTTTCCTTAATTGATTAACATTTTGTATACAGATATACAATGACACTTCGAAATATATGTGCCTTACTGCACATTTCAGTAATACCTTCATGCATACGTATTGTATGAAATATTACTGTGTCAACATTTAAATTTTTTTATTTATACAGTATGCAAATGAACCCTGCGACTCACCAGGGGTGTCTGAGGGCCTGTTCGGTGTTAAAACGCATCTTGGGATTTTTCTGCATCATGTTGCGAATGAAGTCCTTTGCTAGAGACACATCAATTACACAGTACATGAGCCTCAGGACTTCTGCTTACAGATGTGTTTAAACAGAGATTTAGGGAAGAACTGAATGTTTGTGCTCACCAGATTCAGAGATGTCATCCCAGAAGGGCGAATCAAACTCATACTGCCCCTTCATGATCTTAGAAAACAGACGCGTCTCGGTTTCTTCATAGAAAGGAGGATAACCACAGAGACTGAAGAAAAAAAAAGTAAAAACAAATGAATGAAAACACAGTCATCCAGCAGAGGGCGCTGTTTATCTGACAGACTTCAACTTATACTGTCTTCATTACAAATAAAGGTGCACTATGTAGGATTGTCACCTAGTGGTTGAATTAGAAATTGCGGTCCAAAATATTAGAAAGGGTTTATTTTTTTGGTTTGTTTTTTCAACCGGCTGCTCCGATGACAACTTGACGCACACGTTGAGCTCAGCTAATGTTTACAATGTCATATTTGTATTGTTAGCAAAATAAAAGCCATCTCTTATGAAGTTTTATAACTCTGAATCAGCGTCTCATGCTACTGTCCTCCAGAGGTCAGATGTTCCGCATAAATTATGGCAGCCTTCGTGACTAAAATGAAATACAGGTTGCGTTTGAAATCGCCTACTACTCAGTAGGTACTTCATTTGAATTTACTACTTGAATGTAAGTAGTATGGATGGAAGTTGGACATAATACATCCGCCATTTTGTCATGATCATATAACCGCGTCAGTTGCATCGCGTAGTAGGTTATCCGGGTACTTCTCGCATACTGTTTTTCGAATTCTATGAATTCAGACATACTACTCAGCTCGCATACTATTCTTAGCATACTATATAGTATGGAAGTGTGCGATTTTTGATGCAGCCACGGTGTATATTTCACCAAGGCAACCCAGGGTGCCTAAATAAATAGGCAGTGAGCCGAGTTATAGAGACTCACTTCAGCCTAGTTTTTCAGATCAACATGTTCACTTGGCATGTTTCTTAAATGTCTGCAAACATATTATGGTATTTTTATGATTTAGAACACTAAAAAACATTCATACAGCACTTTTAACATTAAAGCTATCAGAATTCGTTAACTACTAGAATAGCGGTCAAGCTGACGACTCATATAAGACTACTGAATTGAATTTTTGTCATCATATTTACATTCATAGTTCATTACCCTAAAAATACAATCATTTATGGGTAACACTTTAAAAGAATGGTCCATTAGTGTTTTACTAAGTAACAACTATTACAGTATTTTTCATGTTTGTTAATGTTATTTGAATTAAATAACATTAGTTCATGTTGGGGCGTCACGGTGGCGCAGTGGGTAGCATGATCGTGTCACAGCAAGAAGGTCGCTGGTTCGAGCCTCAGTTGGGCCAGTTGGCATTTCTGTGTGGAGTTTGTATGTTCTCCTTGTGTTGGCGTGGGTTTCCTCCAGGTGCTCCGGTTTCCCCCACAGTCCAAAGACATGTGGTATCGGTGAGTTGGGTAAGCTAAATTGTCCGTAGTCTATGTGTGTGAATGAGAGTGTAGGGCTGGAAGGGCATTCGCTGCGTAAAAAAACATATGCTAGATAAGTTGGCGGTTCATTCCGCTGTGGTGACCCCTGATTAATAAAGGGACTAAGCCGAAAAGAGAATGAATGAATGAAGTTAAATAACATTAGTTCATGTTAGTTCATGTTAACTCACAGTGCATTGACTAATGTTAATGTGCATTAGTAAATGTTGAATTATGATCAATGAATGCTTACCAGATTATTCATACTTAATGTTAGTAAATGCATTAACTAATGGACCATTATTGTAAAGTGTTACCCATTTTTGTAATATAGCCTATGATTGTGTAATTTAATGTAAAGTTATGTAGATACACCAGTTTATATTCATATCTATATTCATTCATTCATTTTCTTGTCGGCTTAATCCCTTTATTAATCCGGGGTTGCCACAGCGGAATGAACCGCCAACTTATCCAGCACGATTTTACGCAGCGGATGCCCTTCCAGCCGCAACCCATCTCTGGGAACATCCACACACATACACTACGGACAATTTTAGCCCACCCAATTCACCTATACCGCATGTCTTTGGACTGTGGGGGAAACCGGAGCACCCAGAGGAAACCCACGCAAATGCAGGGAGAACATGCAAACTCCACACAGAAACGCCAACTGACCCAGCCCAGCCGAGGTTCGAACCTGCGACTCAGCGACGTTCTTGCTTTGAGGCGACAGCACTACCTACTGTGCCACTGCATCGCCCTCATATCTATATTAAATTGTTTTATTTTTGCGCTCTCCCTCTCATCTTTCACTCACAGCAAACTTCTGGTTGGAGGGGTGTGGCTAAGCAAAATTTCATCCAATCAGTCACACTGACATCATCTGAGTAGAAAAGCCGTTCCAGAGCGGAAGCAAATTGACAGATTTTGATCGAAGATTACCAAACAGTGCACAGATTAATTGTTAAATTCAACACTAACAATGTGCGCTACAAAAAAAAACTGTTACACTTTATTTTGATGGTGCGTCTGTTGAATTGAAGTTACATTGCATCTACATGCCAACTAATTCTCATTAGATTATAAATAGGCTGTTAGGTTGGGGTTAGGATTGTGGTTAGGGTAAGTTGACATGTACTTGCAAAGTTTCTTATAGTCAGTAAAATGTCTGTTGAAGGAGCAGTATCAGCGGATATTAAGCAGACAGTCTACTAATACTCAAATGGACCATCAAAATAAAGTGTTACTTAAAAAACAAGGTAAATTTAGATTTCATGCGGAGTTTAACAAAAATGGTGTTTGTTTGACCAGAGACCAGTTCTGACTCAATTGCTAATCTGTTGGTTTTGACAAACAGTAAGCTTAAGGTTTCTAAATTAAGAACTTGGCATCTGTGTATCTCTCTCTGTAAACAACAGCACTGTTTACAGTTCAGTTCACTCCGTGATGTAGAGCGCTTTAAGTACAGAATCAGATTCTTGCAAAAGTCGTGCGCACTAGAGAGGGACTTACAGGATATAAGTGATGACTCCAATAGACCAGCAGTCAACAGCTTTACTGTAGGGTTTCTGAGCCAACACTTCAGGAGCTGTGGGCAAACACACAATGATATTAATATAGAGCTTGTTTATTGTGATTCATTAGTTTATAGTACATTCTTTTTTTAAGGTGTTTTTGTAAACATTGTGAAAAGTACTAAATACTAAAAACTATATATAATAATTCTGTTAATTAAAAAATTAAACAATAATGAATATCTTATGGATATGGCTGCCTTAAACCTGAAAAAGAGTAACAACATTTGATGTACTAAAATTATTTAAGCTGAAGCTAAAAAATCCAAGAAATAAATAGTATAAAAATACTTATTTTATTACAGGCTTTCAAGTAAAGTGTGACAATTAAATTCTACTTCCAGGAAAATAACCATTTCAAAATGTTATTTATTTTTTACTTTTAAAATGAGTAATTTTAATAAAATTTTTGTATTTTTAAAATTAAACTGAAAGTAGTCTAAATAAAACTATTTATAAAATTCAAAATATAATGACAAAAGCACAAAAATATTAAATCAAAATTAAAAACAAAAGCATATTCATAGTTTAGGAAAAACTATATTAATAAATATTGAAACTGTTTTACTATAATAAAATACCGTAATTTTAAATATTTTAATATTCAGAAACAACAATTCTGCTGAAGAAACTATAGCAATATTATCAAATAACATTAACCAATCAAATTAGAGTTTGCTTTACATCATTAAAAAACTCCATAGATAAAATTCACTAGTTATTGAGTATTAGTTATATTGTTATGATCACCAGCGATCTAGCAGCTGCAGATCACACTTCAATAAAGAACTACAAATCTGCCTTTATATGGACTACAAGCTCCAGTCATGCACTACACACACACACACCTGTTCCTAATCCTGTCTGATTGCAAAAAGCTAAAGCTGCTCATGGACTGATTAAGGACTATAAAGACAGCACACACACACACACACACACACACACACACACAAACACATTGTTGCTGAGTCTTGTTCATCTGTTTAATTACCTTTACAACGCAATTTCCCTGCCTTGTTTTGCTTTGTTAGACCTTTGCTTTGTTTTATAGCTTATTCCCGTTTGTTGCCTTTCTAACTTCTGCCTGTTTATGACCACAACTCTGGATTTGCCTGTATACATCTGTTTGCTGCTGTGCTATCCATTGCTTGCCTGACCATCCTGTTAATAAAAAGTGCATTTGGATCTGCGCTCCATTGTCAGCGTCTCCCTTGTGACACATATAATAATAATAATAATAATAATAATAATAATAATAATAATATTAATAATAATAATAATTTTACATTTATATAGCGCTTTACTGGACACCAGCTGATTGGTGGAGAGGAGACAGAGTGATGAAGCCAATTATGATATGGGGATGATTAGAAGGCCATGATGGACAGAAGCCAGTGGGCAAATTTGGCCAGGATTTTTAACGACCACAGAGTCAGGACCTCATTTTAATGGCTCATTCGAAAGATGGTGCTCACTGAGCAGTATAGAGTCCCCTTCACTATACTGGGGCATTAGGACCCACAAAGACCGAAAGCTGAACACCCCCTGTTGGTCTCCCTAACACTACTTCCGGCAGCAACCTAGCTTTCCCATGTGGTCTCCCATCCCGGTACTGACCAAGCGCAGCTCTGCTTAGCTTTAGTGGGTGACTATATAAAGAGCAGCATCACATGCATTTAAAGAGAACAAGATTTGAGCTCCTTCTTACCCACATATCCTGGCGTCCCACAGGCTGTAGACATGACCCCGTTATCCTCCATCTTGGACAGGCCGAAATCACTGACCATGATCTTAGAGTTTTCATCAGGGCTGTAGTAGAGCAGATTTTCTGGCTGCAGAGAGAAAAGCAAATTCAGATGACTCTACATAGCATAACATTATATCCTCTATAAGCAGATCTTCATGCATATGCAAATCACTATTGATATACACTGCCATCCACTAATATTGGCACTCTTGGTAAATATGAGCAAACAAGGCTGGGAAAAAAATGTCACTATTATTCAACTTTTTGCTTAAAATATTATGGATTATATATTAAACTATGGGGCTGCACGGTGGCTCAGTGGTTAGCACTGTTGCCTTACAGCAAGAAGGTCGCTGGTTCGAGTCTCGGCTGGGTAAGTTGGCGTTTCTGTGTGGAGTTTGCATGTTCTCCCCGTGTTCGCGTGGGTTATGTTATGCTCTGGCTTTGTTGTTATGCATGTTAAATGTCATTACATTTTGTATTTTTTATTTGCATAATTTTATGCATCGAGATGTACAGTTGACATCAAAATTATTATTATTATTTCCCAAGGGCTGTTTAACAGAGATTTTTTTAACACATTGTTAAACCTAGCAGTTTTAATAACTAATTTCTTTTGTCGTTGCCACGATGACAGTACATAATATTTACTAGTTATTTTGCAAGATACTATATTATGCCCATATTATTACTATATTATACGCATATATTATGCCTATGTGCCAAAGCTTTCCTTCTTTTAATCTTTATTGTTAAAATTGTATATTAAACTATATAAAAATAAAAGTTATATACATGAAAGGCTTGCAGTTTGGAGGTGTGGCATTTCCTCCCCATAAATGATGAAAGAAATGACATTTTTGGGTAACTATCCCTTTAAAACCTGCAACCGATAGACAAATTACCATGTTTGTAAATATTTGCAGAAAAAAACAGGAGCGCTAGCATTTATAGCGAGGGAATGACATCCGACGCGGTACAGAGTTTGTTGTTGTCTTAGAAATAAGTTATCTTGATTACATATATATATTATTTACATAATGCTTTCAGCTCATTATAACAGCTTGTCACCCAGTGATAAGCAGTTATTCTGCAAAATTTATGTTAAAGTGAGCGGCGTTCGTCTGACAGGTCCATTAGCGATAGCACCCTTCCAATGGATATTGGATTAGATGAAATGGCCAAGCATCCAACCCGAAATATACAACTCATATATCTCATTGAAACTCCACGTGATTTTACAAGAGAGAAGTTAAAGGTCTACAAGTCGTTGGATGCCTACAATTTAGTTCTGTGTGGTCATGTGCAAGAAATAATGTTCCATGATTACCAGATTCAAAACTTTGTAGTGCTAAAAACTGAGGTTCTGCCTAGCCAAAGACAGGGAAAGAAGACGGAGCTATATAAGGGCCTGGGTAATCATCAACAAGCAAAACAACTGCATTCTGACATTGAACTACACCTGTATGGCAGGGTATGTGAACGTACATGTTTACTTTTCATTCTAAGCATTCAGTGTCCGCAGTTTAATTCACCATATTTAACTGTTTTTGCTGAAATCATTGCTGCAATCAAAAATGAGTAATGAGTATGATTCAGCACAGCGTGAACTTACCTGATATAACATGAGAACTGCTGAGTCGAGCATTTTTAATTAGGTTGTCACTCCATTCAGCTCCCTTTTAACCAAAGATGTCTGCGGTTGGCATTCGAATTTGGCATCCTACCGCACAACATGACATGTTTGCTATTGCAACCGGTCTCTTTTTGCAACCGGGAACCCGTGTGACGTTGTGTGACGTGGGCTGGTTATTTCTCTATACTTTACTCCCATTAGCTAATTTACATTTGAGGAAAGGGGCTTTAAGATAGGTTGACTCTTTGTTCTCTTTTATTAATATTTACCAACACCAAGATGATCAAAAGACATCACAGCTTTTTTTTTGCTCATATTTACCAAGGGTGCAAATATTAGTGAATTGCAATTAGTAACTTCTGGTAAAAGCTTAATGTGACTATTTTCAATTTAATATGGTTCCTTTTTACAGCATTGATGTTGTAATGTAATTAAAATACATTTCCATATTTTAAACACATAGAACAATGTAATTTAATGCAGTGCTTCTTGCCCGTCTGAGACCCACTTTATATCGCATATCAATCAGGCAGTGAAGATCAAAGGTTTTTAAAGAAACCAGATCTTAAACGTGGCCATTTTGTAATGGCGCTTGGACTAGCTGACTGAGAATTAAAAGTCTGTGTGCATATACCCCATTGGCACTGTGAAAGTGGTGCGTCTGTACCTTGAGGTCACGGTGGACGATGCCGTTATTGTGCAGGTAACTGACGGCCTCAAGCACCTGTCTGATAACCGAACTAGCATCCATCTCTGAGTACATGCCGCGGTCCAGGATACGGTCAAACAGCTCACCGCCTGAAACACTGATGAGACAACAACAGTTCAAAAACATGCGTTAAAGACAAAACCCTGCGAGTGTATATAAATAGATGAGCTTACAGCTGCATGACCAGGTAGTAATGTGTCCGACTTTCATAGAAGTCCTCCAGGCAAACCACGTTTTCATGTTTGATCCTAAAGGAAAGCAAATGAATAAGAAGTTAAAGGAATGACTTAAAGACTTATGATGTTTTAAAGCGGAAGCTATTTTGCAAAAAATACTTTTATAAAGGGTTTAAACACAGTAGTGTGGCAACAATAAAAAAGCTTCAGATAACAGCTATTACATCACAGATATTCTGGCTTCATTCAGTCTTACTTTCTCAACACTGCGATTTCGTTCTCCAGGTTGATGTCTCTTTTGTTCTTCTTCTTCACACACTTCATGGCAAAAAGCTTGCCTGTTTTCCTCTCCTTCACCATGAAGACCTCAGAAAAGGCTCCCCTAGAGAAAGCAGAACGGGGAAGGTCAAATCAGCAATTACCTGGGATTATGTTTATATCTGCGGATCTGAGGAAGAGCATGATCCTGATTTATGTGACTCTTCCCTCTGAGACTAAAGCAGGTTTTAATGAAGGTGAGGATGTGACCTTTTAAACCTTCAGTGCCACCTGGCAAGAGAGACATTTAATAAGAGCCAGAACTGCTTGTAGCGTCGCCAGCCTGTGAAAGGGGAATCAGGGAGAATGCTTGTGTGTACAATTAATATTAGTGTAATTGATTTCATCAGTCAAACACATATGAAAATAGAGATAAAAATCCTGTAGATTCTTATTATTGTTAGATTTTCAGGTTTTATTTTAGCTTGTTTCATATACAGTTGAAGTCAGAATTATTAGCCCTCCTTTGAATTTATTTTTTCAATTATTTCCCAAATGATGTCTAACAGAGCAAGGAATTTTTCACAGTATCTCCTATATTATTTTTTCTTCTGGAGAAAGTCTGATTTGTTTTATATCGGCTAGAATAAAAGCAGTTTTTAATTTTTAAAAACCATTTTAAGGTCAATATTATTAGCCCCTTAAGCTCTAAATTTTTAATAGTCTACAGAACAATCCCCTGTTACACAATGATTTGCCTAATTACCCTAATTTGCCTAATTAATCTAGTTAAGCCTTTAAATGTCACGTTAAGCTGAATACTAGTATCCTGAAAAATATCTAGTAAAATATTATTCACTGACATCATGGCAAAGATAAAAGAAATCAGTTATTAGTTATTAAAACTATTCTTTAGAAATTTGTTGTGAGTTTTTGTGCATAAACTCTGTTTTTCATTTAGTTTAACTTTGCATTTTATTTGATTTCAACTTTAATTCAATTAACATAAATATTTTTTTATACTTACAACAATAACAACTCTCAGATAATTCAGCAACAACTTAACAACAATCATACATGCCAACACTCCTGTTTTTCCCAGGAGTCTCCTGCATTTCACACCCATCTCCCGCCACCTTCCTGTTTTGTTATTTCTCCTGGAAACTCCCGTAATTCTTGTACCTGGTCCTACCATCTTTTTGGTACAGTCTCCAACACCCTACCCCACTTCCCCCCCTGTTTGTCATCTTTAGTATAATATCCGATTGCTGCCGCCACCGCCTGAAACCCGGTCCGTGGTACATTTACTAACACCACAAACACCCCCCAGTGTTTACTCAGACAACACCCCCGGCACCCCTCCAACTTCCCCTGGTCTTCCACAATTTCGGAGACAAATGTTGTCAGGTATTACAACAACTGGTTAGAAACAGTCACTCAGATCACTTTAACAGTCGCTTAGTAATAACTTATCAACCATTCACTGTATACCTTAGAAACCGTCAAATCTAAAAGTCATAATTATGAGATATAAATTAAGAATTTTGGAGATTTTGACCCTTGAGAGATGTCAACACATACATGTAACTCAGAATTATGAAGGTAAACTAAGAATTCAGAAAAATATGTAAAGCTTGGGAGATAAAAGTCAGGATTGTGGAATGTAAACGCAGGCTTTCTAGAATTTTGACACACTCATAACTGAGAAGGAAAAAAAGTGAAATCTGCAAGATGTAAACTAAGAATTATGAAAAAAGTCTCAATTGTAAGACATGAACTGAGATTTTAGAGGGGGGGGGGGAAGTCAGAAATGTGAGGCATAAATGCAGAATTCACAAAAACGTGTGAGGCGCAAACTAAGAAATTAAAAAAAAGTCAGAACTGAGCAATGCTATCTAACACTATATTATAATAACTCAGAACTGCGAGATGTAAACCTAAAAATTAGAAAAGTCAGACATTAAGACCTTTAAAAAAAACTAAAATCTGAATTGTGTCATGTTAATGTACATTCTGGTGTTCTAAATCAGGGATTCTCAACCGGTGGGCCGCGGCCTCAGCGATCCTGCAGGTGGGCCGTGAGATAGCTTAATATTTACTTAAATATTATGCTATAATTATTTGATTTCAGGTGACGCAGTGGCGCAGTAGGTAGTGCTGTCGCCTCACAGCAAGAAGGTCGCTGGTTTGAGTCTCGGCTGGGTCAGTTGGCGTTTCTGTGTGGAGTTTGCATGTTCTCCCTGCGTTCGTGTGGGTTTTGTCTGGGTTCTCCGGTTTACCCCACAGTCCAAACACATGCGGTACAGGAGAATTGGGTAGGCTAAATGTATAGTGTGTATAGATGTTTCCCAGAGATGGGTTGCAGCTGGAAGGGCATCCGCTGTGTAAAACATATGCTGGATAAGTTGGCGGTTCATTCCGCTGTGGCGACCCCGGATTAATAAAGGGACTAAGCTGAAAAGAAAATGAATGAATGAATGAATGAATATTCGATTTCATTATTAAATATGTCATATTAAAATAATCGAAGTAATGGCATTTCCCGTTTGCTGTGATTGAATAAGCTAATTCGGACTCGGTGCAAAAACAGCCTCACTGTTAAATGCAGACTGTGGCTTAAATTTCCAACCACTGCGCGTCAACTAGGACTACCTCCTCAGTTGTATAAATCAAACCGTCACGCAAAGGTAAAGGAAACGATGAGAGTTACCTTTAATAACCAGCCAGCGCGTGCCTCACGTCTGTGACTCGTACTGTATCAGAGTCTCACAAGTACGTTGATTCACAAAATATGCATGCTCTCTTTGTGTGAACACATTAAAATATCCACACAGTTGCCCAAGAAAAAAATATTATAGGAAATACTCTGCAAAATCCCTTCCTCTGTTAATCATCATTTGGGAAATATTAACAGGAGGGTTAATAATTGTGACTTCAACTGTGTGTGTGTATATGTATATATATATATATATATATATATATATATATATATATATATATATATATATATACATACAACTGTATGTATATGTGAATTGTAATTGTACGCCATCAAGGAAGTCACTTCAGAAGATCTCCTGAAGGACTTAATTTTGTTTTCTCCACATTCCCCTCGGCTGTAACCTGGAATAGCTGTACTGGGACGAGGATTACATTCGAAATCCCTTACGCAACGGAAATGCTATGCAGGTGCTTGATAAACAAGCAGGTCATCAGAAGCACTTGCAGAAAGAGGCTAGGCTACAATTACTGAGGGATTGATGAAATAAGACAGTCTTATCTGCGCTATAAAGAACATCTGCTCAGATTACACATGCTGCCACTGGTTTACCTGCTGCAAAGCTTCATATTATTCATATAATACTCTTATTGCATATCACTTCATAAGCTAATGTTTTCACATCAACATCTTAGTATGAATTAAGATTATATACAGCAAAAAATACTTCTTAAACAATATTCAGACTATATAACTTGGAAACATATCATGGCAAACAATACATAATTATTTGAATTAAATAGAATATTCACTACTTTAAATATTTAAATAGGACATATTTTACCAATAATAATAATGAATATAATAATAAATAAAAAAATTATGAATATAATAATAATAATAATGAATATAATAACAACAACAACAACAAAAACAATAATAATAATAAATATAATAATAATAATAATGAATATATTAATAATAATAATAATAATAATAATAATAATAATAATAATAATAATCACCATCATCATCATAATAACAACAATAATAATAAATATAATATCAATAATAATAATAATAATAATAATAATAATAATAATAATAATAATAATAATGAATATAATAACAGTAATAATAATAATAATAATAATAATAATTAATATAATAACAGTAATAATAATTAATATAATAATAATAATAATAATAATAATAATAATAATAATAATTATTATTATTATTATTATTATTATTATTATTATTATTATTATTATTATGGCATCTGGCTAAGATCAATACCTGTTATTACATTTAGCTAGCTAAAGCGATCTACTCCCAGGAGGGGGTAGAATTCAGGGGCCCTGTGGTTTACTTCCAGAAGGAAGTTGAAATGGGGGGGGGGGGGGGCACGTAACTAGAGCTGCAAAGCTTAACTTTTTGATTGTAGGTGAGAAATCGAATCTGTTGGAGACATCCAATAGATTAATCGGTACTGAAAAAGTCCACAGAGTGGGGGTTATCACCAGAATGGGGAAGTCCCAGAGTAAAATGAGAAAATATGATACAGCTGTGTTTTTGGAATATGGAAAAACTGTCTTTACACTGTTTTCATCTGTTTTTAAATTCCTTGTTTTGATTTTATTTATATGTGTCTCTTTTATTCCTGTTTATGTAAAGCACTTTGAATTGCCACTGTGTATGAAATGTGCTATATAAATAAACTTGCCTTGCCTAATAACAATAATTAATACAGTATAACAATAATAACAATACTACTACTACTACTACTATTGATAATAATAATAAAAATAATAAAAATAATGTAATTTGAGTTTCAGTCAACTGTTTTATTTGTAACTATGCAATAAAAATATATTTAAAAATTACATAAAATGCTATTTAAATGTATTATTAGAAGCATTATTTTTAATTGAAAAAATATTTGTATAACACTTATGGCTTAACATTAATTTTAAGAAAACATAATTATCACTAACTGTATTACTTTTGGGGCAGCACGGTGGCGCAGTGGGTAGCACATCGCCTCACAGCAAGAAGGTTGCTGGTTCGAGTCCTGGCTGGGCCAGTTGGCATTTCTGTGTGGAGTTATTCTCCCTGTGTTGGCGTGGGTTTCCTCCGGGTGCTCCGGTTTCCCACACAAGTCCAACGACATGCGGTAAGCTAAATTGTCCATAGTGTATGTGTGTGAATGAAAGTGTATGGGTGTTTCCCAGTGATGAGTTGCAGCTGGAAAGGCATCTGCTGCGTAAAACATATGCTGGATAAGTTGTCGGTTCATTCCGCTGTGGCGACCCCAGATTAAAAAAGGGACCAAAAAGAAAATAAACGAATGAATGAAATTGGCCGTAGTGTATGTGTATGAATGAGTGTGTATAGGTGTTTCCCAGTACTGGGTTGTGGCTGGATGAGGATCCGCTGCATAAAACATATGATGGAATAGTTGGTGGTTCATTCTGTTGTGGCGACCTCCTAAATAGAGACTAAGCCGAAGGAAAATGAATGAATTTAAATTGAATTAATAGATAGAGGGAGAGAGAGTCACGACACAACCATTTTTTCTCCTGCATTGAATGTAAAATCTCAGAAAAAGTGTGTTTACCTTCACCTGTGGTCAAGAGTGAATCATCTTTTAGAAAGTCCTGCATTCATGAATCACTGTGGATTCAGATGAAACGCATGAGAAAAATAGACCTAAAGCTAAATATGGCGCAAACTGAAGGTCAGTTTATAGAATGTGCCCGAAGGCAAATAAAACTGCCAATGCTATTCATAAAAGCATGATTTTTCATCACGCTCCAGCAATATCAGACAATTTTGGACGCTGTTTTTCATCCTGACGGCTGTAAAGGCCTGCGCCGAGGGATTGTGGGGCTTTAATTTGGGTTGTTTTTGTCAGAGGAAACTACTGTGTTCAACTCTCCACGGCCCAGGATGCTCCACTGGAGCCGGTAACACCACAGTGACAGAGCCCTCCAGACACACACACACACACACACACACACACACACACACACACACACACACACACACACACACACACACACACACACACACACACACACACACACACACACACACACACACACACACACACACACACACACACACACACACACACACACACCTCACTTCATCACCTGTGTGATTTCTCATTTTTAAGGTGTTGTTTCTAATTCACACCTTACATTTGAGGCCAACTGAATGCTGCATCAAAACAACAACTGCTTGGCTTTATCACATTTTTTGTTTGTGTGGCAAGAAAACATCCAAAATACACCTTTAAAGTGTTATGTTATTGCATTTCATTCATTTGCATATGTAGATTTTAATTACAATGCATGTTTATTGTTCTTATAATCTATATAATATAAATAAATATATAATATAAATATATAAAATAAATGTATAAAATTGGCCAAAATATAGAAGAAAAAAAAATCACAATACATTTAATTGAGTAAATGTGTTTTTATATCAACAATAATCCAAAATAATAAATAAAGAGTGACAACAAAAGAAATGTTACTTTTTCCACATTTTTTTTTTATGTTACAGCCAAAATGGATTAAATTAATTTATTTCCTCAAAATTCTACACACAATAACCCATAATGACAATGTGAAAGAGTTTTTGAAATTGTTGCAGATTTATTAAAAATAAAATCACATGTCCATCAGTATTCACAGCCTTTGCTCAATACTTTGTTGATGCACCTTTGGCAGCAATTACAGCCTCAAGTCTTTTTGAATATGAAGCCACAAGCTTGGCACACCTGTCTTTGGGAATTTTTGCCCATTCCTCTTTGCAGTACCTCTCAAGCTCTATCAGGTTGTATGGGAAGCGACAGCGTACAGCCTTTTTCAGATCTCTCCAGAGATGTTCAATAGCATTTAGGTCTAGGCTCTGGCTGGGCCACTCAAGGACATTCACCGAGTTGTTGTGAAGCCACTCCATTGATATTTTGGCAGTGTGCTTTGGGTCATTGTCTTGCTGGAAGATGAACCGTCGCTCCAGTCTGAAGTCAAGAGCACTCTGAAGCAGGTTTTCATTCAGGATGTCTCTGTACATTGCTGCATTCATCTTTCCCTCTATCCTGACAAGTCTTCCAGGTCCTGCTGCTGAAAAACATCCCTACAGCATGATGCTGCCACCACCATGCTTCACTGTAGGGATGGTATTAGCCTGGTGATGAGCGGTGCCTGGTTTTCTCCAAACGTATTGCCTGGCATTCACTCCAAAGAGTTCAATTTTAGTCTCATCAGACCAGAGAATTTAGTTTCTTATGGTCTGAGAGTCCTTCAGATGCCTTTTGGCAAATTGCAGGCAGGGAGTGGCTTCAGTCTGGCCACTCTACTATACAGGCCTGATTGGTGGATTGCTGCACAGATGGTTGTCCTTCTGTAAGGTTCTCCTCTCTCCATAGAAAGAATGCTGGAGCTCAGACAGAGTGACCACTGGGTTATTGATCACCTCCCTGACTAAGGCCCTTCACCCCCGATCACTCAGCTTAGATGGCCGGCCAGCTCTAGGAAGAGTCCTGCTGGTTCCAAACATCTTCCACTTACGGATGATGGAAGCCACTGTGCTCATTGGAACATTCAGAGCAGCAGAAATTCTTCTGTAACCTTCCCCAGCCTTGTGCCTCAAGACAATCCTGTCTCGGAGGTCTACAGACAATTTCTTTGTCTTCATGCTTTGTTTGGGCTTTGACATGCACCATCAACCCTGGGACCTTATAGACGGGCGTATGCCTTTTCAAATCATGTCCAATCAACTGAATTTACCACAGGTGAACTCTGATTAAGCTGCTGAAACATCTCAAGAATGATCAGTGGAAACAGAATGGACCTGAGCTCAATTTAGAGCTTCACGTCAAAGGCTGTGAATACTGATGTACATGTGATTTTTCAGCTTTTTTTATTTTTAATTAATTCGCAACAATTTCAAAAACTCTTTTTTCACATTGTCATTATGGGGGATTGTGTGTAGAATGTTGAGGAAATAAATGAATTTAATCCATTTTGGAATAAGGCTGTAACATAAAAAAATGTGGAAAAAGTGAAGCGCTATAAATAGTTACCGGATGCACTGTATGTATGTATGTATGCAGTAGGTAGTGCTGTCGCCTCACAGCAAGAAGGTCGCTGGTTCGAGCCTCAGCTGGGTCAGTTGGCGTTTCTGTGTGGAGTTTGCATGTTCTCCCCACGTTCGCGTGGGTTTCCTCCGAGTGCTCCGGTTTCCCCCACAGTGAATGTGTGTGTATGGATATTTCCCAGAGATGGGTTGTAGCTGGAAGGGCATCCGCTGCGTAAAACATGTGCTGGATAAGTTGGCGGTTCATTCCGCTGTGGTGACACAAGATTAATAAAGGGACTAAGCTGAAAAGAAAATGAATGAATATATATGTATAGAAACAGAGTCTTCCTTTTATGCACTACATGGGTATTTTAAATATTCATGGATCATTGAATTTGTAGATCAGAGAATATTAATTTATTAGGCTTAGTCCCTTTATTCATCAGGAGTTGCCACAGCGGAATGAACTGCCAACCTATTCAGCATATGTTTTACACAGCAGATACCCTTTCAGCTGCAACCCAGTACTGGGAAACATCCATACACACTCATTCACACACATACACTACGGTGAATTTAGTTCATTCAATTGATCTATAGTGCATGTGCTTGGACTGTGGGGAAAACCGGAGCACCTGGA
>LR812541.1:45204909-45297409 GCA_903798195.1 Danio kyathit | reverse complement strand
TATAGAAAATAACAGAATTTTAAATGTAACAGAATCTAGAGTGTAACAGAATTAAGAAAGTGCAGAATATTAAATGTAACAGAATTTAGAAAGTAAGATAATTTAAAAGTGCAGAATTTTAAATGTAACAATTTAGAAAGTGAAACATTTTGAATATAACAGAATTTAGAATGTAACAAGTATGAAAGTGTAAAATTTAGAATGTAACAGAATTTAGAGTGTAACAGAATTAAGAAAATGCAGAATTTTAAATGTAACAGAATTTAGAAAGTGCAAAATTTTAAATATAACAGAATTTAAAGTGCAGAATGTTAAATGTAACAGAATTTAGAAAGTAACAGAATTTAGAAAGTGCAGAATGTTAAATGTAACAGAATTTAGAAAGTAACAGAATTTAGAAAGTGCAGAATGTTAAATGTAACAGAATTTAGAAAGTAACAGAATTTAGAAAGTGCAGAATGTTAAATGTAACAGAATTTAGAAAGTAACAGAATTTAGAAAGTGCAGAATGTTAAATGTAACAGAATTTAGAAAGTAACAGAATTTAGAAAGTGCAGAATGTTAAATGTAACAGAATTTAGAAAGTAACAGAATTTAGAAAAGTGCAGAATGTTAAATGTAACAGAATTTAGAAAAGTGCAGAATTTTAAATGTAACAGAATTTAGAAAGTGCAAAATTTTAAATGTAACAGAATTTAGAAAGTACAAAATTACAAATGTAACAGAATAACGAAAGTGCAAAATTTTGAATTTAGAAAGTAGCAGATTTACAAAAGTACAGAATTTAGAATGTAACAATTATGAAAGTACAGAATTTAGAATGTAACAATTATGAAAGTGCAGAATTTAGAATGTAACAGAATTTAAAGTGCAGAATGTTAAATGTAACAGAATTTAGAAAGTAACAGAATTTAATACAGTATGTAATAGAATTTAGAATTATGAAAGTGCAGAATTTAGAATGTAACAGAAATTAAAAAGTGCAGAATTTAGAAAAAAGTTTTGAATGCAACAAAATTTAGAAAGTAGCAGCATTACAAAAGTACAGAATTTAGAATGTAACAATTATGAAAGTGTGGAATTTAGAATGTAACAGAAGTTAAAAAGTGTAGAATTTATAAAAGTAACAATTTAAAATGTAACAGAATTTAAAAAGTGCAGAATTATAAATGTAACAGAATTTAAAAATTGCTGAATTTTTTATGTAACAGAATTTATAAAATAACAGAATTTAATCTCTAACAGAATTTAGAAAGTGCAAATGTTTTAATCTAACAGAATTTATGAAAGTAACAGAATTTAGAATGTAACAGATTTACAAAAGTGAAAAAGAATTTCAATCCAATTTTTTATTTGGCTGCTCTTCTTGTTTGAAGCTTGCTGTGTTGTCATGGAAACTAAAATGGAATAGGGTGTAAAGCTGTAAAAGAACTTCAGGGAAACAGTTAAGATATTATAAACTTATACTTTAATAAATGCTGGGATCTATAAACCCAATATTGGATCAAATATAGATAAATCCAACCTTTGGGGTAATTTTTTCAATATCATTTAAATTACATTTATTTACACAAATGTTGGGTTTGTCCAACGTTGGTTAAATACAACCCAGCATTTTAAAGAGTGTATCAATAAAATGGCTGAAGTGGAGAAATGGGTGAATGCATCCACTCAGAAATGCAAAACCTCAATCATTCAAACCATCACATGCCTCAAAATGATTGAATATATTTGTTAAAGTTATTTTCTTTAACAAAACACCTCCATAAAACTGAACTTGCTTGGCTCATCGACAGCACAGTAAAACAACACACACTGCCATATTCACAGTTTCTATTGTTCATTCCTAAGCATCTTTATATAAGGCGGTCAAAAATAAATACAATCAAATCAGATTAATCTTTCAACATAAAAAGACTTGGATTAGCAGCAGTATTGCGTTAAGAGCAGTTCTGCTAAATCTTGTTCTCATTCTACTTATATAACAGGTTAAAGACTCTGATCTTCTAGTTGACCTTAAACCAGTTCACTACCTCGGTTCAAGAGGTCACTTGGATTTTATTCATTCAGTAGCCTTGAAATACTGCAGTCATTTGACACATTGAAATATTGCATTGATTATTACTCAGTACAGTGATGTGCAAAAAACACTTCGGAACAGATTATTTTGTAGACTATTAGTAGATCACTAACAGACTTCTTAATTCAGAAATTAGGTAACCTGGAGAGAAAAGGAACATCCGATTAACAGGCATGAATGGACTTAACAAACACCAGGACTTATGTGAACCTGTGTGGTTACATGGAGTCATTATTGCCACTGTCATCACAAAAGAAATACTCTTGCACAACAGTGATAGTGAATGATTAAAAATAAAAATAAATAAATACATACAAAAATTTGTTTTAAAAGTTATATTAATATACAATTAAATAGAATTTGTATTATATTTCATTTATAAAATATGCGTTTGTAGTTTTATATATAATTTAATATTAAATCTGATACGCATGAAATTATAATATATTTTAAAAAATGAAACAAATTTATAATAATTATATATCAATATAATACATTCATAAATACATTATTCATTCATTTTCCTTCTGCTAAGTGCCTTATTCATCAGAGTTCGCCACAGCGGAATGAACCGCCAACTATTCCAGCATCTGTTTTATGCAGCGGAAGCCTTCCAGCCGCAACCCAGTACTGGGAAACTTTAAAAGAATGTGCACAGAAAAAAAATATATATAGAAAGTACTGCAATATATTCTAAGTAAAAACTATTGATGATTAATAACAAACTCCTCATTTGAATAACAGTTACCAATAAATTATAAAAAAAAAACATTAAAAATTACAATATTTAAATTAAGATGCACATTACAAATATTTACGTCGTATAATAAATGTGTAAATAACATAATACACATAATTTAACAGACGATGACAAATTATTAAAAAAATACATTTTTGATCAAATATTTAGGTAATATTTTTAAATATTTGAAATTAAGCTCAGTCCTTTATGAATTTGTGGCGGCTTCTACTGTGGTAAGGGTTAACCCAAGGGGTGATAACCGATTTCAAGGTTTACTATGGTTTGGAAAAGTCAAGGTATTAAAACCACAAAACAATTATGTTATACCGTTCCTAAGGTATATGTAAAGGTTTTTTTCTTTTTTAAGTGTTTTTTTCATGTATTGTAAAGAAATCTGTGTTTTTGAAACAAATGAAGATAGCAGAATTCAATGATTTATTTATAATTATTTATCTTGGCATGTTTACTGTTCCAAAATATTTTAAATGTTTCCTAAAATGAAATATATTGTGTTCAATGAGGGGGAAAAGTTGTTGCCATGCCAAGACATTTAAAAAGAACTTATTTTAGAGCAGTAATCACAATACAGTGATACCATGAAACCATGATATTTTTACCTAAGGTTATCATATCGTAGAAATTTATACCGCCCCATGCCTACAATGCACATCATTGATTAGATTATATAAAAGTCCCAAAATAAATACAACACTTAGCAAAAATGTACACTGTACAACTTTATCAAATGAAATGGGTGTAGTTAACTCAAAATTTACTGAAAGTTAATACTACTCATTTGAAACAAATTTTGAACTCAGTGTTGAAGGTAATGCGTTAATTAAATATCTCATTACTTCAACTTAAATGGAGTAAGTTTACAGTACTCATGTACTATTAGTTTTTTTTTAAACTCAAATGGTTTGTAGCAATCGGTTTCCTCAAACATTTGAGTTGCCTTAACTTATTGGATTTTACAGTACTCGGTTGGAGTTCTCTTCATTTATTGGGTTTTACTGTGCTTCGTTTACTTAAATGGATTAAATTCACAGTACTCATTAACATTAGTTTTTTAACTTAAATGATTTGTTGCAATCGGTTTTCTCAAATGGTTTGAGTTACATTAACTTTTCGGGTTTTAGTGTACACCAAAAATGAACAATTTAATTATTTAAAATATTAAATTAATAATTTAAAATAACAAATGCGACTCAAATAAAGTTACAGAAATTTATAAACAATATTTACAATTTCTAAAATCACTTTTCATAGCAAACAGAACCACTCCCACAGCATAGTCTGTCTCATGGATTAAAATGCATATTGTGATACATTCTGATTCTGTTGCAAAGGATGCACAGATGTTACAGTACACTTAACAGACCTCCTTTGCTCATACAAAAACATTCAGTGCTGGCCTCTGCAGCCTTTTTAATATACAGACTTAGTACCACTCGCTTACAAGACCAGCATAAAGATGCACCTCATTAAAATACATGCATTCAGCTCATGACTGGCATACTGTACACCTCAGTGACCAAACACCGCGTCATTCACTTTCAATCTAATCATCTACTGTATAGCCTACCGGCCTGCACCTTTAAACCGCATGCATTAATCATCCTTCACAACGTGCATTCTGATGCATGAATAAGCAGAGGAGATGCACACACACATATCATACCCAGCCAGTGTTTGACCTTACCTTCAGGTCTGTAACAACTCCAGCACGATTTCTGTCTCTTGCAGAAACTATCGAGTCTCAAGCAAGGACAGCAGTGACAAAGAATGACATGCGAGGAGAGAGGAAACTGCGCAGATCTCAACGAAACAGACATTTGCAAGCGATGAACATCGGGAGTCTTTCATTTACAGCATTATTTTAAAAAACGCGTGCATTTAACCCGCAACCCCGCCACAGCTGTTAGTTTTTACGCATGCAATTAAAACTGATATACAGTCTAATGCACATAATACAAAAACACACTTTAAATCACAATGCATATCTAAATATTGCATGCATTTCAAAATAATTGCGCTATAATTTGAAGTGCCTGTTTTTCGGTTTGAAAGCGGATAAAAGCAGCGGTGTTGCTCGGGTCAGCGTCCCGTCCTTTGACTTACCTAGAGGCAAGTGCGCAAAAGATGCTCGCTCCGACTCTCCTGCCAAAAGCCCGCTGCAGTCTGGACGGATTACAGCCGTGGAGAGCAGCACAAATAGCCAACAGGTTGGAGATTACACGGTAAAGGAGGAGCAGAGGAGGACTCTCTCTCTCTCTCTCTCTCTCTCTCTCTCTCTCTCTCTCTCTCTCACTCTCTCATCTCCTCTCTCTCTCTCTACTCTCTCTCTCTCTCTCTCAAGGTCTTCTGTAATGACTGTCTGCATGTGACGCTAAATATAAACGGGGACTTTTGCTTTAGCCGATAATTATTTTAAATGTTATGTTCAAAATTCTGTAAGCTATACTTGATCAAAATACTCTACTTTCTAAATTCAGTTGCATTCTCTAAATCGATATTGGCTTTAAAATCGTTTCAATAAAGGCTTTGTGACAGAACATAAGTTACTTTATTAAAACAAAGACTGATCAAAAAACATTACAGAAAATAGACATTGTGACCTCTAAACGACCGTTAAAACTGGCGGGAAATGCAGTAAAATCGGTATCGTGACCTATAAGTGGCAACTACACTGAGGGGTTAGTTCACCTCAAAATGAAAAATCGGTTATTAATTACTCACCTTACTCAATTACTGAACACATTTTAGATTAAATCCGAGAACTCTCTCGCTTAGACGGTCCTAAGATGCATGTTATATATTTTTTTGCTGCACAAAAGTGTTCTTGAAGTGTCATTTTACAGTTGAACCCTGAAGTCCCATGTAATGTTTTGACAAGGTTTTTGTTCATTTCTGGACTTTGGTAATGTCTTTCTGCATGTGACGCTAAATATAAACCTCAAAACTATACGGGAACTTTCACTTTAGCCGATAATGATTTTAAATGTTATGTTCAAAATTCTGTAGGCTATACTTGTTAAAAAACTCTACTATCTAAATTCTGTTGGATTCTCTAAATCAATATTGGCTTTAAAATAGTTTCAATAAAGGCTTTTTGACAGAACATAGGTTAAGTTACTTTATTAAAACAAAGACTTTATTAAAACAAATAGACATCGAGACCGCTAAATAACCATTAAAACTGGCGGGAAATGCAGTAAAAGACTTATCATCATGAGTAAGTGGCAACTACACTGAGGGGTTAGTTCACCTCAAAATTAAAAATCTGTTATTAATTACTCACCTTACTCAGTTACTGAACATATTTAGATTACTTTCTCGCTTAGTCCTAAGATGTATGTTATATTTTTTTGCTGCACAAACATGTTCTTCGATCATCATTTTACAGTTGAACCCTGAAGTCACATGTTTTGACAAGGTTTTTGTTCATTTCTGGACTTTGGTAAATACTTTCTGCATGCGACGCTAAATATAAACCTTAAAACTATACGGGAACCTTCACTTTAGCCGATAACAATTTTAAATGTTATGTTTAAAAATTCTGTAGGCTATACTTGTTCAAAATACTTTCTAAATTCTGTTGTATCCTAAATCGTTATTGGCTTTCAAATCATTTTAAAGGCAGTTTCAATAAAGGCTTTGTGACAGAGTATAGGCTAAGTTACTTTATTAAAACAAAGACTCCCTACAGTCTTCTTCTCTTTGTATTAAAACAAAGAGAAGAATTCACAAACTAAACCTTTTAAAAAATATAGCCATCACGACCGTTAAAAATGGAGGAAAATGCAGTAACAGCATTAGCGCAACTTAAGTGGCAACCACTGATGGGTTAGTTTACCTTAAAATTACAATTCGGCTATTAATTACTCACCTTTGTTTATTTTCTGAACATAAATGACCATAATTTAGATTAAATAAGAACTCTCTTGCTTAGACAGATATGGTCCTAAGATGTAGGTTATAGTTTTTGCTGCACAAACATGTTCGTATGATTACAGTTGAATCCTGAAGTCACATGGTATGTTTTGACAATGTTTTTGGTGATTTTTCTGGACTTTGGTTATGAATTTCTGCATGTGATGCTAAATATAAACTGGAAAACTATACACACAGGAACTTTCGCTTTAGCCTATAATGATTTTAAATGTTATGTTCAAAACTCTGTAGGTTATACTTGTTCAAATGACTGTACTTTCCAAATTCTGTTGCAGTCTAAATTGGGCTTTAAAATCATTTTAAAGGCAGTTTCAATAAAGGCTTTGTGACAGAACATAGGCTAAGTTACTTTATTAAAACAAAGACTGATTCACAAACAAAACATTTCAGAAATTAGCCATCGCAACCGTTAAAAATGGTGGGAAATGCAATAAAAAAAATCGTTATGGTGACCTAAGTGGTAACTATATTTTTGGGTTAGTTCACCTCAAAATGAGAATTCTGTTATTAATTACTCACCTTCATTTATCTTTAGGGTGCTTTCACATATGTGGTTCGGTTCATTTGGTCCGGACCAAAGGCAACAAATGATACATTGTAGCATTTTTCTGCCGTATTGGGTCCCTTTCACACCACACTGATTGCTTTGGTCCGAACCAGTTGAAACGAACCAAAATGCAGTCATGTGACAAAATCTACATCACTCACTGGCCAAATGTTATTGAACGCATTTCCTAAACTGCTTTTCAATTGGTCAGAATTCACGTGGAACTACCGCAAATAAACAAACCGGCAGACACACAATGTCGCTGCGCTGGCTGATGCAGTATCCCTGGTCATAGTATACTATGTAGTTTGTATGCATCACTTTAGACAAACTATACATTTCGAGAATAAAGGGCGGCTGGGGCTGGAAAACAATGTTTTAATGCATTGCAATCGGCGAAAGCATTAGGAGAAGGTGTGGAATAATTTAGCTAAACTGCGACATGGTCATCTTTCGGAAATATCACCAATGATCCATCAGGTAATGTTTCTCTCTCCCTCTCTCTCTCTCTCTCTGTTTAAAACTGTTGGTAAAGCGCTGTCAACAAATATTTTTCCTCCAAACCCCATAAGATAGACAGCGCATCGCACTACGGCAGCTGGATTAGTCCAAAAAGGCGCAGTACTTTTTGCGGTTGGGTCTGTTTTAGTTTGGATCACGTTCTCACCACAAACGAACCGCTCCAAGAGGGAAAACGAACTCTAGTGCGATTCAACCGAACTAAATAAGGCAGGTGTGAAAGCACCCTAAAACACAAATGAATATATTTTAGATTAATTCTGAGAACTCTCGCATAGAGAGCATTGGTCCTAAAATATATGTCATATTTTTTTGCTGCACAAAAGTGTTCTTGGAGCGTCGTATAATTACAGTTGAACCCTGAAGTCACATGGAATATTTTGACAATGTTTTTGGTCATTTTTCTGGATTTTGGTAATGACTTTCTGCATGTGACGCTAAATTTAAACCGCAAAACTACACAGGAACTTTTGCTTTAGCCGATAACGATTTTAAAGGTTATGTTTAAAATCCTATAGGCTACTTGTTCAAAATGCTGTACTTCTAAATTCTGTTGCATCCTAAATCGTTATTGGCTTTAAAATCATTTTAAAGGCAGATTCAATAAAGGCTTTGTGACCGAACATAGGCTAAGTTACTTTATTAAAACAAAGACTGATTCACAAATGAAACATTTCAGAAAATACCCATTGGTTCATGTGGTTTGGCTTATTAATAGTTAAAAATGGCGGGAAATGCAGTAAAAACGTTATCGCGACAATGCTTTTCGTAATTTTTCTGGACTTTGGTAATGACTTTCTGCATGTGACGCTAAATATAAATCGCAAAACTACACCGCACTTTTGCTTTAGCCAATAACGGTTTTAAATGTTATGTCCCAAATTCTGTAGGCTATACTTGTTCAAAATGCTGTACTTTCTAAATTCTGTTGCAGTTTAAATCGGGTTGTGAAATCATTTTAAAGGCAGTTTCAATAAAGGCTTTGTGACAGTCTAAGTTACTTTATTAAAACAAAGAATTTGTTTGAATACCCATTGGTTCATGTGGTTTGGCTTAATAATAGCTTTTTGCATATAGACAGTATTTCACTGTGCTGACCGTTTATGTGCATCATATTCGTTGTTCTGTTAGTGTAAGTAAACGTCTTTTCGCAGTATTTACACACAGTTAGTGTTTGTCTGGCACACCTCACCGCTGTCTGCCGCCCCACCTCTTGCTCACCGCTGATGTGCAGGTAAAGCGAGTTTGTGCCTGTGAACACAGCGCCCCCTCTGTTCAAAAAATGTATCGCGATTCATTTTCTACTGGTTTGAATTGCCACATATTTGAATCGATTTTTAATGTGCGTCAAAATCGAAAGTTTTTGTGCTTAGTATTTTTATTTTGTCATTTTTTGTCACTTTTACTTTGTCCTTTTTTGTAATTTAATTTTTTACTTTGTTCTTCTTCATAATTTCCATTGTTCTGAATAGTGTCTTTTCATTAAACTCAACAATTAATAACCATTACAGACAAAAAAATAACCATAGTTTATGTAATATTGCAGTATTTTTGCATTAGTATTAAGAGCAAATTTTTTTTGCACATGAGGATATGATTAAAAATGTGCTTAATTGGCAGAAAAAAAAGTGTTTCTCTGATAAAATCAATTTGGTGTTGCATGAAATGAATATTTAACAACGAATTTTCCCCAGTTATCATTAAACAGCAGTTGTTTAAACAGCTACAGTAAATGTGTATTACCTTATACACAGCATTGATTAACAGTAGTGAAAGTATAAGCCACAGTTGATTTACTCCTCTAAATGCCGTAAGATTGAGTTTATACGATTACTGAAGGATTACTTTAGCAAACGCAGCACACAGTCTTTCCTGCCACCTTCCATATGAAGCCACTGAAAGACATTACTAAAAGAAAATCCCAGACTGTAGGTGAGATTATTGCATGCGACCTGATGGTCCGGGCCGGTCAGGATAATCTCTTAGTGTGACACTTCCTCCTTTAACAGGCTTGAACAAATCTCCTATTACTGGACATGTAACAGCATTAATCATTCATCACCATAATAAAATAAAAATTACTATAAGTTGATTTATTATTTTAAATCACCTGGTCCTCAAATGTTTTGATCCACTCACTGATTATTGTTGTTATTTATTTATTTTTTTAAGTTTTTGCTGTTTATTAAAATATTATTTAATATATAAATGTATGTTACACATGTATTAAATATATTATAATATTAATATATTTATGAATATATAAAAACTGATTTTTATAGATCAGTAGGATTCATTAAATAAATATTATTTTTTTTTATTTTATTTAGGATAAACCTGTCAACTAAATATAAAAAAAACTAATAATATGCTAGAAGTTTTAATAAAAAATGTACTTAATGACAAATAATTAAAAAGTAGTTTTATTTTTTTTCCATTTAATTTTACATTTAAAAACTTAATTATAAAAATTTAGTTTTTTTAAGAAGATCTTTATTTAGACAAAATTAATATTTGTCAGAAAAACTATTTCAAGCATTTAGACAAATCAATACATTTATATTAAACGTGTCCAAGCTTGTACACTGTAGATAATTATGATTCTTCTTAATTTTGCATTGCTCTAAAAAATAAATGAATTTGTAAAATATTATTAAAACATATTTTAAACCTAGTTGCGGTTCAAAGTTTAGACACACCTACTGATTTTTGTTTTGAAATTATAATTTTTAAATTAAATTAACATTTTGGATACTTTTAAAGACAATTATTAAACTTAAAATTGTAGTTCATTTATGTAAAGATTTAGTTTTAACAGTTTAACCAGTCAAAATTCTAGTTAAAGTTACAAATATATATATTTTTATTTTTATATCTATTTTATTTCTCTTATTTCTTATATTTTTACAATAAAATATATTACATATTTTACATTTAATAAATATCTATTTATTTATGTATTTATTTAGGATAAACATGTAAACTAAGCATTAAATAATTATTAATAATATTAATATGCAAAAATTTATTTATTAAAAATATAATAATAATTAATATTAATTTTAACATTCTTTAATTTAATTTTGCTTCTAAAAATCCTACATTTTAAAACATATTTATAAAAATGCTGTTTCATAAGAAGATCCTTATGCACACAAACGTCAAATTTGTCAGTTAATTTATTATAATATATAGTTATTATACGACTGTAACATTTTTATTTTTAAAAATCTATATTTTAAGATTCAAGTTTTAACAGTTAGTCAAAATTCTGGTTGCCTTAAATTTTTAAGCCGAATCAAATTAACCTGATGAGTCCATTGAACTTGTAATATGCTAAACAGATTTAAAACAGCTTGTGTAACTTATAAAATTAAGTAAGAACATGATTAACTTAGTTTAATAAGTTACAATGAACTAAACACATATGTTGTCATGACTAATTGATCATATAATTTTTTACATGGTACAAATATTATTTCTTAGGTATTATTATTATATTTTATATATAACATTTTGTTTTTATAAAGTATAAAAAAGCTGCATCATGAGAAGATCCTACACAAACATCAAATTTGTCAACAAAACTACTTCAAACTATTTCACATGGTCAAACGAGTACAAACGAGCACATTATAGATAATCAAGCATCTTCGTTCCGCTTACCTTTGCGGTGTTTTTTGCTGACCAGAGCTTTATGCTGCTTGATAAGGTAAGATGGCATCGCTGGCAGGGGTTTGTCTCTCTGTCTATGTTCTCTATGAGATGTTGTGCTTTTGAACCCGGTGGAGACACACATCCCTCATTAAAACTCTGTGTACGGTGTTGCCATGGTGGGGAGAGGAAACATGGGAGTAGAACCGGACATGAAGATCTCTAGATACTGCTATTTCAGGGTGGATGCTGTGCGTAAATGGGAATATGAATGTGGAGACGAGGAAGCTGTTTCCACCGAAGAGGATTTCACTGAAGATGCAGCTCTGGATGTGGAAATATCACACATCCAGAGCTGGAGGAACTGACAAAAAGCAAAGAAATAAAGTCATTTTACAGGTTGCTTGTCTGCAAGTTATTTAAATGCAAGATGGGGGGCTAGACGCAAGCATTTGTATACAACCAAAATGTGTATTCTTAGACATGCGGACTCAACTGCATGCAAAGAAACTCCTGGACTAGTAAACCGTTTTACGTCATTTAGCAAAAATAAAATAAAATCACAAGAGCAGCAATACCCTGTAAAAAGTGATTATTTCAGTGTTTCCTCTAGGATTTTTTTCCGGCTGTGGCGGCAGGACTTTTACACGGATGTACCAACTACATGTGTGTTATTTCAATGACACATGTTGTGAGCGCATTTATATAATACGAGCATCTGAATCTCTGCTTGCGCCCTGAAATATACGCTGCTCAAGTGCGATTTAGTGCGTTTATGTGACGAGTACATCTCCAACATTTATTAGATTTGCTAGGAATATTTATGAATGTCTCCGGTAGACCTATAGAGCGGCATTAATGCGTCCTGAAGTAAAATGAAACAGCTGAAGTAGCTGAACAGCCCTGAAGTAAAGTGAATTCCAGCCAGATAAAGTCATTGCATGCAGAACCATAGACCTTTATCTATACAGTATAATTATGGAAACTGTGTTCATCTTAACTGAAAGCTACGCCGTGTTTGCTAGACTCACGTCTTACGCACGCACCTGTCAGTCAGTCAGCATGTCACCGTAAAGGGTTAAACAGATAACGCACAGCACCACTACGGTTAAAGAAAAGTTTTCGCTGTTATAATTCACTTACCTTTTAATAAGTTTTGGTGCTATTATAACCTGCTATTAAAAACAACAACAACAATGACTGAATGTTTTGAATGGGAAGCTGTAATATAGCCGTGGCGGGATGAATTTTGCTGTGGCGCCCCGCCATGGAAGAATGAATGTAGCGGAAACCATGTATTTACTTAAACAAATGGAGTAAACCTGTTGCCTTAAAAGCAACAAGTTGACTTTACTTAAAAAGTCAGTAACCTTTTGTAACTGGGAACTGCTACCACTCAGGCTTATTCTGAAAACGCACCCCTATATACATTTCTGGAGAGCGCCAAATACGTCTCAGGAGCTATGTTTTTTTGCAGTTTTTTTGCAAATCCACAAGAGGCCGCTGTGTACGTTTTTTCAGATCTCAAATTTGTCTTGCGAGTGCCATTTGTGCCTGCTGTTCTCGCACCAGAGGCCGGAATTATAATTTTCAAATTTGACCACATTCTCACCCTGTTAT
Organism: Danio kyathit; assembly: GCA_903798195.1. Classification (NCBI taxonomy): domain Eukaryota; kingdom Metazoa; phylum Chordata; class Actinopteri; order Cypriniformes; family Danionidae; genus Danio; species Danio kyathit. The sequence continues at coordinate 45,284,293 of LR812541.1, read as the reverse complement.
TTACTTGTTTATTTTATTTTTTGGCTTCTGTTTTTGTCTTACCTGCTTTCTGGAACCGCTCTTTACCAGACTTAAACCCTGTCGTCATTGACAACTCCTTATTTAATCTGCCGATGTACATGGCGAGCTAACTGGACAAGCTGGTAACAGTTACTGTTACCTCCATATGGAGGTAAGCGGTCAGCTTGTAAGTGCGAAAAGGAACACCTTCATACCGCCCCGAGGGTTCGTTTTAAAGATGAAAATCAGCCATACGTACTTCTGGTTACATAATTTGTGATCTCCGGAAATGTATATAGGGATACGTTTTCAGAATGATCCTATGTTGAACTGTTAAGTTGATTTAACTTTTTATATATATATATATAATTATGCACTTAGTTCATTTACTTAAAACATTTAAGGCAGTAGGTTTACTATTTTTAAGTAAAGTCATTCGTTTTAAAATCAAGAGGCTTACTCGCTTATTTTGAGTAAAGTCAACTAATCACTTGTTTTTTACAGTGTATGTCCTTATAAAGGAGTGTTTTGTAGGAAAGTGTCTGGTGCATATGGAGAGGAGAGAGTGTGTCCTACAGGTGGTTTGTCAAGCCCACTCACCAGCATGAAGCACACTAAGAATTGCACAATGTTTTTCCAGACATACAGTATTCATAAGAATGTGTCTGGTGCGTATGGAGAGGAAAAGTGTGTGTCTTCTATATGTGGTAAGTAACTGGTGTTTTTCACCTGAAATAAGCTTTTGTATAAGGACCAGAATGTTTATTCTCAGACTTTCGGACTTGACTGCATGCAAACAAACTCCTGAACTGGTGAATTTAACAGGTTAATTGTTTTACATAATTAAGCACATGCTTTTATACAAAAGCGACTTACAAATGAGAAAAAAAAGAACTTCAAATCACCAGAAAGCAGCATACAGTTGCAATCAGAATTATTCAACCCCCTGATTTATTAGCCACCCTGTTTATTTTTTTCCCCAATTTCTGTTTAACGGAGAGAAATTTTTGTCAACACATTTCTAAACATAATAGTTTTAACATCTTTGCCATGATGACAGTAAATAATATTTTACTAGATATTTTTCAAGACACTTCTATACAGATTAAAGTCACATTTAAAGGCTTAACTAGGTTAATTAGGTTAACTAGGCAGGTTAGGGTAATTAGGCAAGTTATTGTATAACAATGGTTTGTTCTGTAGACTATTGAAAAAAATATAAAGCTTAAAGGGGCTAATAATTTTGACCTTAAAATGGGTTTTAAAAAATTAATAACTGCTTTTATACTAGCCGAAATAAAACAAATAAGGCTTTCTCCAGAAGAAAAAATATTATCAGACATACTGTGAAAATGTCCTTGTTCTGTTAAACATCATTTAGGAAATATTTAAAAACGAAGAAAATTCAAAGGGGGTTCAATAATTCTGATTGCAACTGTATATATCCTTGTAAAGGAGTGCTTTGTAGGAAAGTGTCTGGTGCATATGGAAAGGAGAAAGTGTGTCCAACAGTTGGTTTGCTAAGCCCACTTATCTGCATGAAGCACACTCAGAATCGCACAATGTTTTCCCAGAAATGTAGTGCTTACAAGAAAGTGTCTGGTGCATTTGAAAAGGAGAGAGTGTATCCTACAAGTGGTTTGTCAAGCCCACTCACTTGAATACAGTGTTTATAAGAAAGTGTCTGGTGCATATGAGAGGAAAAGTGTGTGTCTTCTATATGTGGTTAGTAACTGGTGTCATTCACCTGAAATTAGCTTTTGTATAAGAGACCAAAATGTTTATTCTCAGACTTTCAGACTCAACTGCATGCGAAGAAACTACTAGACTGGTGAATCTAACAGATCAATTGTTTTACGTAATCAATCACATGCTTTTATCCAAAAGCAACTTACAAATGAGATGAAATAAGCACTATAAATTACCAGAGAGCAGCAATATATCCTTGTAAAGACGTGTTTTGTAGGAAAGTATCTGGTGCATATGGAGAGAAGAGAATCTGTCCTACAGATGGTTTGTCAAGCCCACTTACCACCGTGGAGCACACTCAGAATTACACAATGTTTTCCCAGAAATACAGGGTTTATGAAAAGATGTCTGGTGCATATGGAAAGGAAAGTGTGTGTCCTACAGGTGGTTTGTCAAGCCCACTCACCTGTATGAAGCACACTCAGAATTGCACAATGTTTTCCCAGAAATAAAGTGTTTAGAAGAAAGTGTCTGATTCATATGGAGAGCAAAAGAGTGTGTCCTGGAGATGGTTTGTCAAGCCCACTTATCAACATAAAGCACACTCAGAATTGCACAATGTTTTACCAAAAATGCAGAGTTTATAAGAAAGTGTCTGGTTCATATGGAAAGGAGAGAGTGTGTTCAACGGGTGGTTTCTAAAACCCACTCACCAGCATGAAGCACGCTCAGAATTGCACAATGTTTTATCAGAAATACAGTGTTTATAAGAAAGTGTCTGGTGCATATGGACAAGAGAGAATGTGTCCTACGGGTGGTGTGTCAAGCCCACTCACCAGCATAAAGCACACTCAGAAATGCACAATGTTTTGGAGTGTTTATAAGAAAATGTCTGGTGCATATGGAGAGGTAAAGAGTGTCTCTCTTTAGGGGCAGTTGTGGGCTCATGGTTAGGGAGTTGGAGTTATAATCGAAAGGTTGCAGGTTTGACGACACTCATTGTATATTTTTAGGTGTGTGCTCTCACTGCTCTCACTCAAAAAATGTGTGTGTGGTCGGCGCAATAGCCTAGTGGTTAGCGCGCCGACATATGGTGCAGTACTGTCGTATCTAAGAAAGGCCAAAAATAAATACTTTAAAAAAATGTGTGTGTGCACTTGGATGGATTAAAGAAAAGAACCAATTTCCAGACTGGGTACAGATTGTGACCAAACAGCCCTGCGACTATTTTCCTGCTAGTTTGACAGAAATTTTTAAAAGGTTGTGACTGCAAATTTGACATGTAATCATATTTTAAAAATGCACAGGCGATTACATTAAAAGCTCATCTAATCACTCTCAAATGTTAACCTGGATTCCTGTACCCTCGGAATTGCAGTACAAGCGTTTAAATGAAGGTGTCTGGTGCATATGGAGAGAAAAAGTGTGTGTGGTTAGTAAGCTGAGATGAGCTGACTTATGCAAGCCTTTTCATCCTGAGCTCTTTAAATGGATCTGCTGGACCTCTCTCTGGGGGTGTCTTATCAAGGCATTTTATCCAATTTTATATCTAATATGTGACCACAGCAATGTTGGCCTCTGTTTGGGAATGGTCGTTTAGTTCCTGGATTTCCTTCTGTTTTCCTTTGGCAGCAGTACAGTCATTTGTGAGGCCAGATATTCGGTCGATCTGGACAGTCAAGCAGGCCCCTAAATGGCTAAATGTGCTCTCAGAACAGCAGGAGCCACTGCCACACTCTGCAAAATGACTGTTATTAATGTCATTATGAGCAGCACAATTGACTTTCAGCCTGGACATGTACGAGCAGAAGGCAATGTTGTTATGTAATACAGAAGACGAAACTAAATATGAAATCTTGTAGTAGTACAGTATAGTAGTATAGTGATATTAACAGTGATATCTGCAATAAACAGCAATACTAATGCTGTTACTTTTTTCAATAATGAGTAATCAAATGAGTTACTCTTTCCCACATTACAATGCCAGTTTTTCCCTGACAATAAAATGCTCAGTACTATTATAATAATACTATTTTTGAGAACATTCGGGGCTGGAACACATAACCAACCAGTGACGATCATTGGTGTGTCTGTGAATGTGGTGTAACCAGAGGTGTAAAAAGTACCTGAAAACCATACTTGAGTAAAAGTACAGATACCTTACTGTAAAAAGTACATATATTCAATCAAAAATGTAGTCAAGTAAAGAGTAAAAGTTGCTTATATTTTTGATACTAAGTACAAGTACAAAGTAGCCAAAAAAATACTTAAGTAAAGTAACGAAGTCCATTTACTCAAGTACTTTACACCACTGGGTGTAACTGAGAACATGATGATTGGCTTAGACAGAGTACATTTCCATCGTCTGTCAATCAGAGGCAGAGTAGTGTGGGTGTTCACTCAAGCTCACGCACAGTCAGTGGCACACACGAACAACCAGGGGTCAGAACGATGGCAAATCCAACAAGTTCAAAGGTAGCGTTTGCAAACTGGAAATATAAGCACTACTTTTCCCTCATTGAGGTGAAAGGCAAGAATATTTATGTATCGTGCAACTTATGCCCAGAAAAAAAGAGTTTCTCTGCATCGGTGACAAGTAATTCTAATCTAATGAAGCACCTCATGTCGTCACATGCCGCCCCAAAATTAGTGGTGATAACATGAGCTCTGCTACCAAACGAGGAGGCGAAGCCACAACGTCAAACTTGATTTTTCTCCATTGCAAACATTTATTTATTAATAATATCTAGATATATAGTTTTGGACATGCTGCTGTTGTCTCACATTGTCCCACAACAACATTAAAATAGATTAGTGTACAGTGTTTTTATATTTATTTTATAGTCATTTCACAAATTAGATTTTTTTTAAGTAACGCAATAGTTACTTTCGCTGGTAATTAGTTACTTTTATAATTATGTTACTCAGTTACTATTTATGAGAAGTAACTAGTAACCGTATATCTAAATACTCTTTTAAAGAAACGTGCCCAACACTAAATATTAGTATATGGAATAGTAATATTACAGTAGTACAGTATAGTAATGTTATAGTAGTACAGTGGCATAGACAGACAACTACATTATATACAGTTGAATTCAGAATTATTAGCCCCCCTGAATTATTAGCCCCCTGTTTATTTTTTTCCCCCAATTTCTGTTTAACGGAGAGAAGATTTTTTTCAACACATTTCTAAACATAATATTTTTAATAACTCATCTCTAATAACTGATTTATTTTATCTTTGCCATGATGACAGTAAATAATATTTTACTAGATATTTTTCAAGACACTTCTATACAGCTTAAAGTGACATTTAAAGGCTTAACTAGGTTAACTAGGCAGGTTAGGGTAATTAGGCAAGTTATTGTATAATGAAGGTTTGTTCTGTAGACTATTGAAAAAAAATTAGCTTAAAGGGGCTAATAATTTTGACCTTAAAATGGTTCTTAAAAAATTAAAAACTGCTTTTATTCTAGCCGAAATAAAGCAAATCAGACTTTCTCCAGAAGAAAAAATATTATCAGACATATTGTGAACATTTCCTTGCTCTGCTAAACATAGTTTGGGAAATATTTAAAAAAAATAAAATAAATAAAAATCAAAGGGGGGCTAATAATTCTGACTTCAACTGTATGTATAGCACTGTTTTGCTTAATGTGTTGTGGCTGGATTCAGCCTGTCATGGATAAATACATAAATAAATAAATTATACTACAGTAAAACCATGAGACATTCTGTTATAATGAATGACTCACTGAAGTGGGCAGTGCTGTGGCGCAGTGGGTAGTGCTGTCGCCTTACATCAAGAAGGTCGCTAGTTCAAGCCTCGGCTGGGTCAGTTGGCATTTCTGTGTGGAGTTTGCATGTTCTCCCCGTGTTGGCGTGGGTTTCCTCCGGATGCTTCTGTTTCCCCCACAGTACAAACACATGTGCTATAGAGGAATTGGGTAAGTTAAATTGTCCATAGTGTATGTGTGTGAGTGTGGGTGTTTCCCGGTGATGGGTTGCAGCTGGAGGAGGATCCGCTGCTGGTTCTGTAAATAGTCTTCACAATTCTCTAAGATGCAATTATGTCCATCATTATGAGTGTGTTTTTTTTAAATTTATAGACATTTTCTCTTTGCATATGATGAGTTTATAGGATTTAATAGCATCTAAACACACACACACACACACACACACACACACACACACACACACACACACACACACACACACACACACACACAAACTATTTTGAAGTAGAAAAAATGTACAGTGTGACAAAGATACCATGTTAAAAAGAAAATATTGTTTCTGACTTTCTATCCATGTGCCAAGTAATATTTAAAGGTGCTGTATGTAAGTTTTTGACTCTTCTAAAGCATAAAAATACCATAATATATTTGCAGATATTTAAGAAATGTGCTTTCCATGGTGGAACGTGTGTCTATGTTTTGGTTCTTTTAACCCGCTCAATGTCAGCTTAGCCAATTATATTTCAGCACCCCAGTTTGCCTTGGTGGAAAACCACATATTTGATTCATTCAGTCATAAAGGCTCTCAAATCATGCGTCCTTGACTGAAAATGCAACCTCTGGTGGACAGTAGCAGCCCTGAAATGAAATGCCGATTCAGAGTTCCACATGAGGCTATTAATTAGCAAATGATATAAATATTACAAACGTTAACATTAGGTGAGCAGGTTACATTGTAACCCTGTGTCCTAACAACATGCTACATGAGGAGATTTGCAGAGATAAGCAATTGGGCTGTTTGCACCAGACGAAACACGACAGACATTTAAATACAGCCATTCAGAAGCACAGAATATGCACTCACTCATGAAATGGTAAGGTTTATACTCTAATTAATACATATTACACCTCTTTAACATTATTAAATGTAGATGCTGAATCACTGATATGTGTTGGTTTGCACTGAGTCACAGTTCTGAAGTTCAATTTCAAATGGTTTATTTTATTGTCAAGATCTGAGGTGAACTATCTGCTGCTGTTTTCAGTAGTATGGCAATAAATGTCATGTAAAATGGCATTCAAACTCACAATATTAGCATTTAACACTGAATAAAGCTCATGAGGTGTACCTGAGGTGATCATTGTCAGTTTTCTGTTGTTCCGCTGCAAGAAATAAAAGCCGTTTCTAATAAATCAATTAAAGGTGTTGGTTAGAACAAAAACTTCTTTTAATATGGAAAATATTTCTTCTATCGTGTGCCATTGCTTTTAGTCTAAACACAAATTAATTCAACCTTAAATCAGCCTTTAGCCTCGATAGTCAGGCGCACTCCTGTTGGTCCTCAATCTGCCAATTTGCGCTTGCAATCCAGGGATGCAATACCTAGTTAAACCACTGGGTTTCAAACTTACACACTGCACCTTTAAAGGGCCATGAAACCCCCCTGTCTCAGCAGGGTGTTTTCACACCTCTAGTTTGAAAAAAGTCAGGAAAGTTGGGCGTGTCCAGCTCTGAGAGTGTGGGAGTGTCGGGGGAGGGAAAGAGGGTAGGATTTGCAAAGAAGGGAGTTTCCATTTGGACACGCGCTGATCACAGGCAAAACAAACACACAGAGGCTGATTTGATACCGCACGGCGAATGAGAGAAAAAATCCTCCGCATTTCTCTGTAACTTATGTACTCGGTAGGTAGCGTCAGAAGGCCGTGTATGTATAGACTATCCTGTCACAAAATGCGGCGAAAATCCTGCACGACGGGAATAGTTTGTGTTTACATGTTTACACTCGGAGAGCAGCATTTACAGCGGATCTTTCAGTCGATAATACTATAATATTGCAGTGATATTAACATACTGTAAACTTAGTAACTGAATCATTTTGACTATGGGATGTCTTTAAAAACTGAAAGAGCACTGCTGACGATACAAACTAACTTTGCAATCTGGGTTAAACAAAGGGCAATGCACTGCAAACACTTACCAAATCTGTAGACGGACAATCAAACTGGAGCTGTGTCTTTTATTAAAAGGAGACGAGCGGCAAATCCGGATTTCACCATTTCCAGATGCGAAAAGCTCTCGGGTAAAAATGTTCCTTACAAACGAATTTCTGTCGCGTGTCGCGTGCACTGTAATCACGCGAGTCCAGCTGCTCTCTCATAGAGGGAAAATGAAAACAAAACCTTCGTTGCAGCACACTAATAAACGCAACACCGACGACCCGTGTCTCCAAATTCTTGTTCTTTCACTTGTTTTGGCAACACAACGTGGCGTCTCTCTGCCGTCTGAACACCGTAAACAGTCTCCGGAGCTATCATGCATATTAATGAAGTTTCACGTCATACACAATAGAGCGCGCTGATTGGTTTGAAGCACGTCTTTCTCATGAATTAATACCGCACACTCAGATACGTCACAATGTTCTCGAAAAGACAGACAGCCACTCTCCAGGCTGGATTTACACCTAAGTATCTCATGGCCGTGAGGCAGCTTCAAAAATTCGTTTCAAACCGGAAGAACGAATTTGCTCAAAATAATGCAAAAACAACCAATTTTCACTTTTTAGTGCAATATATGTGTCCTAATAGTGTTTATAGCAGCGTGGGACACATATATGACTGTCAACAGCTCAAAAAATGTGTTTTGGTGTTTCGTGACCCTTTAAGGATAAAGTATTGTTTACTTACCCAGTGAAGAGGCATCCTCCGTTAAACAGAGCTGCTCACACATGTTCTGTTAAACTAAAAATAGAGAAAAAAAAAACATTGGTAGGAAACAATATACCTTTGGAAAGTTAAAATATAGAGATATTTTAAGAAAAAAAGGAATTTACCTCTTGAGAGAGTGCTGACAGGCTGTAGTTGATGATTGAATGCCAGCAACCAGTAATGATCTGCAGGTGCTTTGTCAGTTACAAACTTGAAAAACAAAAGGGCGGGAAATAAAGAAAACTCTCACAAAGAACCATTTCAGCATACAAGGCTTATTCATTATACGGTTCAAACTGAACTGTTCGGTGCAAATAACCTTTTAAGAACCGTCTTTGTTTTTAGAGCAGGGGTCTCAAACTGCCAGCCTGCGGGCGATTTACAATTATTTACGTCCGTAAGTGCTCTATTTTTTACTAAAACTCTATTTTTGTAAATATTCAAGGGTCGTTTGATCATTATCTGTTTTATACCACCTGTATTTTGTTGTACAAACACTTCCTAATGGCTTACACATGCTGGTGGTGTAACAAATATGATAATTCTGCTAATATTCGATTCAAATGGTCTCATTTATTAGATTTTCCTCATATATATTAAGATTTGCATAAAAACTATGTACATTAGTAAAATTGTACAGCTAGTTGAATTGAACTTGTTAGAGTAAATGTGAATATGTACACACTTCTCCCCTCTTTGTTGTAGTTTTACAAAAAGAAAGATATTGAGAAGAACAATTGCCAGTAAATTCACTTAAGTTACCCAGACTGCTTTCTGCTGTTCTTATGTTATTGGGATGATATAATTGGTTGGGACAGAATAATAATTATTATGCCTATTATTTGTAGTATTCTCATAGCAATTTAAACTCCCCCTTCAATATGTACAACAAGAAACAAAAAGCTGGAGTTTTGACTGCATATACTCTGTGGAAGAATGACTGAGTGTGTGTATAATGTGACCACACATACTGTATATTTCAGCAGCTAAGATGTGACACGATAAACGTGCTGATTTGCATTATCACTGGTCACAGGTAATGCTTGATATATTATAAACGTCATGTCTGTTGTCCTAAAATGCATTAATTACGTCAGGTTTCCACTTTTTTTCTTGTACTTGAATGTTAAAACGACCCTCCTACAAATTGTCAGTCACGGAAATGGCCCCCTGCCAATTTGAGTTTGAGACCCCTGTTTTAGAGTGTGGCCAAGCCTCACTCAACATATAGTGTCACTTCCTGGCTAAAGCTGAGACACAATTTCACACTGAATCCTCATCAGGCTCAGTTCAACTCCAGGTGCATCACTGAGGAAACAGTTACACTTAATACCTGATATGATTCCAGTTAAAATAGTCTACATCATGTGGGCTTACATTGTGCTTTACATCTTTGTGAAAGGTAAGCAATTTAAAATCTGATGTTGTTCTGTTGTTTCTTTGTTTTACAACCCTGTTTTTGTGGTTGTGCATGGTCACTTGCCAGCATCAGACTGTCGCCAAACTGTACTCAGCAATGCATTCAATAGAATTACTGGTCCTTCCTTATATTAAGTGGCCTTAATTATTATGTACATGCATCAAAAAAATAAACACATTGTAATGTGTTCATGATGTAATGCAGAACACTTGTGGTGTTCTTGAGGTGGAATACAGGTTTGGTGCTACGGGTAGGTTTAAGGGTGGGTTAAGGTGAAAGGGATGGTATTTACACAATAAGTACATTGTAACAATTGATTCATATTAATAGAAGTACATATTTAAGGCCACCCAATATAAAGTGAGACCGAATTACTTGTGTCTAACTCACTGTCCACTAAAATGTCATGCAAAGTTAGGACAAAAGTTTGAGTCAATTTTAAACCCTTAATTCTACCTGCTGAGCTGTACATATGGAGATAGAACAAACCCCTTTTTCACAATTAGAATTGTTTTAAATATATATCAGCATATTAGAAAGATTTCTGAAGGATTGCATTTGTAAATATTCTAATGGAAAACAGACATTTTAAATTCTAGCCAATACTATTATGAGCTAAATATTATTGTAGCTCATAATAATTTCTAATAAATGCATAATCTAATGTATTGTCATCAGATAAATGCAGCCCTTTGTGGGGCATTGGAGACTTCTTTAAAGAAGAAAATAAACAAATAAATAAATAAATAAATAAATAAATAAATAATAAAAAAGGTAGTTAGTGCTAAGTTTTGAAAAGTGTGGTCAAATTTGCTTCTGAAAAAACACAGACAATAAAAACCCGAATATATAATATATAATATAAGAGCGTTAATATATAATAGCTAAAACTATGATTTTTTTTCGTAGCACCTTATAAAATCAGTACACAAAAAATGATGTATTAATATGCCAATTAAACGTTACTTCATGAACTAAGATTATAAGTGCGGCCAGACAGAATCTGCGAACATTTTTTGCTATTTCTGCAGAGAATTTTGTAAAAAAAATCTGTGGATTTATGTGGAATGATTTTGGGACTATCAAAACTATAAACTTAATATATAAAATAAAAAAATAACAACTTTTATTTAATGTTTACAATACAAATTCAATTAGAACCACTTATTTGGTAAACAAAGCAAGTCTTTCATATAATATATCTACTACAAGACAGAAAATATTATTTTACAAACTTTATTGTAAATAAATCATATGAACACTTTCATATTAGTCAATATTATTACTGAAATTAATATAAAAAATGAATAAATATAAATTTATACACATTTACTCAAGTAAATAAATAGACTCAATGATGGGCTGAAAATCTGCGGAAAAAACTGCAGATTTCTGCGAGCGCAGATTCCGTGTGGGCCTATAGTTATAAGTTAAGGCATGCGCTAATCATGAACTAACTTTACAAGATGAGTTCATGAATAACAGCTACTGTACCTTAATTACTTGTTACTACATGTTGTTAATAATATATTAATTAACACTTTTGTGTAAGCTAATTGTAACCAACATGAACTCATGTAGATTTTAAGAACTTAACTGTTTTATGTTCAATCTATTTACATTTAAGTAAATTTAATCAATTTGTGTTGGGACAACATGAATGAATTATGCCTCATTCACTTTAGCAGTGACTTTGTAGTTGCCTGTCGCTCTGAGTGGCGATCTGCTGCAAACGCAGCTCTGTGTAGGTTCACAGCAGGGAGAACACAACTGCCTCTGAGCGAGCTGAGAGGATAACATGAGCTCTACTAGTGCTTCCAATTGGCTGTCGCTCAAGAAAGTCGCTCTTCATTTGCATAAAGTTGAAGGATTCTCAACTTTGTCGCTCAACACGACCAGCTGGTCGACAATGGTCAGTCACTGTCGCTTGCGCAGACGGAGGTCACCAGAAGTCGCTCGCTCTCCGTTGAAATGAACGGTCAATTGTTGCTTTGCCGCTGCGAGTCACTTTTAGTGTGAATGAGGCTTTATGTGAACTGCATTTTTTACAGTGTACTTGGAGGGGCACATTATCTACTCACGAACTCCTGTGTTTAAACAAAGCAGTTATGCATGTCAGTCTAGTGCATGTTTATATTGAAAAACAATACAAAAGTGTTGAATCTACATCAAAATGAATAGTTTAGACACAGGAGTTGATGAGTAGTTTAGAATGAGTTAACAATAATGTGCCCCTCCAAGTACAGTCATCATTAGTTCATAATAATTGCTTACTAACTGCTTTGCAGACATCAAATCCTGGTTCACCTCAAACTTCCTGAAATTAAATAAAACTGAACTTCTGCTTATAGGTACACGATCCACTTTAAACAAATCACATAGTTTTTCTATTCCCACAGATGATTCGGTCATCACCCCCTCACCTCAGGTTAAGAGTCTGGGTGTCATCTTCGACAGCACCCTATCATTCACTGCACATGTTAATAATGTCACCCGGCCCGCTTATTTCCACCTTCGAAATATAAATCGCTTACGTCCTTCCCTCACACCTCATTCAACTGCCAGTCTTGTTCATAGTTTAGTCACATCCCGTTTAGATTACTGTAATTCCCTTCTGTTTGGCCTCCCTAATAAAACTCTTCATAAATTACAACTGGTACAAAACGCTGCAGCCCGTATTATCACAAAAACAGCCTCTATCTGTCACATCACACCCATTCTACAACAGCTTCACTGGCTTCCCATCTTTTTCAGAATTAATTATAAAATACTTCTTTTCACTTTTAAAGCCATCCACAATCTTGCTCCTCCATACCTTACTAGTCTTGTTCATATCACCACACCTTCTCGAACACTCAGGTCTTCTTCTTCCATTCACCTCGCTGTTCCCTCTGTCCGCCTTGTCACCATGGGGAGCAGATCCTTCAGCCACTCTGCTCCTCAGCTTTGGAATTCACTTCCACCTGATCTCCGTAATTTAGACTCTCTTTCACAATTTAAATCCAAACTCAAAACACATCTGTTTAGAACAGCCTATTCTCTTTAACCCGACTGCATTTTTAATATTTGTATTGTATTCTATTGACTTTTATTGTGTTTTTATTTGAACTGATTGTTCTTGCTGTCATGTACGGTGACCTTGAGTGTCATGAAAGGCACCTTTAAATAAAATGCATTATTATTATTATTATAAAGTAACATATAAGTAAATCATTATTGCAACAGGCTCATTCTGAAAACACAGCCCTATATACTTTTCTGGAGATCGCAAATTATATAGCCAGAAGTACGTATGGCTGCATTTCGTCTTTAAAATGAACTCTACGGGGAAGTATGACACCGTTCCTTTTCGCGCTTACCAGCTGAACGCTTACCTCGGTGTGGACGGCTTTTCCGCTGATACCAGTTTGTCCAGTGGCTCGCCATTTACGTCAGAGGATTTGAGAGGCAGAGCAAAGTTGACCGTGATGACGGGGTTCAATTCACATAACAGTTCCAGAAAGCAGGTAAGACAAAAACAAAAGACAATAAATAAAATAAACAAGTTAATAACAGGGTGAGAATGTGGTCAAATCTGAAAACATGGCAAAAGTCAGGTTGCTGCGAGTGCTTTTCTTTTTCTGGATTGCTTTCGAAAACACTATCAGTTAGGTTTAGGGAAGGAGGAGGTTAGTCAATCAGTCAGTCAACAGCAGCCTTTAGTGGATTTACACGAGAAGAGCAGGCGCGAATGACACTCACAAGGGAAATTTGAGATCTGAAAAAGTGTACACAGCGACCTCTGTTGAATTCTCAAAAACAAAAACTGCAAAAAATGTAGCTCCTGGGTTGTATTTGGCACTCTCTAGAAATGTATACAGGGTTATGTAATCAGAATGAGCCTGCATAAAGTCTTGTAAAGTGTTATCCCACTTTCTGTAATGTTTTTGCATGTTCTATAGATTTATGGTACACTTGTCCTGCATACTAAATGACAGTATTGTGTAAGAGTGTTAAAAAATCTTGATGCTAAGGTTTTTTTGTGTGTTAAATGACAGCTTGCTTGCTGTGTATATTTATTTTAAACTGATTACATGGTTTTCAGCAGTTACATGTATTAATAACAACAAGTACATTGCAAAAAATGATTCATTTTGATGTAAAGTTGAAGTCAGAATTATTAGCCCCCCTTTGAACTGTTTTAACTTTTTAAAATATTTCACAAATGATGTTTAACAGAGCAAGAAAATTTTCACAGTATGTCTGATAATATTTTTTCTTCTGGATAAAGTCTTATTTGTTTTATTTCGGCTAGAATAAAAGCAGTTTTTAATTTTTTTAAACCCATTTAAGGTCAAAATTATTAGCCCCTTTATGCTATATTTTTTTTCCGATAAGAACAAATCATCGTTATACAATAACTTGCCTGATTACCCTAACCTGCCTAGTTAACCTAATTAACCTAGTTAAGCCTTTACATGTCACTTTAAGCTGTATAGAAGTGTCTTGAAAAATATCTAGTCAAATATTATTTACTGTCATCATGGCAAAGATAAAATAAATCAGTTATCAGAGATGAGTTATTAAAACTATTATGTTTAGAAATGTGTTGAAAATAATCTCTCCATTAAACAAAAATTGGGGGAAAAAATAAACAGGGGGGCTAATAATTCTGATTTCAACTGTAAGTATATATATAAAGGCCATAAGTGGGACCGAACTACTTCTGTCCAACTGAACTCACTGTCCACTAAATAGTTACGCAAAATCAAGACAGTTTGAGTCAATTTTAGACCATTAACTGTCTTCTGAGCTGTACAAATGGAGATAAAACGAACACCTTTTCACCAGTTACACGTGCAATTGTTTTTATCTTGTGTATGTAACCCATTGTCATTTTGTATCTAGTGAATGGTAAATGGGATGAGGTAAAGATTGTGATGAAGGGAAAAGCTGTCACTCTGCAAACAAGAGCTAGACTACAGAAAGACGCTGAAGTAATGTGGCTGTTTGAAAGTGGAGATGAACCTCTTCGTATAGCACAGCTGTTTCAAGGATCAGTCTTGACTCATTATGTACAGAGACTCGTCAACAGACTAAAGCTAGACACAGAAACTGGATCACTGACTATATGGAACATCAGCACCAGTGAATCTGGACTTTATGAAGTCACCATCAATGGATTTGAGACCGAGAGGACATTTATGGTTGATGTTTACGGTAAGATTTAATAGTCAAAGATCCCAAAAATCATGATTAATATTAAGGATCAATACTAAAGTGTGTATGTGTGTGTGTTTTAAAGAACCAGTTTCTTTACCTGTAATGGTTAGAGCAAACAAAGTAGAAGGTGAGTACCCTTTTTCTTACTCAGTAAATTCTTTTGTGTGCCCCTAAACCCACCCCTTCTTGGGGGTGAGCAAATCATAATAAAATGTATGAATAAGTTCATACAAATGAATGCGAATTAACCACTAAAACAAAAACGTTGAAATTTCTGTAAGATTGTGCTGTCTATGGGCTATATGTCATGACAGATATAACAGAGCTAATGCAGCACACAACGGCAATGTCACAGATGACAATTTGAGATGCATGTACCTGTTTCATTAGAGGACAGCACGTTGGCGCAGTTGGTAGCAACAAACACTATAGAATACACAAGACATGTCACTCGTATACCTTTGAGTGGGAAAGGGCATCCACTGCATAAAACATATGCTGGATAAGTTGGTGGTTCATTCCGCTGTGGTGACCCCTGATTAATAAAGGGACTAAGCTGAAAAGAAAACGAATGAATGCGTTTCATTAGTTTACAAAGGCACAGTGTTTAGTTTCTGGGGAAGTAGATTAGACACAAATTAATGTAAACCCTTTACAATTTTGAATGATGCTTAATAGATGTAAAATAGATGTTTAATTTAGCCTGTAATGACAAACACTGAGACAGATTTAACACGAGTGGCGTACAAAGCATCTTGTAGCCTACATAAAAAATAATTTGTATGCCAAATAAGACATATAGATTATGTTCTAAGAAATATTAATTATATAATAACATGGGGTGTATCTGAAACTTTAGTCTGCTAGCCACAGCCATACACCCTGCAGCCCAAGACTGGTTACTCATTGAAACTAAGCAGGGCTGAGCCTGGTCAGTACCTGGATGGGAGAGCACATGGGAAAACTAGGTTGCTGTTGATGTCGCGCTCAACCTGTGGTCTGTGTAAGTCCTAATGCCCCAGTATAGTGAAGGGGAGACTATACTGTCAGTGAGCGCCGTCTTTCAGATGAGACGTTAAACCGAGGTTCTGACTCTCTGTGGTCATTAAAAATCCCATGGCACTTCTCATAAAGAGTAGGGGTGTAACCCCGGTGTTCTGGCCAAATTCCCTCTCTGCCCTTATCCATCATGACCTCCCAATCATTCCCATCCACCGAATTGGCTCTGTCTCTCCACTCCCCCTATAGCTGGTGTGTGGTGAGCGCGCTGGCGCTGTTGTCCTGTGACTGCCGTCGCATCATCCAAGTGGATGCTGCACACTGGTGGTGGTGTGGAGAGACCCCCCTCATGATTGTGAAGTGATTTGGGTGTATGGCCATACACAATAAATGCGCTATATAAACACGCATTACATTACATTTAGTCAATGTAACCTAGTTACATTTGCATATAGTGCAAGATTTGAAGATTTGAATCATAACGCATATAACAAAACAAATATTTATCTGACCAACTAAACCATTTTCACAAATCAAATAGCTGTGATATCAAAGACAACACATGAAGTAACCAGGTGTACACAGGCCCTAAGTCTTCAATTGGTCAGGTGGCCTAAATTGTTGTGATCGGTTGGCCAATCAGTCACATTTTAGACACCAAACTGGCCTTATTAGCATATGTGAATTTAAGTTCTTCCACAGAACTGAATATACAACACAACAATATATGCACTTTGAGACTTTGCATACCTTTTACACTCACAAACACATGTACACACTAAGGCTCAATCCCAATTCTACCCCCTAGACCTTCCTCTTACCCCTACAACTCGTTTTGCACGTTCCCGTCAAGGGGTAGAGGTGTCCCAATTCTCTTTAGCTTGAAGGCATAGGGCTAAGAGGAAGGGCTAGATACCCATTGAAATGAAGATTTTTCAGGGCCACATTCAAAACCAAGGGGTATGAAAATTTCCCAGAATACACCAGCCACAACAGCAGCATTGCTAAACGTATATTTTTATACGTTATACGTATACGTATAATTTATAACGTTATTTACATTATTTCATTTTTACAACAAACAAGCATATGTTTTAATACATTCAAAACCGCATTCGTGTTGTACCCTAACAATAACATCTATACAGCAGTCACACAACATTCTGTCACTCGATGACACTCGAATACCCTGTCAGTAAAGTCTAGTGGCTGGGAATGAGCTTTTTACAGTGTCTGCTATAATGTTAATGTTGTTTTTGTGTGTTTACATAGATTATTTATGGCCACTGTGTAAATGCACAGTACAGTTAAGATCTTATTGCCACATTATATTGTTATGATAACATGATATTTCCTGAAGATAAATACCAAAAAATAACACAACTGGAATAACTACAGCGATCGTCTGATCTCATATAAAGCAAGAGATTGTGATGACACATGATGACGTGTGCAGGTGCTGTAGTGGTGTCCCATTTCTTAGGGGTAAATTTTGAAGCCCTTTCCCTTCACACTCGGTTTCAAGGGTTATGGGGAAGAGGAAGGAGTACAAAGATAGAATTGGGACTGGACCTAAATAACATAATATCTGGAGAGAAAACACACTTTAATAAAAAGAATAAGAAAAGAAAACGCTTAAATAAAAAACTGACGTCTTACACTAAACGGCTACTGTAAGTGAACAATGTATAATGTATACTATAAGAATTAGTACTGTATATACAAAATACATGTAATAAAAATCCATTTCAGAAATGCTTTGTCTGTATTTGAGGAGTATTCAATTTTCTACACTCTTGCAAAAAAAAAAAAAAAAATTATGTGACATTCGTCAACCCCACTTAATGTGTCATATGGATGACTGCTTTTAATTTAGAAAGCTTCAAACATGAACTAAAAACTTCACTCTGAAACTCAATCAACAGATGCACTGACACAGCCACAGATAACCAAAGATCTAAACCAAGACCTCTGCCCTGTCGTCTGTTCTGTAAGAAATGACAGAGACGTGTCCATTTCATGGTATCAAGGAGGTAAAATGGTGAACCAGACCAGCAATCCAGATCTCAGCGCCAACCTGAGTTTACTTTTAAAGCTCCATTTTACAGATCAAGAGACCTACAGCTGCACAGCTGCAAATCCAGTGAGCAACATTACCATCTGTCTTCACAAGGAAGCGATCTGCCCACAACATCAAGGTGAAGGCAAGAGTCATTTCATGAGCTCATATGTGTGTGTGTGTGTGTGTGTGTGTTTGTTTTTAAAGACTGACTTTTTCTCTCCATTTTTCAGATTGGCCAGAGCACTGTGGTGCCACTGAGTCTCTGATCAGACTGGTTCTGACTGGTTTAGTGGGAATTGCCACAGTTGTCTTCCTGCTTGAGCACATGATCTGTGCAGCTCAGGGAAGATGAACACCTTTGTGTTCTGGTAAAGTACCGTTAAAGGTTATAGGCAGCACCAAAAATATATATATATATATATACAGTTTTTTTTGACACTGCCAATTGTTACTGTAAATGTATAGATTTAGACCAAATCAGGGAGCATGTTCTGTCCCACTTCTTGATTACAATTGTTTTTCTCTCCTCGAGATGTCAATATATTCCTCCCTTTTGGTACATTCTTTTATGTTTCCTAGTTGACAATTGCCTACACACTTTTTTCTTGGTTGTGTTTTGTGTCTTTGTAATTTTATGTTATTTCCTGTTTGTCCTCCATGTTGTAGGGTTGTTGCTAGAAGGGATACAGCTGCATCCGGACGTTAATATAAATTAAAATTTTCACAGTATTTATAAAAAATTACCAATTAATTGCATTTTATCAACGTCTACCCCTACCCTAACCCTTACAGTGAAAACAGTCATTATAACTAGAATTATTTATTAAA
This sequence comes from Danio kyathit, assembly GCA_903798195.1. NCBI lineage: Eukaryota > Metazoa > Chordata > Actinopteri > Cypriniformes > Danionidae > Danio > Danio kyathit. The sequence goes on along the minus strand of LR812541.1, from coordinate 45,265,428 downwards.
GGACACCTATTTTACCCCTTTTTCAAGATTCAATATACAGTAAGGGCATTTACACTAATACGTTTTAGTTTTAAGACGCATAAGTTTTGCTATGGTTACGCCATCCGTCCACACTACGCCAGAGTTTTCGAACGCCGAAAGAGAAGAGGCTGAAGAGGCTGTTTTGGTTTGAAAACGCTGCTGCTCCATCTCAGTGTGGATGGGGGAAAAGGGAGACATCTGAAAACGGAGGCGGGGCTGCAGACATTCGCCTCTCTAAATGGGGCTTTGTCCTCAATATTAAGTAGCCTACACACAGTTCAGTCTTGCATCCTCTCCTTGTAAGTTCAAACTTCGCAAGTTTGATATGGAAAAAACTTGCGAGGACAAAAACACCATCTCTTTTGCTGATTATCAGTTTTAATAATCAATAATGTCCATTATAGAAGTATAACTTACAATAAGTTTATACAATACAGGAAATAAAGGCAAGCAATAAGTCAGATGTGCAGAATCAGTGTCCACGGTTACATTAATTAAGATATTAACCTAACTTATCTTTGCTCTCAGCCAAAGCACGTTACCTGAGAACAAGTAATAGATTCAAAAGACCAAAGTCGGGGAATATGTCGTTAGATATAGACAACAAGATGAATTAAATATCACGTTTAACAAATATAGTGAAATTTGATCCAGCGGTAGATCCTTGATGAGCAGTCTGACGTGCACAGCTCTCATATGGGTATGTGCTCTAAGCACGCTGCAGCGCGTGCCAGAGTGTGTGTGTGTGTGGTCACGTGATGTGCACTTTCAGCGGTGTAATGTAGACACAGAGTTGTTCAGAAACGCTTGGTGAAACGCTAGTGCAAGCACAGATCGTTTTCATTCTAAAACGCCGTTTTAAAACTAAAACATACTAGTGTAAACGTTTCCATTCCCACGTGCCTGCCAGAGTGTGCGTCAAACTCCGGCTGCGTCAGATAAACAGCACAGTGACAGACATGAAGCAGATCTTACGTAACAAGAAATACTACAGTAAGAACTTTCCCAATTATTATTTGATGTATTTGTTGTGGAGTTAATTTAGGCCTTTTTGCAACGATGAGTCCCACACTATGTCGTTACAAAGTTCACGCACACACAGACACACACAGCGTGCACGTTTAACTTTGCACTGTTTTTGCACGGCAAATGTGACAGGATACAATGCTAAAATCCACTTCTGTATGGATATCCGTTATGTTAATGTACAAAATAAACCTGATTTAATGTCCATAAACCGGGATTGAATCGTTTTCTTTTATAATTGTACTGACATGCGGCTGTGCTGATGAAGTAAAGCTGAAGTAAATTTCTGTAATTCATTACAAACATGCACTGTTTTAAAAACATTTTTAAACTTGTTAAACTCATTCTTAATCATGTGTGATGATTGATAATCACAGAAAGCTGAACAGATCTTTTAATCCCAGTTGCTTTGTGCACGTCCTGTCTTGTTAATATGATTATACGCGTTACTACAGAGACATGTCAATACGCAGCTGTCAATCAATTCGGAGGGCGGGGAAACCACACTCCTACGTCACGTTGCAGTGGGCCTCAAAATAAGAGGATTTGGATCCTATTTTAACGTCAGGAAATTTAAAAAAAAGAAACTTATTGTCTTTATATCACTCCAGTATGGCTGTGAACACACTATACCAACACACAGTTCTGTCCAAACAGCTTACAAAAGGTGATTTTCATCATAGATGCCCTTTAAATCGTATTTTATTAACATCTACCCCTACCCCAACCCTAACAGTAATGTAAATATATTAAAAATATGAGCTACACAAATATGATGTGCTATATTGATCTCACCCAGGGTGTTACAACTAACCCAGACCTTAGGGTGAATTGTAACATTTCACTCCAGTTTGAAACTAAACTGTTTGTGCTGCAAAGATAAAAATCTATGTCATTTAATAGCAGACACTTGTAACTACTTTCAATCACACTTTGAACACACTGATTTAAAAGATCACAAAGATATAGAGAGAAGGGTTTAAAAATGTTAGAACTATCCCCAGTCTCCCCTAGGTGACAGGAAGTTGAACAGGAAGTGGTCAAGTGTGTTTTTTTTTTTCCTTTTGCAGTGACATTTGAGCTGTATGAAACCACTTTGTGTAAAATGAAAGAGGCCGACACCTCTAATAACACACACACAAACACACTGACATATCTTACTAAGATGCAATTTTATAGCTAATATATAATGTGTACATAAATGAACCAAGAAAAACATATACAGTATAGAGAACGTGAACAGTTTTGTTTTCAGACAGCTTATTTTTTTAAATGCTCAGTGCAGGGAGAGAATGTGTAAAAATGTGCAATAAAAAAAATGAAATGAATGACTTAAATAATGCAGAAAAATGTGAATGTAGTAACTAGCTGGAATGCATGAGACGTGAAGCAGCCATCTAAAGATGAGTTTTTTCCATGACTATAATGGTTGATGCATGTTCTGCAAAAACACCAGATCAATAAGTCAATAAATGATCAATTGAACAGATCCTATTCAAACTCTCAAACAGTGTTGCCAGATTGGGCAGTTTCCCGGCGGATTTGAATCCTATTGTGCGGGTTAAAAAATGAAGTGTATATAGTACATAGTGTATATTTGGGCGGTTTTGGAAAGGAAAAAACCGGGACCGTCTAACCACCCCCCACTTTTGTGAAAACTGGGACCTGACTGGGTGATTGTTTTTGCATTTTGGCGGGTTTTGGATAGTTTTTGGGCTGGAATCAGTCTGCTACATCTGGCAACACTGCTCTCAAAGCTGGAGTCTCATTCCTTCAGTTTCTTTGTAATGCATGTGATGCACATGTATAGTATATAGGCTAATCATCATCATAACACTTTACCTCTGGTAAATATTCATTTTAATGATCTCTTTCAGAAAACAAAACAAAAAGAATCTGGCTAAAGTTGGTGCAGATGCAAGCTGAGGCTGCAAGCAATGCTTTTAATGCACACTCCTAACCCGTGGCGTACTGGACGGGCCAGTGGCATAGCGGACGGGCCCGCAGGGGGCCCCGCGTTGTCAGTTTGTGATGGCTTCAAAATACTGCAAAACCACATATTTCATGTGTGTCACGTGATTTTCCAAATGTTTTTTAAAAAACTGATTTTTTTTTTAAACTGAAATAAAAGAAATAAGACTTTCTCCAGAAGAAAAAATATTATAGGAAAAACTGAAAAATTCCTTGCTCTGGGAAATATTTGGAAAACAATTCACAGGAGGGCGAATAATTCTGACTTCAACTGTACACAATTTTATATTTTCATCACTTGAATGTAATAAGAGGTCAAATTAAAAACCTTCAGTTCAGTAATTCTGATAATACTTAGGGCGTACTCACACTATGTTGCGTTGAACCGGGCCAAAGCATACTTGTCCCCCCTCCCGTCTCCCCCAACGGCCCGCACTCACATTACATTTGGGCCTGGGCATGCTTACGTCATCAATGACGCGCTGTTCAGTTTGGGAAGAGAAGCGCTCTCGCTCAGCACAGTGGAGATTTCTTTAGTTATATCGTTTAAGTCGTTTGATATGCAGTGACACACAGTCAAATATTTCGCCGAACAGATCAGCCACTTTTGACGCTCAAAGTCCTCGTGCTGCAGGAGTTAGGAGGTTTGCTGAAGGTGCAGCTGTCCTGCAGTGAGGGGTTTGCGTCTTTAATAAACTACAACAGTTTGCGTTCATTGAACAGTATGAATGATTAATAAATCCATATGATACAGTCCCTTAAAAGTCACGTCTCGCTTTCAGTTTCGGGCTAAGGCACGCTTGCACTCACACTGCAAGCGTACCGCGCCTGAGCCCAAGTGAACCGCGCTCAGGCCCACCTCTTCCAACCAGGCCAGGGCCGGCCAAGTGAACCGTGCTTGACACTTCTCAAACGATCCGGGAAATGGGCCTGGGTACGGTTCGGATAGCATAGTGTGAGTACACCCTTACACTGAGTTTATAACGGACATAAAGGCAAAGCATCCCAGTACTAGCAGTAACAGCAATGATGATTAAGTTGATAAATGCTGGAGACACACTGTAGATGGTTGAGGTTTCTGGGGCTGAAGTGTTGTTGGAGGTTTTGGAAGAGTGGGACAAGTCTGTAAGTGGTGGAGAAACAACATTTTATAAAACGTTTGCTTAATTAACTTGATAGTCGACTTGAACTACCCCTCAAACACTCAAAAAAAAAAAAAAGAAAAGAAAAAAACTAACAAAACAAATGATCATGGTAATATACTTACTGTTGTTGGTCAAAATGAAACAGTTGTTTCCTGCAGAGTAGCATCTGTTCGAACTAGCATTGAACAGAGTCACAAGCCCAGTCTTGATTAAAACCTGAGGTTTTGAAAAGGTGGTGCAGCTGTCATTAGGACCACAGTATTGACCTAATTTAGCGATCTTAGACCGGTTTCCACAATGGATTTCATGGAAAAAGATCAGTCCAGAAGTATTGAAGGGAAGTGTAGCACTGTATCCCTCTTTTATAGACAACTGTTGACATTTGGAACAAAAACCTAAGAAAATAAAGGTACAGTAGTAGTATTGTATGACAAATCCAGACAATATCAGTGAAAATCTCATTGACTTTTTAACATCATAAGTTATCAGTGCAGATACAGTACTAAAACCCTATAATGCAATTTAAAGCATAAATAAACAGAAAGACACCTGCGAATCCCATAATTCACAGTAATTAATTTTAAACAGTGTAGGGTACGTCTTAAATTTAGTGAGCTTCCCACAATAGCAGCATTTCAGCATATGTGTATTGTTCATAAGACAATCTAACAATGCATAATAATTACCTACAATGACAAGAATGAAGCAGACTTTAAAGAACACATAAATGCACATGCATTTTTATTTACAATTAAAGAAATAATGTTGGTTAATTTTCATTAAATAAATCACATGGGTTTAGCTGAATGAGCACTGTGCTATGTCTGACATCACACTATTTTGTGTCTTATTTTTAAATTTTATTCCTTGAATTCATTTTAATAATCTGTTTTTAATCCATTTAAATATTTGTTTTTATCTCTTATACACATTTTGTTATTATTTTTATACTTATTTGATTATGTAAAGTAACTTGAATTAAAATTGTGTATAAAATGTGCAACATAAATAAACATGCCTTGCCTAAATGTGATCATTCAGCCTAATAGTTTGAAGTGCAAGTACAATGCTGAGTATGTTTGTTTGTTTGCCAACTGCCACGTGGCAGCAGCTGACATCAGAATCAACCGCTTATTTTTAGTCTGTGGTTAAAATGAGGAGTGCTACAGTATTGTCTTTCCCCGATCTGTTAAACAAATGAGTCATTGACAGTTTGCTTGTTTAGACAGATTATGTTAGCTTAATGGCTTTTGAAAGCGTCCGAGCTTCACAGAGCATGAAACAGATTCAGCTTTCAAATCAAAACAATGAAAACAAGTGAAATCATGCCTTACCTATGGGAAGAATCCAAAGAATTAAGAGAAACCGCATACTGAGGTTTTTAAAGCCAACTTTCCTTTGATGAGCACAACCTCAAACAAATAATGGAGTAGAGACTTTAATGGGTGATGAAATCCCTCTCTTTTTTCATTGTTTGGGTGGACACACCCTATCCTTAAAGGGGAAATTAACCACTCAGTCAAGTTTACCTTATTTTGTACATTGGATTCCCCTTTAATGAAAATATATTAAACAAACTCAATTAATGTAACCATTTAGCAGAAAACGGCATGTTTTGCTATAGATTTTAGACCTAGGGCGCCGCCATCTTGGAATGTAGCTGTGTCTGACGTCACAGGGATGGTTCAGTTCCCTCAGATGAACAGACGCGGTGGAAGTAAAGGAGTGAACCGTGACTGTAAAGCCTAATTTAACCCAATGCGTGAAGTTGTGGGCATGGAGCTGAAGCAAATACAAGCATCAGATGTGTGTCTAATATAAAAGTATATAAATTTATTCTATTTTTCTTTTTTTTCTCCTTTAATTACCGATCATTCGATGTGCTTTGGTTCACTCTTTGTATTACGCAGCCTGACTGCCTGTATGGTTTTCAACCATGATTGTAACGGACTGAACCACCTAATTTAACCCAATGCATGAAGCTGGTGCAAATACAACAAATACAAGCATTTAAGTTTCTTAAGTTGTGTATTTTTCTTTTGTTAATACCTTTCCTTTGATGCGCTGTGGTCCACTTTCTCATGCTGCTCCAGCGCTGCCTGACGAGGGAGTTTACATTCAGACTAAAGCAGCGATTAAAACCATAAGTTAAGATAAGTTAACTTGATTACATATTATATGTATTATTTACATGATGTTTTTAGCTTATTATAACAGCTTGTCACCCAGTGATGAGCACAGTTATTCGGCAAAATTAACGTTAAAGCCAAAGACGTTTGCGGTTGGCATTAAAGCAGTGTGGTTGTAGGGTAAAAGTAGGGCTGGGCGATATGGCAAAAAAAAAAAATCTCGATTTTTTCATAAAGTTTGACCGATTCACGATTTCGATTTTTTTTATTTATTTTTTTATAAAAAAATTTTTACTGTGTAACTACCTTACCAGCTTACCTTGTTCATTTAAATTTAAATAAATGCTGAAACTAGTTTTTTTCATGCTCACTTGTAAAAGAAAAGCAACCGTGTGACTAAACGCGGTTATGGCACTCTCTCATATAGGGATGCTAAACATAGCTACAATAGAAGTCACAGCACCCGTATTAATGTAGAGGTCATATGTTGTGCAGCTTTGGGCAAATTTTATTTGGAGAGAAAATGACCAAAATATAACGTGAAGATTGAAAAGGATTGGAGGGGAAATAAATATTTCAAATCTCTGTACATAACAGAAAAATAAACAATGATAATGCAACAATAGTTTATCTGTATTAGTGGCATGGCAGAAATATAGATTTAGACAGGCCTTGTCAAAGTGAGCGGGCACTTTCACTAATAAAAAATATAGCACTTAAATTATTTCATAACAATCAATAAAATAACAGCGGTTTTACATCAAAAGTTAGTAATGATATAAAATATACTACATTTTGATGGTAAAATATAACCATTTAAACGATTTCAGTATTTAAACATTAAATAACGAATTCATCAAGTTAAATATAAAAAACGAATGAAACAACACATAGCATATCAGGATATAAAGGACTATATTTAGCAGAATGCTGCTCTTTTTATCTTTGTAATTTTATAGTTTTATTTTTGCTATTTTAATTATTTTTTGTCTTCATAAATAACTAACGAGCTATAGACAAATATCTGCTTGACGTTTTAAAAATATTTGTGCGTAGCTACACCACCCAGTGTATATTAAAGATCACCGTGAAAAAAAAAACCTGTTACATATCTATCTATATTTAAATGTCTATGTCTATATTTAATATATCTATCTATATTACATATCTATCTATATTTAAATGTCTATCTTATATTTAACTGAATCGTATAGCTGAAAGGTTGAAAATTGCTCTATTTTTATAAAACATTTGTCGATACGTAATGATATTTTTTGGAGTAAAAACTGCCGACATTTAAGAATCCATATTTATTTTATTCATTCATTCATTTTACTTATTTATTGGTGCATATATGGGTTATGATTTAATTCATACAGTACCGTCCTTCAGGTGGTGTGCGGGTATAATATACAAAACCAGCCATCTGGGCTTTGAACTAGGTGCAATTATTTCCTTGTGTGTGTGTGTGTGTGTGTGTGGAGCGATGGGTGCGCGGGCATAAGTGACTAAAAGTGTCTCCACCTGTCGAGCCCGTCTCGCAGCTCGCGCGGGAGAGACAGACGGCTGCGGGGACGCGAACAACAGCACGACGCGCGTGGAAACATTAGCGAAGCTGGGTGGCTGCGGAGCTGTTGTTGCTCTAGCGGGAAAATGTCTCGGTGTTCCCAATGGCAAGTCCGCCCTGGCGCGCTTCCGCTAAATCAGCTGGTAGCTCATCAACAGAGCCGCGACGTCAACACACAGAATCAGCACAATTCAGCACGGTTGTCTAACAGTTTAGAACGGTTTGGTACGACAGTGGAAAACCGGCTTTAATATTTTTATAAAAAAAATCGCGATTCTTCGATTTTGTAAAAAATAAAATCGTCTTAAAACGTAAATTCAATAAATCGAAAAAATCGAAAAAACCGCCCAGCCCTAGGTAAAAGTTAAGTTTTCTATTTTTTGGCATCCTACCGCACAACACAACATGTTTGCTATTGCAACCGGTCTCTTTTTGCAACCGGGAACGCGTGTGACGTCATGTGTGACGTAGCTTGGTAATTCCTCTATAGGTTAGCAGGTTTCTAGTATGGATTGGCATGTTTCTTGCTAGATGGTTGCTAGGATGTTCTGAGAGGTTGCTAAGGTGTTGCTAGGGTGTTGAAAGTGGTTGTTAAGGTGTTCCTAGGCGTTTGCTAGGGTGTTCTGAGTGGTTGCTAAGGCATTGGTATGCGGTTGCTAGGGTGTTCTGAGTAGTTGATAAGGCATTGCTAGGGTGTTCTAGGTGGTTGCTAAGGCAGTCGCTAGGGTGTTGGAGCAGCTAGGGTGTTGGAGCAGTTGCTAGGCAGTTGCTATGGTGTCCTGAGTGGTTGCTAAGACATTGCTAGTGTGTTCTAGGTGGTTGCCAAGGTGTTCTAAGTAGGCATGGGACGATAACCGTTTTCAAGGTATACTGCGGTTTGGAAAAGTCAAGGTTTTAAAACCATCAAAATTTTCTGTAATACCGTTCCTAGAGTATGAGTTAGATGTTTTATTTACATTTTAGTTTTTTTAGGACAACAGTATCTCCAGCAGAAAAGATCTCCAAAGATGTCGTTTTAAATTGTAAAGAAATCTGTGTTTTTGAAACTAGTGAAGACAGCAGAAGTCAATGATTCATTTGAATTATTCAGCCTGACATGTTTACTGCACCAAAATATCATAAATCTGTCGAAAAATAGAATATATTGTTTTCAAAGAGGAAAAAAAAAGATGTTTTGTTTTTTACTCATTTAAAACATTTAAACACTTTAAACACTGAGACATTTAAAAAGAATATATTTTAGAGCAGTAATCACAATACCGTGATACCGTGAAACCATGATATTTTTATCCAAGGTTATCATACCGTCAGAATCTTATACCGGCCCATGCCTAGTTCTGAGTGACTGCTAGGCGATTGCTAAGGCATTGCTAGGGTGTTCGGATTGGTTATTAAGGTGTTGCTAGGTGATTGGTAAGGTGTTCTGTGTGGTTGCTAGGCAGTTGCTAGGATGTTCTGAGTGGTTACTAAGGTGTTGCTAGGGTGTTAAAGGTGGTTGGTAAGGCACTGCTAGGCAGTTGCTAAGGTGCTCTAAGTGGTTAGACGGTTGCTAGAGTGTTCTAGGTGGTTGCCAAGGTGTTGCTAGGGTGTTCTGAGCGAATGCTAGGCGGTTGCTAAGGCATTGCTAGGGTGTTATGAGTGGTTACTAAGGTGTACCAAGTTGTTTCCTCATTAATATACACACAGCACCCCATATTGACAGAAAAACACAGAATTGTTGACATTTTTGCAGATTTATTAAAGAAAAACTGAAATATCACATGGTCCTTAGTATTCAGACCCTTTGCTGTGACACTCATACAATTAACTCAGGTGCTGTCCGTTTCTTCTGATCACCCTTGATAGTGTTCTACACTTTTATTTGAGTCCAGCTGTGTTTGATTATACTGATTTCTTGGACTTGATTAGGAAAGCCACACACCTGTCTATAAAAGACCTTACAGTTCACAATGCACGTCAGAGCAAATGAGAATCATGAGGTCAAAGGAACTGCCTGAAGAGCTCAGAGACAGAATTGTGGCACGGCACAGATCTGGACAAGGTTACAAACAAATATCTGCTACACTTAAGGCTCCTAAGTGGCCTCCATAATGCTTAAATGGAAGACGTTTGGGTAGGGCTGGACAATAATTTGATATCAATATATATCGCGATAGATTTTTTTTTCAATAACGGTGATATGATTTTTAAACCCATTTCCGGTATTTCGATATATATTTGCATATTTGCTTATACATTGCATCACTTGTCACTGACGTTCAGTGCTCAGCCCTCAGAAAGAGCGTGATGTCACTTGCGTCATGACGTACATCACAGACACACGCTGCCAGCGCTCAGCACAGCAGTTGGTTAAGCTGCGTCGCAGAAAGTTTTAGCTACAAAATGAGTGCCCTGAATACAGATGTGAATGAACAAGCTTCCATAAGTAAGAATGCAGATGAAATAGTTGATAAGAGAGGAAAGACTAATGCAGTGGTGTGGAATTGGTTCGGCTTTTTAAGTTCCGATAAACTTAGTTTCGGTGCTCTGCAAATTGTGCTGGAGAGTGGTGCCGACTAGCAGCGGGAACACACCAAATCTGTTTCACCATTTAAAGCAGTTTCACCCGATAAAACATACTGAGAGTGAGAAGATGAGGCAACATAAAAGTTTAAGCCAACCTGTGGCCTCACTATCACCACCATCCACCTACCCGACACCAAAACCAGCCGTGTCAGAAGAGAAGGCAATGAAGCAAACACAGATGGCTATGAGGCGCCGTGTAAGATTTAAATCAAACTTCGCTTATCAACACATATATATACTGTACGCATATACACCTATTAATAACTCGCATATAAACCTATACTATTGAATGTTCAAACATTTATGAAACTTGCGCATATACTGTACATATAAACTTGATCCTTGCATATACTCGATCCTCACATAAACACCCAAATTAACACTCACATTAGACACATAAACTCACTGCATGCTGGCATATAGCACTCGCGCACTTACAAAAAAATTCACAAATATATTTATCAGGAATCAGGTAATTGCAAAGCTGATGAAATAGAAAGAATGTGATTAATAGAGGTATTAAATCTGTTAAATAATGAAAATGTGGGGGGGTCTGAATACTTAGAGGGCACCTATGGTGAAAAATCTACTTTTTAAGTTGTTTGGACAGACATATGTGTAGGTATAGTGTATAGACCGTCATATTGCTGTGATATAAACACACCCAGTCCTTTTTTTTCAATTTAACAACATAAAAACAATGGACCAATTGGAGCGGTTTTGAGATCGACCGCAACTTGACGTAAGAGTGCGGTCCCCCAGCCCACCAATATTGATTGACAGCTGCGCATTACCATATCCTCAGTTTGTTTCACGTCCGCCATTTTCAGTCGCTGTGAGTCAAAGCGATGTCACCAAAGAAACACCCTTGCTCTATTTTTAGATGTAAGGCTCATTGGTCTCAACACAAGACCAACATTCACCACATGATCACTCTCCTCGGAGCCAGTGTTTGTAACTAGGTGGGTTTGAATACATGTGTACTTTTCATTGCGTCTTCCTTAAACTTCAGCTGTTTGCATTTCCCAGCCCAGCCTTGATGCATCCGGTGTGTGATGCCCTTTAGTCAAAGTTAATTCAGTGTGCTTGGTTATTAGTCTCGGTGTACAAGCTCGGAGCTTTAAACTAGCACACAGTTGGCTGTAAAACTATACAAAGACACAAATGATTTTGTAGTCTCTGCTTGGTCTGTGTCAGAGTCGTACATGTACAGCTGAATGCTGGTCCTCTCACTCATGTTGCTTCTCTCTGTCTGCCTGTCTGTTGCCATACACAATCGAACCAGCGACCTTCTTGCTGTGAGACGATTGTGCTACCCACTGCGCCACCGTGCTGCCCTGTATGTATACACTACCTGACAAAAGTCTTGTCGTTGATCCCAGTAATAACTTGACTTCTAGTTGATCATTTGGAAAAGTGGCAGAAGGCAGATTTTTCAGATGAATCATCTGTTGAACTGCATCCTCAAGTAGAAGTCAAGTTATTATTATAAATAACAATTTTTTTTTAATATAACTACCCTGCTGGTGATCTAAAAGATTTTAAACATGGGCGAACACGGCAGCATGGATGGGTGATGTGTCAAAATGGTAATGAACTGATACACATTCTACAATTCTTGTATAGCTCAACAAAAAAATAGCTACACACAAACAGCTTGTCTGTATCGGTAGCTCATAGCCTTCCAAACACCCACAGGCAGATTCTAGACCTGTCAGTATCGTGGGAAAGTCATGCAACAAACTCGTACACCACAGAAACAAACAACTACGACCCTTCACCTGTTGACTTCTGACTTCAAGCTGTCTCACAGCTTGGCAGGTCTGTTATTAGAAATCATGTGCTGTCAAGAAAAATTAAGAAGCAGGGTCTTCTTATAGAATAAGAAAACCCAGTCAGTAAATAATAATGAGAAACCAATGTGTCATCATGGCCCATTTTTTAAAGATTTTAAAGATTAAATTAGCAAACAAAAGCTCAAAGTTATCCAGTTTTCCCCAAATTTAAAGCTAACAATTGATGCTCAACACACAAATCTTGTAAAATCTAAAAAAAGGATTCAAGGGTTTCAAGAACCTTTAAAGTTTGGCAGCTGACTTGTTGCCTCTCTGCCTTATAAGGCAGTATATTTGAAGGCAGTTTTTACACATGAAGGCACTTTATGAAACAATGATTTATTATGTACAACAAAACTGAGAAAACTTTTAGAGAATATTACAACTTCAACAAAAATATATTTAGGTTTCACAACAATCACTCATCAAATAAAATATTAATGAATTAATGAATGTAGGTCAAAGCCTTTTCCTAATGTGTACCTTTAACATACAATTATCTAGTGAGTGTATTATTATAAAATGTAGACATAGTCTTTGCCAGATTTAAATCCACTAATTCAACAAAAATGTTTGCATTTCAATAAAAAGTATACAAGTTGTAAAAAGGGCTACACCTTTACATAAGGTACACGTTTGTAATTTTAGGTACTAAGATGTACAGTACCTTAAGGGCACTGAGAGTAAACTGAGCAAACTCAACCCTGCTTAGCTTCAGTGGGCACCCAGTCAGGGTGATTTAATATCTAATCTATTCACTACAAGCAGAAAATCTGTCATAAATACAAAGTGTCATATACAACTGAAGCAATATTGTTTACTTAATATCACGCAAGGAATAGTTTTATTAAACTGATTATTCCATAGAAAGATATATTTATCTGTATTGAAATGACTGACAGACATTACTATTATTGGTTGTCACTCCCAAAAGTTGCATAACATTTGCCTAAAAGTTAAACACCTATCACATTGATTACATGGCTTTATCAGTTAAATAAAATATCTTACCTATTGACTATGGAGGAATTCATCACTGGGTTGATTTTAAATCCATTCAAATGTCTAAAAAAGACAAGCCAATGTTGGATTTTATTAAAGGTCAATCTAACGGTCAATTTGTACAGTCATGAGCCCTTTATTCATTTTATTTTCGGCTTAATCCCTTTATTATTCTGGGGTCGCCACAGCGGAATGAACCACCAACTTATCCAGCATATGTTTTACGCAGCGGATGCCCTTCCAGCCGCAACCCAACACCGGGAAACACACTCCTTACACACTCCTGCACACATACACTATGGCCAATTTAGCTTATTCAATTCACCTATAGAGCATGTCTTTGGACTGTGTAGGAAACCGGAGCACCTGGAGAAAACTCACACAAACACAGGAAGAACATGCAAACTCCACACAGAAATGCCAAATGACTCTAGATAAAGAATGAGCCTCCTACACAGGTCTTATTCTTATGGCACATATGGTGATGCTTACGTTTCCAAAACCCGACCGGTGGCTATTGGTCTATTGCGAAGTCTATTTTAGTTTAGTTTTAGTCAAAATAGCAACGCACCAACAATGCGCCTTAACACACCTAATGTCTAGACCAGAACATCTATGAGTCCACAAAGTGGCGCAAATGGATTTACTATTTATACAACATTGTGCAAAATGGGAAAATTAGAGTTGCGTTGGTCTGAAAATAGCAACAAATCACGCCAAACACATCTTGCGCCTTATTGCGTCAGGCGTATGATAGGGCCTTCTAAAGGTAATATGTTCCAAAGTTTTGGAGCATAGACTGAGAAAGCTCTGTCTTCTTTATATTTCAAGTGGAATTTAGGAACAATTAGCAGGAGTTTAGCTGAGAACCGAAGAGATCTTCGGGGAGAATAAAAACTTAAAAGTTCAGATATATAGGCCGGGGCAAGTCCATGTAGAGCTTTAAATACTTAAGTTAAAACTTTAAAATCAATTCTCTGTTTCACAGGAAGCCAGTGAAGAGAGGCCTGGATGGGACAAATCTGTTCCCTCTTTAATGCCCGCGTACTGTACAGTGCATTACAATAATCAAGCCTGAAAAGATAAAAGTGTGACACTCTACAAGTTTTTAAAAGAAAGAAAGGGCTTTAACTTTCTTAGTTGCTTTAGTTGGAAGAAGCTTACCATAACTACAGTGTACAGAGTTTATTTGTTTGTCAAATTTCAGATCCGAGTCAAAAATGACCCCAATATTTTTGACAAAAGGGAGATTATTTGACTGTAGACGCCCAAGAGAGGTCTGTATTTTTCAAGCTGAGGTTTTGAGCCAAACAAAATCATATTAGTTTAATTTTCAACTCAGTTTTATTTTTATTTAAAGACTCTTGGTTGTAAACCCTATTCAACTTTAAGTACCGTTATGTTTTAAATATTAAGCTAACATTGAGCTACACGTTTCATTATTATTTCACAATTTATACTTTATGAATCATTTTCGCAATGTTTCCTAAAATCATTTAGTTTTGACTTTTTAATTTTAAGGTCAGTATTAATAGACAGAATCAGACAGAATTACAGTAGGCCTATAAACATATACACATGCATACATACATATAATAAATAATAATAATAAAACAAATAAACATGCCTCAATATAGTTTTCTATATTTAAAGAGCCCCTATTATGCATTATAAAAGGTCATATTTTGGTTTTGGGGGTCTCCAACAACAGGCTAATATGCGTGCAAGGTCAATAAACACTTTCATTGTCTTATCATATGCATTTATTTTGACCTAATTATCCCAACGACTCCCATATGATTCGTTCAGCGGTTCATTTGCTCCCAAACCCCTCCTTAGTGCGATGCTAATCTGCGCTGATTGGTCTGATGACTTAATCTGTTGTGATTGGTCGACAGCATTCAGCGTGAGACAGAGAGAAATGCCCAGCTTGGCTTATCAACAAGTAGTCAGAGTGCAGAGTGTATGTGTGAGCCCAATGCAGGAGTGCATTAAAGCAATGCAGTTAAACACCAGCATATTGCTCTATTCTTAACCATAAGTAAAAACAGTGACACACATTCAGTTCGGCAAAAGCTGAACTATTTTGAAACTTGACCGCTGCACGTGTGTAAGAACAGCTGATGGTGGCTATAGCAAAGACAATTGGCATTGGATCGTGAGCTCACTAACGCATTTTAAATATGTAAACAAAGCAGCACGCGACGCGTTTTCAGCGCTGCTTTAAACGTGATATGAGAATACAAAGGATTATCAGATACAGTACAAGCGGTTACAAGTAACAAAACACAATTAAATACATAATTTGCAAGCTAGAAAAAATAAGGAAGCAACCATTTTTATCACACTTACTTACACTTGTAAAATGGAGGAAGGAACTGATCAAGCTCTGGCAAAGTCCCATACATCAGTCTTATGGTCTTACAGTCTTTTCTGATCCTTCTACTAACAAACGGCTGACAAATCCCACAAGGCTGGGGCTATAATGCTGAGGTATTTTTGCAAAAATAAACTTCAACCACTAACTCTTCACAGCCTCATCCTTGAGTAGGGAAAATAACACTAACTTTCCCCTCACACTTCAGAGTACAGCATCTTCGCGACATGATTCAACCGGGATCTGCTACAGTGTTTGTCTTTCTCTGTTTCTTCCTACGGTGTTTGTGGGCGGGGCCAGGGGTTAAATTTTCCCGGGTCTGCACGCGCAACAAATGGGCGGCGCTTGAGTTTCGTATCGACGTCACACCGACGCGGCTAATGACTCGTTAGAGCGGCAATTCATTTGAACCACTCTGAGTGGATTCTTTTATAAATGAATCAAAAGTTTTAAACACGATGCACTTTCAGATTTAAACATCAGCTGGATATTTACTATCACTTAGAGCTGTGTTACACACTGCATTAAAAGGCCATTTTCAAAAACCCATAATAGGGGCTCTTTACACAGATTTAATCTCACAGAATGCATTTAATAATATTACAAATAAAATAAATAAATATTCCCACCTTTAATAAATATATTAGTTCATGTTTTTTTCTTGTGGTAAAATGCAATACCGTTAAAGCAAGTTTACTGTACACTATAGTTCAAAGCGGATTATGGCTGGCAAAGCTCTATTGTGCGGTAAAAGCAGCTCTCGTCTAAAAGCCAGTGTTAATCTGACTGTGATGTCAGAGGAAAGCGTTGGTGAACAATGATGGATTGATCTTTCTTATGTAAGTCGGATTGGATGAAGCGTTAGAGTAAATGAAAGGTGTCAGAATGAGAAAAAGAGGGAGGGAGAGGGAGAGGGAGAAAAAGATAGAGGACACATGACGAAGGTGATAAAATGACTAACAACGGGAAAATGAGAAAAGAATGATATTGGTAAATATGTAAACTGTCATCACTCACCCTCATGCACAGCAGTTGCCAATTTTTAGGAATCTTTTCTGTGAAAAGCAAAAGATGTTTTTGACAAAATATAATGTAAAAAAAGAAACAGTGGTTGATATGACTTCATCTTTATCTGCTTTAACTTCATTTCATT
The DNA here is from genome assembly GCA_903798195.1 of Danio kyathit. Classification (NCBI taxonomy): domain Eukaryota; kingdom Metazoa; phylum Chordata; class Actinopteri; order Cypriniformes; family Danionidae; genus Danio; species Danio kyathit. The sequence continues at coordinate 45,248,637 of LR812541.1, read as the reverse complement.
TGAAAGCAATGCACTTGTAATGCATAATTGTGTTTGTCCATTATAATACTCAAGCTTTTTAGATACTGCAGGTGAATGTGGTAAAAAAATAAAAATAAAAAGCACTGTACATCCTTGGTTTACTGCTTACATGAAAAATTATTCAATTTCTAGTACAAAAATCTAAACACTAGATGAAGTCTCAAAAATCTTGTTTTATTTGTAATAATTCATTCATTCATTTTCTTTTCGGCTTAGTCCATTAATTAATCAGGGGTCGCCACAGCGGAATGAACCGTCAACTTATCCAGCATATGTTTTACGCAGCGGATGCCCTTTCAGCCACAACCCATCACTAGGAAACACTTATACACACTCTTTCACACACATACACTACGGCCAATTTAGCTTATCCAATTCCCCTATAGCGTATGTGTTTGGACTGTGGGTGAAACCGGAGCACCCAGAGGAAACCCACGCCAATACGGGGAGAACATGCAAACTCCACACAGAAATGCCAACTGACCCAGCCGAGCCTCGAACCAGCGACCTTCTTGCTGTGAGGCGACAGCACTATTTGTAATAATAATATTTAATATTTTTAACATTATGGCCCAGTTTCACAAACAGGGTTTAGCTTAAGCCAGGACTAGACCTTAGTTAAATTAGGCTATTTAAGCCACATTTATAAAAACAGCCTTAGAAAAATACATTACTGGTGTGCACCTGTAAACAAAAAATGACAATGACATATTTTAAGATATCTCACTGCAAGTTATTTTCAGTTGAGACAGCTCAAACATGCAATTTAATCCAAGACTAGTCTTAAACCTTGTTTGTGAAACCGGGGGTATAATACTCAATTTTTTTAAAGATACTGCAGGTGAATATGGTAAAAAAAGAAAAAAAAAAAAAACACTGATTATCGTACTTTCTTAGTTTACTAATTAAATTGATCATTCGTCACCTTTGAATTATAAGGCTCTATCTGCGTTCTGAATGATTTTGAGATATTGAGCTTCAAAGTTTTTGCATTCCAATGCAAACAGTATGTGTGTAACATTTGTTTTTTTTAATAAAACGTCTTAACATGTAAACAACTTACAAAAAAACATCCCATAATGTAAATAAGTTGTCATTTAATAAGAATATGTCAATAACTCAATTTTGACAAAAATGTCAGATAGAACCTTATAATTCTAAGGTGACGAATTGTAATATTTTTCTAGAATGCTATATAAATATGTAAATGAGATGTCATGCTGAACCTGCAAATCTAATTCACATGTTTTGGACTTGTCCAGCTTTGTTTCCTTTTTGGGAGTCTGTTTTTGAATCATTTTCAGCAATTTCATCTATTAATATTGATCCTTCTCCATTAATTGGCCTGTTTGGAGTTCTACCCTCTGACTGTGAGTTACCATTTTATTTTTCTGAATTAATATCTTTTCTGTCATTATTAGCTAGGTGGTGTATTTTGTAGCAGTGGAAGTCTCCTCAACCCCCATCCCATACTCAGTGGATTAAAGATGCCTTATTTTTTGTTAAATTAGAAAAAATTAAGCATAGTCTTCGAGGTTCAGTGATCAAATTTTCTAACAATTGGTTGCCATTCTTGGAGCATGTCAAGTCTCTGAGACTTGAGGCACTTACTGTGGAGTGAATGGTTGCCAATCTTGCACTTTTGTTTTGGTCTGTGCCTTCCAGATGAGTATTAGTGCTGCTAATATAGCACAAGCATACAATTCTTTTGTGACATAAAACCACAAGTTTGAAGATCGTCCCACCCCCCAGCCTATTTAGTTTAATATAATTTCCCTTTTCTTTCTCTTTTAATTTTTTCTTTTCTTTTGTTTCTTTTATTATCATTTTTTTTTACTTAATACACCATGCTGTCAACCTCAACTTTCAGTACTGACCTGTTTATATGATTAATTTGAAAAATGAATGCACATCATATATTGTTTATGCACATCATATACTGTGTCGCACAATATGAGGGTTATAGTGTGGTTTACTTTTATTCTTTTAATCAATTTTGTACTGTTATACTTTTTTTTCTGTATTTGTACTGTTATTGTGTTTTTTTTTATTTGTGTTTGTTAACTGTCAAAAAAATCCAATAAATAAATCTTTAAAAAAAATAATAAAAAAAAATGTAAATGAGGTATTATTTAATTTTTGTGTTATATGATTCTGTAAAGGTGTGAATAATGTATAAAAAATAATAAACAAATAGTATGCAAAAACAATTACAATAATTAATGATAAACAGTTAAAAAAAGTATTCTTTCATTCTCTTTTCGGCTTAGTCCCTTTATTAATCTGAGGTTGCCACAGTGGAATGAATCGCCAACTTATCCAGCATATGTTTTATGCAGCGGATGCCCTTCCAGCTCCAACCCATCACTGGGAAACACCCATACACACTCATTCACACACATACACTGCGGACAATTTAGCCTACCCAATTCACCTATAGCACATGTCTTTGGAAAAACCGGGAAACCGGAGCCCCCGCAGGAAACCCACGCCAACATGGGGAGAACATGCAAACTCCACACAGAAATGCCAACTGACCCAGCCGAGGCTCGAACCAGTGACCTTCTTACTGTGAGGCGATCATGCTACTCACTGTGCCACTGTGACGCCAAATAAGCATTTAGGTACAGAAATTGAATAATTAAATCAAATGTAAAACAACACTGTGTAGTCGTCCTTGTATGAAAATTTCAGCAAAATCATTCTTCAATAAAGCTACAAATGTTGTACTTTTTGTGCCTGAATGCTCCTGAAATGCCTTTAAAACACATGCAAATGTTAACTTTCACTCTGTTTTGGTTATAATTTGGTGATGCTGATCAATAATAACCCCAACGCAACATTGCATATCCTGCGATGTGACACACACATTGCTGAAACAATATATTGTGCAGCCCTAATACACACACAAGACAATCCCTCAAATAACTAACAAATAAATGCACATAGCTAATAACAGGTTAAGGTAATTACATATAAGCTTTAATAATTATTATAACTATACACAGTTGAAGTCAGAATTATTAGCCCCCCTTTGAATTTTTTTCTTTTTTTTAATATTTCCCAAATGATATTTAACAGAGCAAGGAAATTTTCATAGTATGTCTGATAATATTTTTTCTTCTGGAGAAAGTCTTATTTGTTTTATTTAGGCTAAAAGCAGTTTTTATTTAAAAAAAAAACAAAAACATTTTAAGGTCAATATTATTAGCATCTTTAAGCTATATATTTTTTCAATAGTCTACAGAACAAACCATCGTTATACAATAACTTGCCTAATTACCCTAACCTGCCTACTTAACCTAATTAACCTAGTTAAGCCTTTAAATGTCACTTTAAGCTGTATAGAAGTGTCTTGAAAAATATCTAGTCAAATGTTATTTACTGTCATCATGGCAAAGATAAAATAAATCAGTTATTAGAGATGAGTTATTAAAACTATTATGATTAGAAATGTGTTGAAAAAAAATCTTCTCTCCGTTTTCCATAAATTGGGGAAAAAATAAACAGGGGGGGGGCTAATAATTTTGACTTTAACTGTATCAACAATAATTGTAAATTGGTATATTTTGAACCCTACCTTTTTTCTCTCTCTGTGCTCCTGAAATGAAATCAAAGTGATCCTCTGGAGAAGAAAGGGTAAATATACACTGTAAAACCCAAAAAGTTAAGCTAACTCAAACCATTTGAATAAACGAATTCCAACAAACCATTTATGTTCAAAACTAATCCTAATGAGTACTGTGAACTTAACTTATTGGGTTTTACTCTGCTGAAATTGCTTCGTTTAATCAAATGGATTAAGGCAACTCAAACAGTTTGAGGAAACTGATTCCAACAAACCATTTGAGTTAAAAAACTAATCTATAAGTACTGTGAATTTACTCCATTTCAAGAGCTCACACTTAGCTGATGATTGATAATAAAAGCTTGTTTGGCATGCTGTCCCGGGAGAGAGCCCTGAGCTTATGAGATCCTTGAGCCCTGGGCTCTCTCCTGTTTGCAGGGCGAGAGGGGAGTTTGAGCTCAGGTAGCTCTCGATGAACTCCCCCGGCTTATTTCTAGCTAGTGATGGATATGGATAACTGAGGAGAGGTGAGCTCTCTGAGAGCTTGACTATGGTATCAATTTTGTGTGTTCAATTTACTTAGGGTGCGTGTTATTTGGACTGTGGGAGGAAACCGGAGAACCCGGGGAAAACCCACGCGAGCATATCTTCAAGATGAACATTTTGAGATAAGGATACTCTGGTTATTTATAGTGAGTTAAGAATCATCTGATTGAATAATCGATCATGAGCTGATGCCGGAACAGCTGAGAACAATCATAAGCATGTGATCCTCTCAAAATTTGTTTATAAATAAACTTCACTTAAGCTGAAGTAATGAGGTATTTAATTAACTCATTATCTTCAAAACTCTTTTCAAATGAGTAGAATTAACGTTCAGTAAATTTTGAGTTAACTCCACTTATTTCATTTGGTAAAGTTGACTGTTGGGTTTTACAGTGTAATCAATGTGTGAGTGATTAAAGCGGCTCTGATTGAGAAGACACAGACTCTCAGACACTCTGCTAGATATGTACTCAAGTCTGATCTTTTATAATTACAGCTCTCTGCATCTGACCTGAGATATGCACTGATCTGGAAACATCTCCATCCTAATAGAGACTCGTCTAAAGATCCTCTGCTGGTGAACTGATGGTCTGTGTATCTGATCCATTCACCATCAAACATCTGAAGAGTCCTGCATGCAAGAAGACATCATTAAGAGCACTTATACATACACAACATAAATCTCAATGATATTATACTCACCTACGAGACTTTTCTATTAGAAGACAAAATAATCTGAAGAAACATTAAATGAAACTGGAGGACTGGACTGCAAAGCTTCACAAAGCAAAATTCAAAAATGTAAGGATTATATTAAACAATGTCATTTGATAAATGGTTCAGAAAAAAATTGGGATTTGTAATAATAGAAAATAAGACTCTTAGATAAATAAATTTTATTCATTTTTTATATATTCTATTTATATACTTTTTATACATGTATACTTTTAAAGAAACCCTAAGTTAATGTTATAAATGGTTGGAATGTACTAGTCGCAGAACATTGTGCTGACAATGAGTTGATTATATGATCAATAGGATTCTACCAAACTGTTTAGAGACCAATGATTAAAGACAATGCTTCATCATCTGTTTGTATGCCTGTATATAAACTGGCCTGGAAGGACTGCCCTTTGAGCAACCAGAATGGAACCTCTTACGTTTCTTCTCTATTGTTCCTTTGCTGCAAGAACATTAAAATCTCAGAAAATGAATCTTGGAATAATGTTTGATCCTGACAAAGACTAATAATAATAATTTGCGTATAATTAGCATCTAAAATCTAAATTAAATAAATGCAAATATTGTAATATAATAATTTAGTAATACATAATAATTAATAATAAATTATTTAATAAATTAGAATTTAAAATAAAATATAAATTAAAATAAAATAAAAAAATATAAATGGAAATAAAACATTAAAATATGAACTATCAAAATGTATAAAAGCTAATAAAATATAAATCAATAAATGATTAATGATGATGTAAAATAAAAAACAACACACACACACACACACACACACACACACACACACACACACACACACTTAAAATATATTTAAGTAATAAAATATAAAATATGGAGAGAAAAAAAAAAAATCACAAAAATAAATGGTGGAATAGTTAATAAACATGAATGCATCAAACCATAAAACAGTAAACATATAAAACATTAAAAGTAAACAACCAAGTAAATAAAATTGAGAAAATTATCCATGCATTTTAAAATGTTTACTAATTTAAAAGGACAATTAGTGATCACCACTTGCTCTGACTTCAAAAAATAGTACAAAATAACAAAGAAAAATAAAAAGGAGAAAATTACTATGTATTATTAGATATTTACTCATTTAAAAGGACAATTAGTGATCACCAATAATACTGACAATATATTGCATTGCATAATTAACCTACAATTAAAAAACAAGCAAAATCAAACCTTGATTCTTATTTATCTCCTTTTAAAATTGATCTAGGAGGCCCTCTAGTGGTGAGATGAACCTTTAAAATAAATTAACTATTGACAGCGCCAAAACAAAGAGAAAAAAAAAGACGTTATGACAGAAAAATGGCTGCGTATGTGTGCAGATTAACATCTTATTCATACTATGCAATTTATCATCTTACGCCAACCTGATTTCACCAAGTATTTAACATGTTCTTGGATTAACATCTATGTTTATCCTCGAACAACATATCAATCAGCCAATCAGAATTAAGGGATATGTTTAGAGTTTATGTTAAGTTTAGGCTTACAGTTAGGTTTATGCACTTCTATATGATTGTTATCCAACTAATATTCTCCTCTGATTTTGGGAATCATTTACAGTTACGGTTGGGTTTAGGGGTAGGGAATAGGTATGGATTATATTTTCCAACAAAATCCAGGATCAACATAGATGTTATTTCATGATCGCATCGTACTTGGCATGACGTGCATCATTTTTTATCATGCAATATAGCATAGTACATGGCATACTATACTAAACTATACATACCTCGAGGTCAAATAATAAATGTAGCTGCTTATGTTAGTTACTTAGTTAGTTTATTTATATAGCACATTTTTTACAACACAACGTTGCCCAAAGTGCTGAACACAATCAAATACTAATTAAAATAAAACCTACATCACATACATAACAATTAAAACATAAGGCAAACCCCTCAACATTAAAAAGGCTCAAATGCTAAAGAACAAAGAAGAAGCTTTTTAAAAACAGATAGAGTTGGAGCCTGTCTGATGTGGGGTGGAAGCCCGCTCCAGAGTTTTGGGGCGATAACAGCAAAAGCCCGATCCCCACTTAGCTTACACCGGGACCTTGGTACTGAAAGAATAAACTGATCAGAAGACCCTAGTGACCTACCAGGATTATATACATGTAGGAGGTCTGATAAGTAAGGTGATGCCAGATCATTTAAGGATTTAAAATAAAAAATTAATAGTTTAAAATCAACCCGTGACCTAACAGGCAGCCAGCTCAGAGAGGTAAGAACTGGGGATATGTGCTCATACTTGCGAGTCCCTGTCAGAAGTCTCGCAGCCACATTTTGTACTAATTGCAATCTACTCAGGGCATGTTGAGTAATACCCACATATAGAGAATTGCAATAGTCCAGTCTTCCCAAAATAAAAGCATGGATCACCTTCTCAAGGTCATTAAAAGAGAGAAATGACTTCACTTTTGCCACAAGTCATAAATGGAAAAAAACTGGATTTAACAACTGAATTTACTTCTTTGTTAAATTTCATATCACTATCGAAATGAAACCCAAGGTTTCTAACAACGGGTTTTTGATAAATTGATAGCTCACCAAAACCTAATAAATGCAGAGGGGTAGGATCGCCAAACCAGACCAGCTCAGTTTTTTCCTCATTGAAATTAAAAAAATTTGACGACAGCCAGGTCTTAACCTCGATTAGACATCTCATAAGGGAGTCAAGGCCATTTTTATTATTACTTTTAAGAGGGACATAAATCTGAGTGTCGTTAGCATAAAAATAAAAAGCCACCCCATATTTAATAAAATGTGGAGAAGAAAATAAAATAGGATAGACCCTTGCGGAACTCAACATGTCAGGGGTTTGGAGGATGAAAAGGTCTGACCAACACTAAGACAAAAGCGTCTGTTTGACAAATAAGATCTTAACCAGGGGTGTCCAAACTCATTCGTGGAGGGCTGGTGTCCTGGAGAGCTTATCTCCAACTTGCTTCAACACACCTGCCAGAAAGTTTCTAGTATCTACTAAGAGCTTGATTAACTGGTTCAGGTGTGTTTGATTAGGGTTGGAGCTAAACTCTCCAGGACACCAGCCTTCCAGGACCGAGTTTGGACCCCCCCTGATCTAAACCATTTAAGAGCAGAGCCCGGAATGCCCACCAAATTCTCAAGACGGGAAATAAGGATCTCATGGTCTATAGTGTCAAAAGCTGAAGTAAGGTCACGAAGCATAGGGATCACAGAGTCCCTAAATAACAAAATGTCATTCATCACGCGTAGCGGTGCAGACTCAGTACTATGATATGCCTTAAAACCTGATTGAAAAACTTCATGAATACTGTTAAGCTCCAGAAAGCTTTGCGATTGTGTTAAAACAGTTTTCTTCAAGATCTTAGATAAAAAGGGTTGTTTAGAAATAGGTATAAAATTGGACAGCACAGATTTATCCAAATTTGGCTTTTTCAGAAGAGGTTGCACTACAGCATGTTTCAATTGAGAAGGCACCACACCAGAAACAAGACTCCTATTAGTAATGGACAAAATACTAGTGCCAATAATCTCAAAGGCTAGCTTAAAAAAACGTTGATGGGAAAATATCCAATGGACAGCTGCTAAGTTTTATCTGGCCTACTGTATCAGTCAGAAACACAAGAGAGACAGGTGTGAAACTAACAAGTGCAGCAGGGACACATCAGGTTCAGGTTATGCTTACCAAAGCTGAAACACAACATGTATTTAAAAACAATAAGTGCATGCTGTTTTAAATAGTACTAAAAATGACTGCAGACTAAGATAATGTCAGGCTGAACCATTAAGCATTTCAAGAAAAATATTATGTTTTTTAGCTTAAGAAATGATTATTTATATTGAATTATTTTGTACCATGAAAAAAAATACAAAGGATTATTTCCATTTAAAATACAGGAATTATTTACATTTGATTACTCCGAATACGTCTGAATACTCTATGACTGCTCAAAAAAAAGCAGTTTATTTCCATTCCATCTTTACTCAGTTGTATTCATCTATGTTTATAATATATTATGCTGATGCATTGGCCTACATAACTATCATAATCAATCTACAATGGTCAGTTCTTTTCCAAATAGAGCTTACTTTTAATCATCTAGTGAAATTGTATTTATATTGAAAAATGATATGCCAAAAAACTAAATATAGTAATATTCATATTACACAACAATAAGAATTTTGAATGTATACACTACCTGACAAAAGTGTTGTCGTCAATCCCAGTTGTAAGAGCAACAAATAATAACTTGACTTCTTGATCATTTAGAAAAGTGGCAGAAGGTAAATTTTTCTGATGAATCATCTGTTGAACTGCATCCAAATCATCACAAATACTGCAGAAGACCTACTGGAATCTGCATGGACCAAGATTCTCACAGAAATCAGTCAAGTTTGGTGAAGGAAGAATCATGGTTTGGGGTTACATCCAGTATGGGGGCGTGCGAGAGATCTGCAGAGCAGATGGCAACATCAACAGTCTGAGGTATCAAGACATTTGTGCTGCCCATTACATTACAAACCACAGGAGAGGGCAAATTCTCCAGCAGGATAGCGCTCCTTCTCATACTTCAGCCTCCACATCAAAGTTCCTGAAAGCAAAGAAGGTCAAAGTACTCCAGGATTGGCAAGCCCTGTCACCAGACATGAACATTATTAAGTATATCTGGGGTAAGATGAAGGAGGAGGCATTGAAGATCCAAAGAATCTTGATGAACTCTGGGAGTCCTGCAAGAATGCTTTCTTTGCCATTCCAGATTACTTTATTAATAAGTGCTTTGAGTCATTGCATTGATGTGTGGATGCAGTCCTCCAAGCTCATGGGAGTCAGACACAATATTCATTCTTTTTCCACTGCAGCATGACTTTATATTCTGTACTGTACATTATTTCTGTTAGGTGACAAACTCAGGCCTTACTGTCCTAATTAAATAATTCAAAATCAAGGCATGATCATATTTTATTTTGGTAAAATACGCGTAATCTAGAGGCCTTTGCCTTTCATATAAGCCACTTCGGATATTAAATGATCAACTAGAAGTCAAGTTATTATTATTTATATATAATCTACATCAAAAGTCAACAGATCAGAGATCAAGGTCCCATAACGCAATTCATTGTCCATAAATAAAAATATGTCCATATTATTTTTCTCCAATACCGTGCAGACTTCACATCAAATATGTTTCTAATGTAAATCAAGCATTCAAGGCCGTTTTCACAGCAAAACCCAACTGAGAAGCAAAACATAAAGTGCTGGATGTTTTATTAGCATATTGAGTGAATTAGCGTCCCCATAGAAAAGAAACCACTGCTATGTGTGTGTGTGTGTGTGTGTGTGTGTGTGTGTGTGTGTGTGTGAATATGTTTGAAGAAAAGAAATACAATCAGGGAGCAAAAGCAAACAGCAGAATACACCAAAGTTCCCAATACACTAGCACAAATGTCCTCTCCAACAAGAGTTAATGCCACTAATTATTCTCAAATGCCTCAAAAATGAAAACCACCATAGCAAACACATAAAAAAGTACCAACTAAATAAATGAACTCATATATACTGTATATATACACCATATAAATTGTTTCAAATAATGCTAACGCATTTTAAACCGGAGCAGGCGGATGAAACCCTGAGAGTCAAAACCATGACCATGCAGAAAAGACCAAAACAATTCATAATGATTTGAATAAAAAGATGTGCGTTATAGTTATAAGTATTAAGAGTAAGAAAATACACATCCACTTCTACAATGAGGAAAACACATTGCACAAAAGCCCATAGTGATACTGAAACCTCATAATGTCGCCGAGCTGGAATATATTGATAATAATACAATGCAAGTGCTGATTAAGACGTGATATTGGCTGCTTCTGTCAAGTACAACTTCATAAATGTGTAAATACCGTTTATATGATAGATTTTTTTTTTAATGAGGAGAGATTGTATGGAAGCTTGTTTTCTTGTTTTCAAAATAAAGAAAAAGATAATTTTGACATTTTACAATGCAAGTCCAACTATTGTAAGACCTTATGATTGTGTTTTTGATTATAATTGAGAGCTACAGCATCATTGCAGGTGACTTTTATTTTCAGAATACTGAGTTCACATCTTACAATTCTGACTTATTTTCAAGATTATAAGTTTACCTCTTTTGACTTATTTTTTAAGATACCAAGTTTAGATTATACATTTACTTCCTACAATTTTGACCTATTTTCCAGATTATAAACTTACATCTTTATTAATTTTGACTTATTTACCAGTTTATGAGCTTACATCTTAGCATTTTGACTTGTTTTCAAGATTCCAACTTTACATCTAATAATTCGGACTTATTTTAAGATTAAGATTCCAAGTTCACATTTTTACTATTTTATTTTCAGGATTATAGATTTACAATTTATATTTATTTTTAATATTTATTTTTACTTATTAAAATTTTGATTTATTTTCAAAATTCTTAAGTTTACATATTTTAACTTATTTTTAAGATTATATATTCACATCTTACTATTTTTACTTATTTTGCAGATTATAATTTTACAATATACAATTTTATTTTCAAGATTATAAATTTACATCTTACAATCTTGATTTATTGTCACGGTTACAAGTTTAAATCTTACAATCTTGACTTACTTTCAAGATTCCACGTTTAAATCTTACAATTTTGATTTATTTTCAAGATTATACATTTACATCTACACCTTTGACTTATTTCATGATTCCAAATTTACATATACATTTATAATGTAGAAAATAAAATTGTTATATTTTACAATCTTGATTTATTTTTAGATTACAAATTTACATCTTACAATTTTGACTTCTTTTCCAGATCATAAATTTACATCTTACAATTTTGACTTTCTCCTTTAGAATTAAAAATTTTAGTATGCAACATTTTGTTTTTTATTTTAATTACAAGTTGACATATATAATGATTTTACACATCTTACAATTTTAACCTTTTTTCTAAGGACCTAAGGCCATACTTTGTAATATATTATTTTGCAATTTAGACTTTTTCCAGATCTTACAGTTCTGGTCTTATAACAGAGTTCTGACATCTTTCACTTTCTTTTTTTTATTCTGTGTTTTTGAGATGTTGGAAATGAGGAATATTCCAGATTCTGAGTTTATCTGATGCAATTTTCTAACTTTTTCATGATTCTGAGTTTAACTAGTGCAATTTTGAATGATTAATTTGAATGATTACTTATCATAGAATTTTGACTATTTCTCACTCAGAAACTTCAAACTTCAGTACCTAGTAGTTTGTTTTTATTATATTAACAAGTTTGCAAGTTAACATCTTGTTATTTCTTGATTTTTTTTGCAATTTTAACCATTATTTTCAGGGACTATTTGTCTCATAACAGATTGTAATGCACATTTTTTATATTGTGAAACATGTTTCAGTTGACAATTATAGTCTTATAATTAACAGCTAATAAAAACTGCAAGTCTGATTTCTTCTTTCCAGTGATTCTGAGATTTCTAAGATGTCAGAAATTAGATTTTTGTCAAGATTTTCAAATTTATTTTTGCTTTATAATAAATGTTTTTCCTCTGAATTCAAAATTTTATATCACACAATAAAACAAATCATAATTGTAAATGTAAACTCAGAATTGTAAGTAAAAACTTGAAGAAAAAAAAACTGTCTCAATTAGCTTTTACATTTTCTATTTATCAGTTCCTGACAGAAATAAGCTTCCACAACTGTGATATTCAGAACATCTGTGACCTCCATAAACTCTTATAAAAGTGCGGGATGCAATATATAAACGGCACAGATGTGCACAAACGTCTGCCCCAGCAGATCCTGCAGTCGGTGAGGGGTTTTTATGCCATTGGTCTAGTGAAAGGCCATAATCCGGGCAGTGAAGGCTGGGACGGCTGTGAAGATCCAAACATTTTCCAGGCTTCAGAGTCTCCGTTTGAAAGCACATTCGTGTTCGAAGCGAGACTGTAGCGTCTGCCATATAAACATGTGTGCACAGATGTGCTGAACGCTTTGGTTTTTAAGAGCACAGTCTCTGACCGGAGTTGTGCAATGTGTGTCTGCAAGTGATTGTGGTTGATTATAATGTGCATGAATAATTAAAGAGACAGTTCAACAAATATGTATATATACGGGCAAAGATTAATCGCAATAATCAAATAAAAAAGGGTGTTTTGACATAATATATGCGTGTATTATGTATATATTTATTATGTAAATGTGATGCACACAAACATACATAAAACTACACAATTCTATTTTGTTTTATAGCTATATAAATTGTATCATATATGTATATATTTTATACCTAAATACAAAAAAACTTGCATGTGTGTGTATATAAATACATGATAAATATACACAGTACACACTTCCTTTTTTGTATGATATTTTGGATGCGATTAATCGTTGACCAGCATTAACATATACATATATTCTGATAGCATTAATTCACCCTTATGTTCATGCAAACCGTTATGAATTTCTATCTTTCACTTGATAAAACATGGATCCAAGATTTCCAATATGTTTTTATGCAATATGTGAATAATAAAAAATTATAATTAGAAAAAGATAATAATAAAATGATGTCAGGAGGCTTTGGGGTATTCAATATGAATTTTATGGGTTTTTATGTTGTTTTGGTCTCCTTTTTTGGTGAACATTCAATTTCATTGTATTGAAACCCCAAAAATCTGATATGATAATATGGTATAAATAAATTTGTCACAAGACTAATTAAGTGATGATTATCATATGAAATAAATGTAAACACAGGTAACTCTGGAATAAAACTGGAAAATTAGATATGAATTTTATTTTTTTGACAATAAATAAAGAAAAAATCTGCACAATTTTTTTTATGTTTAATTCAAATGTAATAATGGTAATTCATTTGCCACAAGATTAGATGCTTAGTTGATGATTAAATGAAAAAAAAAAAACAAGGACAAGTAGCACAGCATTTAAATGTTACTAATTAATTAGACTAATTAGATATAGATTAACAATTCTAAAAAAACAGTAACAATTATATGGTGTTAGAAGGCTTGGAATACTGCATATGACTTTTTTGGAGCTTTTAGTGACGATTTAACTTTATTATACGGATACATTTTGCACATTTTATGCTCCTGTTGTTTTTCAACTTACAATTTTGATTTATATACAAGATAATTCTTACAATTTTTACTTTTTCACTCAGAATTCAAATTTTAGTATGTAACAGTTTGATTTTAATTATTATTACAAGTTGACATTTGTCAGGATTTTACACATCTTGCAATTTTAACCTTTTCTTAAGCACTTAGGATCTGTTTTTATATATAATATTTTGCAATTTTTTTTATCATTATTAATTTTTGTCACTTGTAAAATATTCTCTCACTTCCTGTGGATTCTACGGCACTGTAAATAAACATCACTATTTGTTTTTTGTGGACCAGACCTTAACAAGCCTCCCAGTTGGTCTGACAGGATGCAGACTGGTTTGGGAGGATTGACTGTACCACACAAACTTTTTACATCACAATTCTAACTTTTAATTTCATATCTAACTTTAGATTTATGTTGACATCTTACAATTTTGATTTACTTTCAATATTGTAAGTTTACATATTACAATTTTGACTTTTTCCCTCAGAATTAATATTTTAGTATATAACACTTTGTTTTTTATTATAATTACAAGTTGACATTTATCAGGATTTTACAAATCTTGCAATTTAAAATTTATTTCTGAGGATTTAGGACTATTTTTTTTTTACCTCAGAAACTTCAAACTTCAGCATCTAACAGTTTGTTTTTATTATAATGACAAGTTTGCAAGTTAACATCTCGCTATTTCTTGACATTTTTAGGATATCAAATCTTGCAATTATGACCTTTTTTAGGGACTATTTTTTACAATTCAGACTTTTTACATTGCAAAACATGTTTCAGATGACAATTATGGTCTTATAATTTACAGCTAATTAAACACTGCAAGCCTGATTTCTTTTCCCATGAGATGTCACAAATTCGTCTTTTCTAAAGATACTCACTTTTTTTGTGGATTCTGATTTACAATTGAAGTTTTTTCCTCTGAATTCTGATATCACACAAACCTTTTGTGAAATTCTGAGGACTTAAGATCTATTTTTTATATATTATATGTTGCAATTCAGACTTTTTAAATCGCAACTCTAACATAGATCTCACAGTTCTGGTCTTATAATTGAGAGTTCTGACATCTTTCACTCTCATTTTTCTTGACTCCTTTTTTTGGGAAGTTGGAAATTTGAGAAATTTTCAGGATTCTGAGTTTATCTGATGCAGCTTTGTAACTTTTTCAGGATTCTGAGTTCATCAGGTGCAAATCTGGAATTATTAGTTATTATTATGAATTAGTTCACATCTTGCAATTTTAACCTTTTTTCTGGAGACTTAGAATCTATTTTTTATATTTAATACTTTGCAATTCAGACTTTTTACAAACGCAATGCAGACTTTTTCCAGATCTCACAGTTCTGGTCTTATAATTGAGAGTTTTTACAGTTTCTTTTTTTCTTGATTATTTGTTTTTGAGATGTTGGAAAAGAGGAGTTTCAGGATTATAAATTCATATGATGCAATTTTCTAACTTTTTCATGATTCTGAGTTTTTCTGGTGCAATTTTGAATTATTAATTAGTTCTCATCATACAATTTTGACAATTTTTTCACTCAGAAACTTAAAAACTGCAGCATCTAGTAGTTTGTTTTTATTATAATAACAAGTTTACAAGTTAACATCTTGCTATTTCTTTTCTTTTTTTTTTAGGATTTCATATTTTGCAATTTTAACCAGTTTGCAATTCAGATTTTTTTTACAATGCAAAACATGTTTCAGGTGACAATTATAGTCTTATAATTTACAGCTAATGAAAAACTACAAGTCTGATTTCTTTTCCCATGATTCTGAGCTTCTTTGACATCAGAAATTTGACTTTCACTTTTTTTTTGGATTCAAATATACAATAGATTTTTTTTCCTCTGAATTCTGATATCACACAAACATTTTGTGAAATTCTGAGGACTTAAAATCTATTTTTATATATGATATTTTGCAATTAAAACTGTTAACATCACAATTCTAACTTTTTTCTGGTCTTATAATTGAGAGATCTGAAATCTTTCACTTTCTTTATTATGTGTTTTTGAGATGTTGGAAACGAGGAATTTTCATGATTATGATATTGCCTGGTGCATTTTTAAGTTCTCATCATACAATTTTGACTATTTTTTCCCTCAGAATTCAAACTTCATGATCTAGCAGTTTGTTTTTATTATAATATTACAAAAGACAGAAATTCATAAGAGTTTTGAACGACATGAGGGTGTATAAATGATGCCAGAACTGTTACTGTCAGATGAACAACTCCATTAAGGTGTTGTGGTGTGAGTTTTAAGTCAGTAGATGTGTGTGTTTGTGTGTTGTTTTACTCCCAGTGCACCTGGGACACTGTGGTTGAACGTCTTTTGGCATCCAGGCTTGAATTAAATTGATCATTGACTTCCTTGAGCCTCTTCTCCTCCAGAAAGGCCACCAGTGAATCCCTCATGTCCACCACGTCCAGCATCTCCTGGAGGATCTGCTCCTCTTGCTTTTGCTGCTCAGTGCTTTTCTCTGAATCTGCACACACAAAACAACAGCACAAGAAACATACGATCAAGCTTTTGGGATTTCATATTAATTGACAGGTGGACTATTGTTATTCGAGATTCAATCTAAACTAAAATAATCCAAATTAATCAATAAAATGCATGTAAAAATTACACAAAGTTATTATTAATAATAATTCTGCAAATAATAATATTTTACTATTAATATTTTAAGAATATTTTTATTTATATTACTCTTTATTAATGGTATTTATTATATAATATATTATTTATTAATTTATTTATGATTTGTTACTAATTAAATATTCACTGTACACACACAATATTATAAATAATATTTTGATTATAACAACATAATTATATTTTATACCCATATTTTATTGATTAATAATTTAATTATATAATTTAATTTAATTAATCAATGATTAATAATAATAATTCTGTAAATAACAATATTTTATCAGCATTTTAAAAAAATATTTTTTATTTATATTATTTATAATATATATACACAAACACACACACACACACACACACACACACACACACGCATATATGTGTGTGTGTGTGTATATACTGTCAATTTTATTTTAACACTAAGGCCTGGCAATAATAATAATAATAATAATAATAATAATAATAATAATGATAATAATAACATTATTATTTTTTATTCTTGAAGCTTTATATATATAATTTATAAATAATTTTTTTATTATTATTATCATTTTTTTATTTATAAAATGACAGCTTTTCAAAACAAATTCATGTCTCATTATAGGATTATTGCGATAGATAAATAAATAAATAAATAAATATATATATATATATATATATATATATATATATATATATATATATAAAGAGAGCTTAATTCTTCTATAATTACTGTAGAAAACTATTTTCGAATGACTGTCTTCTACTGTGAATGTAGTTTAATTCGCACCATTCATTTCCATGTAGCGGCGCAGCTCCATCTCCAGCATGCTCTGTTTGTCCTCCAGCTCCAGCTGTCGAGACCTTTGAAACACACATCCACAATCACACGAACACATTACGCCACTGCTGTTAGCAAAGCCTGTAATTTAGTTTCTAACACACAGCATCCAATTGCGTGCACAGCCAATATATGCTAAATACATGCAAAGCGGCGGCTTAAATAAATGAGGCCACTCGGAACATTCATCTTCAGCATTAGAGCTCGTCAAAGACAGACAGAAAAGAGGTTGCCAGGGGCAACAAGACCGTAAGCTGCTTCATTGAGCCTTCAGCTTTTCCTTTAACACATGCAAAAATAAACCACGTTCTGTCTACAATACCTGCCATTGAATTTCATCTCAATTGCAATTGAATTACTGCTGACTTACAATTAAAACGTACAATAAAAACGCATAATTACAAGGTTAAGCAGCTGAGATGCTGATTCATTTAAAGTGAAACAATATTAAGTCAACACATTATCACAGAAAGCAGTTCTAGTTGATTATTAGCATGCCTAATATTAACATATTGGCTGTTTATTAGTACTTAAAATATTTATTCTACATGATTATATTCCACAGCCATATTCAGTTACTCACTGAAGCTAAGCAGGGCTGAGCCTGATCAGTACCTGGATGGGAGACCACATGGGAAAGCTAGGTTGCTGTTGGAAGTGGTGTTAGTGAGGCCAGCAAGGGGCACTGAACCTGTGTGAGTCCTAATGCCCCAGTATAGTTAAGGGGACACTATACAGTCAGTGAGCGCCGTCTTTCAGGCGAGACGTTAAACCGAGGTCCTGACTCTCTGTGGTCATTAAAAATCCCATGGCACTTCTCGTAAAGAGTAGGGGTGTAACGCCTGTGTCCTGGCCAAATTCCCTCCATCGGCCCTTACCCATCTTGGCCTCGCAATCATCCCCATTCACCGAATTGGCTCTATCACTTTCTCTCCACTCCACCAATAGCTGAAGTGTGGTGAGTTCATTGGCGCAGTTGTCCTGTGGCTGCCGTCGCATCAACCAAGTGGATGCTGCACACTGGTGGTGTGGAGTGCTTTGGGTGTATGGCCATACACGATATTTGCGCTATATAAATAATATTAATTACTTACTATCCCTAATCCCGCATAATATCTAAACTTAACTACTACCTAGTTAACCTACCTGCAATTAAACATAAGCAATTGAATGGTTTGTTAATGGGGAGAATTAAATCTTAAAATAAAGTGTGAGCAAAATTAACTAATAGTCATCAGCAAACCCCCCCCCCACCCCCTTGATGGATTAAAATTTTTTGAATCACGTTTCCTACAATAATAGTTTAAATATGCAAATGAGATACATTTCCAGCACAAAAAAACGTGAGTTGGGTTTAAAATTCTCATTTCATTTTTGTCATGCAAATTTTTATTAGGGATGCACTGATCTATCGTCAATATCTATAAGCTAAAATTGCATTAAATTAAAGCTTAAGTGTGACGACACGCGAAGCGGCTTCCAGGTCCAATCGCTATATCAAATTATTTAGGGAGACTTAAGGTTGATTTATACTCGACGTGTCTGCTATTTTGATTAAGTGCGCGCTGCGAATGTGACGTCATCGCAGTGTTTGAGGAGGTTCGTTTTGGGCACGAAACATTTTGTCTGCCGGAGTGCACAACTTTTTTCGAGACTCGAGTGAACAGTTCGCGCGGTGCCACATTTTGAGTTGGATATGAATCACTTTGAAGGGATTTTGGCTGCATTTACACTGCAGATCTTGATGGTCAATTCAGATTTTGTGACTGTATCCGATTTTTTTGCTGACCTGCTTACATCATCTTTTAAAAGTGACTCGTATCCGATTGTCTGCATTTACACAGCAGACGGCAAAGGCGCAATCAGCAGGAAAAAAAACTGCGTGCGCTGACTGACAGCTGATAATAAAAGCGCGCCCATTTCTCTGTTCCTGTATTTAATCTGTTTGCAGGGTTTCATTTTTAAATTCTTTTTGTCAAGTTGTTTTACTATAGTTTATGACAGAAAAGTTCTAATTTGGCCATCTTCTTTTAATCTAGGCCTTTTTAAACCAGTAGGCATCTTAATGTAATGTCCATGGTGTGAATTACAGTATGTACAAGATGTATGCAATAGTTTTATATTAGTTTATATCGGTTACGTGGCGGATATTGCTCTCTCTCGTTAACATCCTTAAATACTTGTGCTATATGACAATATAAAAGCTTTTTTAGTCCTCCTGTATGAGATTTAAGATTTGCGACTCTGCTGAAGTCTGACTCTGAAAGCCTTAGACTTGACGTCAAATGTTACAAAAATTATTATTTGTTTACATAAATATAAAAACCACTGCCTTCATGCCTTCTTCAGGCTTTTTTCAGTTTATACATGACAATTTGCATTTGTATAATGTTATTATTATTAGCAGATTATTTATTATGTGCATATTTATATTTGTTTTAATAAAAAAAGGTTAGATTTGTCCTTCTGTCAGGTTTGGGAGACGTCTGCATCACCATATTGGGCATAAGAATAGGATGCGTGTTTGGATATAACTCAGTTTTTTGACCACACCTTATTATTATTGTTTATTTATTTGTTTGCTGGAAATTAAAACTGAATTTAGAAACAGTTTTGAAACAAATCTTTGTGCTTAAACTAAATTAAAAATGTAGGTTAATGGATGTCTTCAGCGCAGTGCGTACAAACTGTTTCCTTATCCATGAAAGTAAAGGAGTAAAATAAAGAGTAACAGTAAAATAAAGAGACAGTAAAGAGGTCGAATGGAAGAGGCTCATTCTTTATCCTCATGCTGCAGATGCTCTGTTTAACGGTTTTCTCGCTAGTGAAGAGTTCAATTTTTCCTCTTACAAAGTCCAACTTGTAAATACCAAATGCGCCATGGCGCGATGCAACTGACTCTTAAAGGGAATGAGAGATGAGACTCTGATTGGTTTAACGCACGTTATACTCAAAACACACCCATAACTCATTTAGAGAATAAGCACAACCCTGTTAGACCATGTGCCGGGGAGCAAACCTTATTTTACCATCCTTAAAGTAGCAAAAGTGAATTCAGACACGACTTTGCGCTTAGATCGTTAAAATAAAGCCTTTTAAGTTTTCTTTGCATTAGACTACATTACAATACATTAATCTCAAAGTTGAGGGGTGCAAGAAAAAGAGATTGAGTTGTGTTTAGTCACAGTATTCAGACTTACGCCACCATGAGATCAGACTCCTCTGACAGCAGGTTGTTTTTTTCCTGGACCAGTTCAATCCACTGATCAATGATTTCAGGGTCACCGGTTCCTAAAAACACAAACACACAGACACACACACACAATTAGAACACCTGCAAGAGCTCCTCATCCTCACACATCTTACACACTTTTGCATCCTGGGATACTTACTACTTACTATAAAACAGTACTGAAATAAAATTAATGTATAAACGAAGCATTTTAGCATGTAGACAATGAAAAACATTACAAACAGTTTGTACAGTTGAACTAAAAAACTCAAAACTAAAAATCTGTTGAATATTTTGAATGAAGAAAATGTTTATTGCATCTCTGATAACTTCATCACCTAGATGAAGCTGTACACATTTAATTGACATGTCCGTGATGTACAAGTGTTATGAGGGTTAAAAAGTTCTCTGGGTTTCTTTGGGTCTGACTGCGGTCTAATATGATGAAGTGACATCATTAGTGTACTGTGTGTGTGTGTTTTTGTCTGCAGATGGATGAGTTGTCATACCCGTTTCTCCTCTTAGAGCTCGCTCCAGCTCCACTCCTTTCTCCTCCAGCTCTTTAAAGGTCACTTCGATCTCTTCCAGACGTCTCTGAATCGACTGTGGAGGCGTCACAAACCAGGACACCACCACCGGAGAAGAACAGATTTAATCACAACACTCCATTTTGTCATCTTCATATATAAATTCAAGCTGGGATTCCTTGTATTGCGAACAACTGAGTTTACACTAAGGTTGAAAACATGAGTGAACAATGAAATATAATGGGCTACATGTACAGTTGAAACCAGAAGTTTACATACACTCTAAAAAAGGAACAACAATTTTTTTTTTTTAAATGTCTGATGGTAAATCATACTAAATGTTTACTATTTTAGGTCCGTTAGGAATACCTAAATCATTTACATCTGCCATAATAATGAGAGAAGTTTTTTTTTTTTTTAGACTTTTTCAAACAGACTTTTTTTTTTTAGACAGTCAAAAGTTTACATACATTTCCTTGGTAATTTTTTTAGCTTTGTTTTTAAACTATATAACTTTGGTCAAATGTTTTGGGTATCCTTCCACAAGCTTCTCACAATAGTTTGCAGGAATTGTGGCCCATTCCTCCTGACAGAATTGAATTAGTGTAACTCAGTCAGATTTGTAGGCTGTCTTGCTTGCACAAGCTTTTTCAACTCTGCCCACAAATCTTCTATAGGATAGAGTTCAGGGCTTTGTGATGGCCACTCCAAAACATTCACTCTGTTGTCCTTAAAGCACATTTGAACTACTTTGGCAGTATGCTTAGGGTCATGGTCTGTTTGGAAGACCCATTTGTGGCCAAGTTTTAATTTCCTGGCTGATGTCTTGAGATGTTGCTTCAGTATTTCTACATAATGTTCTTTCTTCATGATGCCATCTATGCTGTGAAGTGGACCAGTCCCTCCTGCAGCAAAACAGCCCCACAACATGATGCTGCCGCCCCCATACTTCACAGTTGGGATGGTGTTCCTAGGCTTGTAAGCTTTCCCCTTTTTCCTCCAAATGTAACACTGGACATTATGGCCAAACAGTTCAATCTTAGTTCCATCAGACTACAGGACATGTCTCCAAAAATTATTCCTTTTCCCAGTGTAATTTAGCAAATTGTATTCTGGCTTTTTTGTTGATTCTGGGTTGTTGATTTTCCCATGTTGTCACACAAGGAAGCAGTGTGTTTGAGGTTTTCCTTAAATACTATTCTACAGTTGTGCCTCCAATGAACTCAAATGTTGTCAATTAGCCAATCAGAAACTTCCAAAACCTTGACACCATCATCTGAGCTTTTTCAGAGGCATAATAATCTTATTGTATGTAAACTTGACTTTCAAGAAAAGTAATAACAATTTCTCAAAAAATCTCTCTCTCATTATTCGGCTATTAAGCATAACAGAAACAAATTTGATAATCCTAACTTACCTAAAAGAGAAAAAGTTTAGTCACATTAACATCTGACTTTTTTTTTTTTAATGGTTATGTGCCTTTTTATACAGTGTATGTAAACTTCTGGTTTTAACTGTATATGCAAAGCTAGTGTTTTTCAGCCAACGATAAACTTCCGGTGAAAGGTTAATGTCACTATAAGGTTCCTTTTACAGCATCAATGTTGTAATGTAATTAAAATACAATCAGTTAAACAGACTGAAGCATTCGTTTAGTTGTTCAAGTGTAATATGTGATTAAAATTCATTCATCATTCATTTTCTTGTCGGCTTTGTCCCTTGCGGGGTCGCCACAGCGGAATGAACCGCCAACTCATCCAGCACGATTTTACGCAGCGGATGCCCTTCCAGCCGCAACCCATCTCTGGGAACTTCCACACACACATTCACACTCATACACTATGGACAATTTAGCTTACCCCAATTCACCTGTACTGCATGTCTTTGGACTGTGGGGGAAACCGGAGCACCCGGAGGAAACCCACGCAAACCCAGGGAGAACATGCAAACTCCACACAGAAACGCCAACTGACCCAGCCCAGCCGAGGTTCGAACCTGCGACCCAGCGACGTTCTTGCTGTGAGGCAACAGCACTACCTACTGCGCCACTGGGTTGCCCGTGATTAAAATGTAAAGTTGTATTTATTTTAGGAATGTAACAATTCCTAATACTATTTTTTTCCACAAAATAAAGCCTTTCAGTCTTATACAACAGTGCTCTGCTTTGCGTCTGGCTGCTGATAAGCCTGTTGGGCTTTATTCTGCGATCACAACCTCCTGGATGTACTTTATCACTAAATTATTCGACTAGTAAACAATCTAAACCATGCAGACTTGCTGCAGACCAGATCTTTCTCACCTGAGCTTTGTGGAAACGCTGGATTTCAGTCATTTTTGCTTTCCGCTCCAGAGTTTTCATCCTCTTTAAATTGCGTTTGTCTGACTCCGAAATTTCAAAATCAGCTCCCTGACCACATGAACACAAACTCAAAGTCAACAACTTCTAGCTCATACACACACACACACGTACACTCGAATGCACGCACACACACAAAGAAATTCACTAAAGACCATTTCAATGTGGTCATGTCATTGGCCCATGAACATTTCCTGTTTGTTATCAAACTATTTCATAACTGTAACAAGAAGCAATTCAATCATAACTTAATGTTAAAACAGCCGTCATAACATTATTTATCAATATGTGGCTCTTATTGGATTCTCGGAAGCTACTGAAATTAAAAATGTGAAACAGGAAATGCGTTGGGACTACTGTTGTTTACATCCCTCAAAATAGTCTATAGCATTTAGCACCTAACCCTGATCTGCAGGCTTAGATCAGAAATTTGTGACGTAAAAAAAAAAACCCAAAAGAAATCACACGGCAAGTCATTTGACATGTATAAAACATTGTAGTACTTATTTTTTAAATGATCTTTTCCATGCATTTCTATATTTATTAGGCATTCATATCTATTAAATATGTACCTACGAATGGGCATGAGCATACAGTATAATAAGCAGTATCTACTTGTTACTTACTAGGATTTAATTATTATAATAGTACCTGACTAGTGATAGTACCTATTTACTACTAGTAAATAAACAATATGGGTTACACTTTATTTTAAGGTGAGCTTGTTAAGTGTAACTACTCATTTAAATACTGAGCAATATCAATTACTAAAATCTACTTTCTAGTTAGTGTTAGAATGTGGGTTAGTTGCAAACAATTATATTCATAATTAATTGAAATAGCTACAGTATGTATATGGAACATGCGTAACAAAAATAGTTACATACTGAAAATACATAGCCAAATGCAAAAAATACATAAAAAATAATAAAATAACTACAAAAATAATTTAATTGTACCTTGCAATCCAAATAATGTTCAGCCTGAAGGTCCTCTTCATCCTCGTCTTCATCATCTTCATTATCATCTTCTGATACATACTGATCTGGCTGACTTTGACCTGATGAGCAAATGAAACACACCAAAATTAGCTACTAAAACAAAATATAACATTTCTAAATCTAATATGTGGAGTTTATTTATAAACTAATTTTGAGAGGATCACGTGCTTATGATTGCTTGCAGCTGCCCCGCATTATCCAATTGATTATTCACCAATCAGATGATTCCTAGGCCACTATAAGAGCCCTAGGTTTCATACCACAGACATCTTCGTTTTGAAGAATCTCCCCCTTCCACCCCTACTCCTCCTCCTTTTCTAGATGGGTGGCACGGTGGCCCAGTGGTTAGCACTGTTGCCCCACAGCAAGAACGTCTTGGTTCTGGCCATTAACAAAACCAGCAGGCGTTTCTGTGCCAAGTTTGCACGTTCTCCCCGTGCTCGCGTGGGTTTCCCCCGGGTCCCCCAGTTCCTCCCACCGTCCAAAAACATGCAACTTAAGTTAATTGACTAATCCAAATTAGCACCATTGACAGGCACTTAGCAGGTAGCTATCTCCTAAGAGCAATATTCATATGTTCATTAGCTTCTACAGTAGGGGAGTTCTCGAGTTCTACCTGAGCTCAAACTCCCCTCTCCCCTTGCAATGGGAGGGAGCCCCTGGCTCGAGGATCTTATGAGCTCAGGGCTCTCTCCCGGGACAGCATGCCAAACAAGCTTTATAATCAATCATCAGCTAAGTGTGAACTCTTGAAATATTGTATATCAATATATATTCCTTCCTTTCTTCATTCCTCCCTCCCTCTTTCTTTCTTTCTTTCTTTCCTGAAATGCTGTACAAACTAAAATAATACAAATCAAAAAAAGACATGAAAATACAAAAGAAAAAAAGAATGAAATACAAAAATATTAAAAGGCGACTAAGCTAATTTTATCAAACAATGTTGATATTTAAAAGCACCAAAACTAACACACCCATAGCCAACAAGTCCATGCCACTTTTTGATATTGCCACTATAGTTACTAGACACACCACTTACTGCTAATTGGGTAAAAAGTGTGGTTTGGTACTCGGCTCGACACTGTGATCAAAACAGCATTTTTCACTGAATGTACTTTTTGTTCATATAAAACAATAACTTTATAATAAGGTTCCAATAGTTAATGTTAGTTCATGTATTTATTAACAACAATGACCTTTACATGTATTACAGTATTTATTCTTCATTTATGGTAATGAAAATGAGTAGTTGATTGTTAGTTCATTAACGCAAACACAACTTTGTATTTTAATAATGCATAAGTATATGTTGAATTATGATTAATAAATTTTTATGTCTTTACAGGCATTGTTTGTTCTTAATTCATGTTAACATATGTACAGTATTTAGTTGATATATGCATATGTATTTACAAACATGAACAAACAATGAACAATACATTTATTACAGTATTTATTTATCTTTTTGATGTTAGTTAATGGAAATAAAGTTGTTCATTGTTAGTTCATGTTAACCAAGTGCATTAGCTTATGTTAACAATCATGAATTTGGATTTTAATAACGCATTAGTAAATAGAGCTATGATTAATGAATGCTCTACAAGTACAGTACTGTTCATTATTAGTTCATGTTAGTAAATACATTAACTAATGGAACATTATTGTAAATCGCTACCAAGACGATACATTTTTAACTTAAGTAGAGGTGAGTATTGTACAATATGATTACCCATACTCGAAATTGGTCCTCTGCTTTTGACTCATCCAAGAGCGAGCGAGCACGCACGCACGCACGCACGCACGCACGCACACAGAGAGAAAACACCAAGAGCAGTGTATCATTCACTCCCCCATCTTCGATAACTGTCAGGACCGGGAATCAAACCTGCAACCTTTCTAACCTCAAGTCCAACTCCCCAACCATTTGGCCACAACTACAAAAGCTGTGCAATATTTAATAATCGCAGCTCATTTACTAATGCATTATTAAAATTAAAATTCATGCTTGTTAACTCTTAAGGCCCAAGGTGTTTTTTACATGCATTTTTTATTTCTCTTTGCTATTTGGGCTTATTGGAACCTAATTAGAATAGAAATCTAAGTATCATCTTTTGATATAATGTACTTTTAGAGAAAAATGATGTCCATATATGTGGACTTGTGGTCCGAATTTACATAAAACACTTTTTCTCTAATTTTCTTTTATGCATATTTAACATAGAATTTTTTTTTTACTTGCTTTGACTATCAGAGAGTAAAAACAAAATTTTTTCCCCATTTTGGACAGTTAAAATAGGATTTGGGACATTTCATATGCTGCAAAACCGTTGCAGGATGACACTGTATGACTGTAACAAAATATAAAACATTCAAAGTATTTTAAATAGCCACTTAAGAGCTAAAAATGTGCTGTCCACGTATGTGGACACCCGTGCCCTAGGAGGTTATTGCACTGTTAAGGCTGATTTATACTTCTGTGTCAAGAGCACGCGTATGGTCCGGCGCAACCTCCGTGCGGTTGCATAGCCCTCACCGTTGCTGATGCCGATGCTGACGCACACCTTTAAAATATTTTTACTACACGTCGCAACAACACATAGCGCAAGCTCTGTGATTAGTCGGCTTGGTAGCTGTGACGAGTGTGGGCGGTGCTGAGAGCCACGAGCCTGATGGAGCGAGTGTTTAGTGTCGAGACCTGGGA
This sequence comes from Danio kyathit, assembly GCA_903798195.1. NCBI lineage: Eukaryota > Metazoa > Chordata > Actinopteri > Cypriniformes > Danionidae > Danio > Danio kyathit. The sequence continues at coordinate 45,221,283 of LR812541.1, read as the reverse complement.
AGGAGCTCCAGATGAAACTTTTGTTTTGTGTTTACCTTATGATTAAAGTTGTTGCACGTCTGCCAGTTCCCGCCTCTGAATGAGTGAGTTTTAGCTACTTTTACATTAAATTAGCGTTCAGAAAAAAACAAAACACCAGCGAAGAAACTCGACACAGAGGAACATAAAAACCTACTGCCAGCTAGCATTTCATAAGTGTTATTGCAGAGCAACACAAACTGCATGCAGAAGTATAAATGCACAACTACGTGCAAAGCATGCGCCGGGGGTCATCCCAATCACTCGACGCAGAAGTATAAACCAGCCTTTAGTTCCACTTTTAGAAATAAAGGTACAAAACCAGTCACTGAGGTGGTACCTTTTCAAAAGGTATATGTTTGTACCATACAGAGCCACATATGTACACCTAAAAAAGAGCAAATGTGTACCTCATAGTACCTTAAAGATCCAAATGTGTACTCTAAAGTTACAAAATTGTACTTTTAAAGTACCGATTTGCACATTTAAGATACAAAAGTGAACCTTTAAAAAAGGTACCACCACATTGACAGGTTTTGTACCTTTATTTCTGAGAGTGTAACATGAATTAACAATGAAGAACTGTATTTTCATTAACTAACATTAACAAACATCAATAAATACTGCAATAAATGCATTGTTTAATGTTAGTTCATAATAGTAAATACATTAACTAACACAACCTTATTGTAAAGTGTTACCATGTTGTCTACACTGTAAAAAATGCTGAGTTACACACAATCAATTTGTGTTAGGACAACACAAAGGAATTAAGTTTACTTATTCATTTTTCCAAATTAAGTGGATTGAACATAAAACAATTAAGTTCTCCCTCCCCTCAAAAACAAGAGTTGGGTTGTTTCAGCTCATTTTAAATAAGTAGCTTGAACAAACAGCAAATGTATATTTTTTTCAGTGTATGTAGAAGCTTAATAATAGGTTGTTTAGGTTATAAAATATTTTCTGACCTGCAGGAACTCTGTGAACGCTGAATCGCTGCTGGAGCCGCGGTGAAGACAGATTCCATGGGGAAAACTTGGAGCGCAACTTTCCATGCTGTGATTGGCCAGTCGGCTGCAGCGGAGGATCGCTCTTCCTCCTCATGCAGCGGCGGTTTCGTTGCTCATGCAGGCTCATCCCCGACGCTGTGCCTCCGCTCCAGTAGCCCTCCTCTTCATGCTGTTTGGAGGAAGAGGAGGTGGAGGCGGCAGAAGACGAGCCCCGTGTCTCAGAGTCTGAATCCTGGCTCAACAGATCCACCTTCTCCTCTTCGCTCAGCTGGAGTTTGCGCAGGGACGGTTTGGGTTTGGGCTCCTCAGGAATCTGCTCTGGTTCCTCTGGGATATTAGAGGGTTCCTGCACCACGTTATGGACAGTGCGAGGTTTCGGGAGAGGAGCTCTGGAGCCGCGTGGGGCAGGAACTGGATTGATGTTGTGGTGTTGGTTTTCTGTGTTTGTGTTTTCCGCACTGAGCTCTGAAGGTTTGGGAGGTTGATGGGAGTCCTCAAGATCGGGTGGTTCATCTTGGTCTGGAGCAGGAAACTCGGTTGATTCATCAAAGTCAGGGTCAACAGAGATCTTATACGAGCCCTTACGCTTTATTGAGAGATGCGCAGGTGGGGATGAAGCCGTTGTAGTTTCTCCATTTTTGTCCTCCTTTCTTCCATTCTCAGTATGATTCTAGAAAATGGACAAAACATAATTTTACATAATGATTTTGTACTATAATTATTTGCAAAATGTAAGCATCATAGAGTCTTTTTAACCCTTTAACTGCCCCACCAGGAAAAACATTTTTTGGATTGGATTTCTTAAGTCCCAATGTCGCTAGTTAATACACTCAATGCAGTTTTTTTTTCAACACATCCCATAATTTTTAAAATATCAACCTCTACCAAATGGTGGATATGTCGGTTTATGGTAATTAGTTTATACTAAGTAGATATACTATGAAAATCTGAATAATATGAAGTGCAAGACCAATTTATTTAAAAAAAAAATCAAAATAAATAATTTTTAAATACTAAGGTCGAATCCCAATTCTACCCCTTAGCCCTTCCCCTTACCCCTACCATTCGTTTTGCGCGTTCACTTGAAGGAGTAGGGGTGTCCCAATTCTCTTTAGTTTGAAGGTGTAGGGCTAAGAGAAAGGGCTAGTTACCCCTTGAAATTTTTCAGGACCACACTCGAAACCATCTACAGAGGCAGCATGGCTGCACACGGAAGTAAAGAGATGCACAAATTAGTATTTTTTTGTCATTATTAAAAATTTTTACAACAAACAAGCACTTGTTTTAATACATTCATAACGGCGTTCGTGTTTTACTGTTATGCTTAAAAAAAAACGCTAAAATAAAAACCGCTAAATTCTGGTTCTTTAATCCCTAATAATAACTTCTGTATAGGAGTCCCACAAAATACTGTCACTCGAATATCCTGTCAGAATAGTCTAGTGGCTGGGACTTAGTTTTTTTTCACAGTGTCTGGTATAATGTGTCTGGTATAATGTTAATGTTGTTGTTTTCGTGAGTGTACATACAGTAGATTAAAATGGCCACGGTGTAAATGCACAGTACAGTTACGATCTTATTGCCACATTATATCGTTATGATAACATGATATATGCTTTCAGTGATTTCCTGAAGATACAGTCCGGAAAGTATTCATAGAGCTTCACTTTTTCCACATTTTTTTTGTTACAGCCTTATTCCAAAATGGATTCAATTCATTTATTTTCTCAAAATTCTACACACAATAGCCCATAATGACAATGTGAAAAAAAGGGTTTTTGAAATTGTTGCAAACTTATTAAAAATAAAAAAGCTGAAAAATCACATGTACATCAGTATTCACAGCCTTTGCCGTCAAGCTCAAATTTGAGCTCAGGTACATTCTGTTTCACTGATCATTCTTGAGATGTTTCAGCAGATTAATTGGAGTTGACCTGTGGTAAATTCAGTTAATTGGAGATGATTAAGCAGCCTCGAGGACCATACAGACAGATTCCTGTTCTTAGCGAACTGATCCAGCTGGGCCGGACGGTCGTCCGAAGATGGTCCTCGGGGCAATCTCGCCGCTTTTGTAGAGTGGACACTGCCAAGGAACAAACCATCGTTCACCGCCCATACGAAATAACTCATCAGTGCCACTCCAGACCCAGCGACCAGCCCAACTATTATCTGCAGGGAGTGTGCGCCAGAGCCCACCGCAGACGGAGAGCCACCTGCGGTATGTGAGCTATGGCCATCGAGAGCGACAGAGAGGAACATCACCAAGCAGGAGAAGCTCAACCAACCGTCTGACCAGGTGTGTGAGCTGGCAACATCGGCGAAAGTGGGAGTCCTGGTGGACGTCGAGGGACCGAGCGAGAGTCCTGCCCACCTACTTACAACAGAGGGTGAGCTGTCACTGGACCAAACCCCGCTGCTCATCGACTTCTGGAGCGAAGTCATACCCCTTCCGCAGTTCCCAGACAGCAAATGTTTGATTCCGAGTTTCAAGGAGCTGTTCCCAGAGAGCCTTTCAGCCCCGTTGATCCCCGAAGATGATAGCTTCAAGGTCATGAGCAGCATCCCACCCCACCCACCCTCTTCACCTCCGCTGATGTCGTCATCCACAGCCATTCAGCCTTCTCCAGCGCTGCTACAGTTAGCCAGTCCCCCAGCTCACCCTCCAGCTTCGGAGGTCTCACCGAGGCCCTGCCTACCTGCTTCGCCGACCAGAGGTTGTCGCCCGACGTCATCTCCTCCACCCTTCAAGCTACGGACTCTGCCTCGGCCCTCCGTCCTTACGACTCCACGTTGGCTTTCTCCTCCCTCATCTCCTCCGTGGACAGTCAGCCGACCAGCTCCACCAGGTTCCCTTGTCCCTCCGGCTCTGCCTTGGTCAGTCGTCGCCCTGCCTCCACCTCTGGACTCTGCTTCTCCGGCTGCACCTTATCCCTCCATCCTAACCAGCTGTGTTGAGCTCCTCCTACCCTCCAGCTACACCTCGGTCCTCAGTCACTCTGGCTACGCCGCGGGCTTCCGGACCGGTGTCGTCGATTCGGCTCGGTGAGCAGTCCGCTCCACCTCGGCCCTCCAGGACCTCACCGCCACCTTCGCCCTACAGCTCTCAGTCTCCTCCTTGAGCTCCAGCTGCGTCGTCTCCCACGGTCGGTCCCCTGGAGTCGGCGACCACTCCTCCTCCATGGCTCCTCCCTCTGTCGACTCCACCCTGGGCCGTCCTCCTGGCTGTGTCCTGGGTCCTACACCTCCTGCTTCATCTCCCTTCCTGCCTCCTCCCTCCTGTGACTCCTCCCTGGCCACCTCCTTCTTTCCACGCCCTCCAACTCATCTCCTGGTTCCTCCCTCATAGACTCTTCCCTGACCACCTCCTGTCACTCTTCTTTATTCACACGCCTTTTTAGGGGGGGGGGGGGGGGGATACTGTCAGATCCTATGTTCTGTTTGTTTTCACCATGTGACCTTCCCCATGTGCTTCTTTGATCTGTTTCAGTTGTGTCTTGTAGTCACCCATTGTAGTTCCTGTGTCTCCTGTAATATCAATGTCCTTCCAACTGAGTGTTTGTAAATAAATCTACGTGTTTGATAAATCCTACGATCCTTCTGCCTTCCTGAGTGTATCAGGGCAATACAGTACATGTGATTTTTCAGGTATTTGTTTTTAATAAATTTGCAACATTTGCAAAAAACTTTTTTCATATTGTCATTATGGGTATTGTGTGTAGAATTTTGAGGAAATTAATGAATTTAATCCATTTTGGAATAAGGCTGTACCATAAAAAAATTTGGAAAAAGTAAAGCGCTATGAATTATTTCCGGATGCACTGTATATGTTACTTACTAACCCATTCTATATACACAAATATATTATTGTCAAGAAAATATCAACTTAAAAGAGAGATCTGTGAGGGCTGTACTAATTTCTATTGGACTCAAGTGAGGTGATTGGCTGGGCCATTCTACAGCTTTATTGTCTTTCTCTGAAAGCATTCGAGAGTTTCCTTGACTGTGTTTTGGATAATTGTCTTGCTGAAATGTCCACCCTGGTTTCATCTTCACCATCCTGCTAATGTAGATGTTGGACTGAAGCAGCTAATACTGATTTACAATGAGGAAGGGCAGAGGGTTGCTGAAGAACTACTGAGAGATTTCAGCTGCTGTCTGGGCTTTCACTGCCTTTCTACACCTCCCTTTCTTCATGTGTTCAAAACTTTTTCCCTGCGTCATTTCTTTTAATTACACACATAACTTCATTTGTAAACTAATTAGATTTGTTTTCTTTTCATATATGGATTTCTTTTGGTTGTTCTCAACATCTGGTGAAAATTACAGCAATCAAATATGTTTTTTGAGAAAAATGGTGACATATATATATATGAAATGGTTGACTGATTGTTGTTTTGTTTATATTTAATCATGTTTTCAAAACTTTTATCATATAAGAATATATAGAGCTTTTGTGAAGAGAAGAGAAGCAGACACATTTAATGCATACAAAATATGTAATGACTACACATTGCATATAGACAAGAGTTATTATATAAACAGTTAAAGCATGTTGCATTCCTTTCACTTCTTCCTTTCACTATTAAGATTGAGTGGTTTATAAAATATTATTACAAATAAAAAATAAATAAATAAATAAATTACAATATCAGTCTGAAAAATTGCACAACCCTAAAGCCAACCAAGCAAAACCAACTAATGTTCACTCTTCCATTATATGCATGCGTGTTTTGCTTATGCATTTTACTAAAAACTGCTTATCTCTAGGTTAATAACAGACTAGGCTGCCTAGTGCAACAAAAAGGGACAGCAAAAAGAAATCTCAGAAGCTCAAAGAAAACCGCATCGGCTCTATAAGAGTCTTATGACCGACCACTCGGAATCCAATCTCAGAAGCATTACTCACACAGACGCTCGTTCTACACACACACACACACACACACACACACACACACAGACAGACACACACACACACACACACACACACACACACACACACACACACACACACACACACACACACACACACACACACACACACACACACACACACACACACACACACACACACACACACACACAGAAATGGATTTGCAGCACAGTCACACAGCGTAAAACATCATTCGGCACAACAGCAAGAAAGCTACGGAAATGGTTCTTCTGACGCAGCAGCTGACCCACATTGGATCTTGTCATATCATGTCGATCCAGAAGAAAAAAAAGGCTGAGATTATCTTAGTGAAGACCATCAGCCTATCATACCATTATAACACATAACAAGGGAGGTCTTAAGCAGATTACACTAGTATCAGGGTTGATTAAATATATTTTCAATAAATATATATATATATATATATATATATATTATTTATTCTCCCTCATGTGGTTTAAACCTTCTGTTGAACACAAATGCAGATAGTTTGAAGAATGCCGGTTGCTTCCATAGCAAGAAAAAAAGACTATGGAATTCAATGGGTGCCAGCCACCAGCATTTTTCAAAGTATCTTCTTTTGCGTTCAACAGAACACAGAAACTCAAATAAGTTTTGAACAATTCAAGGATGAGTAAATGATTTTATTTTTTGGGTGAACTGTCCCTTTAAAGCCTTTTATAAATGATCAGTACCAGCTATCTGAAGCCCAGGCCTTTATTTTGATGTCAGCTGTAACGTAGGTGTTGCAATTGGATAGTGCAGTTGGTGGCAGGAATGCGCATCTAAAATGTCTGAGGTGTGGAAATATGAAAGCAGTTAAGCAGCAATGTGTCCTTGTATGCACTGTGAGCATTTTGAGATGCAGTTGCAACAATACTATAATACCGGCAATTTGATACAGCACTTAAAAGCTAAAAACACAACAGAATACAGCATTTTCTCTGAAGTAACTTGCACAAAGATGGCGATTCAAAGTTATGATTATCATTGCATATACTGTGGTGTACACTACCTGACAAAAGTCTTGTCGCCTATCCAAGTTTTAGAAACAACAGATAATAACTTGACCTAGTCGATCATTTGGTATCACAAGTGGCTTATATGAAAGGCAAAGGCCTCTAGATTACGCTTATTTTACCACAATAAAATATGATCATGCCTTGATTTTTAATGATTTAATTATGAAAGTAAGGTCTGACTTTGCTTAGACAAATGTCTTGTCACTTAACAGAAATAATGTCCAGTATAGAACATAAAGTCATGCTGCAGTGGAGAAAGAATAAATATTGAGTATGACTCCCATGAGCTTGGAGGACTGCATCCACACATCTCTGCAATGACTCAAATCACTTATTAATAAAGTCATCTGGAATGGCAAAGAAAATGTTCTTGCAGGACTCCCAGAGTTCATCAAGATTCTTTGGATTCATCTTCAATGTCTCCTCCATCTAACCTCAGACATGCTCAATAATGTTCATTCTGGTGACTGGGCTGGCCAATCCTAGAGCACCTTGACCTTCTTTGCTTTCAGGAGCTTTAATGTGGAGGCTGAAGTATGAGAAGGAGCGCTATCCTGCTGAAGAATTTGCCCTCTCCTGTGGTTTGTAATGTAATGGGCAGCACAAATGTCTTAATACCTCAGACTGTTGATGTTGCCATCCACTCTGCAGATCTCTTGCACGCCCCCATACTGAATGTAACCCCAAACCATGATTTTTCCTTCACCAAACTTGACTGATTTCTATGATAATCTTGGTTCCATGCAGGTTCCGATAGGCCTAAATGCCTTAATCTTATTATTATCATTTTGATCAAAGTGTGTCTACACTTTGTCATAGAAATCAGTCAAGTTTGGTAAAGAAAAAAATCATGGTTTGGGGTTAAAAACATGGTTTAGTTGTTTAAAGCAACTAAAATGAGCATAAATCCCATTTTTATTAAGATTTTTGTTTCTTTGACTTTCAACTTAACCCTTAGCTCAACTACTTATACTTAATCCTAAAAGTTTGTACTCATTTTGTGATGAAAAGTATGTAAAAAGAAAAGTATGCACATGTTGAGACATCTTACTTTAAAGAAGAATAACTGACTTTAGCATTGTTTTTTTTTCAGATTAACAATTATGTTAAATTGTTTTTTAAACATCTGCATACATATTATGGTACTTCTATGCTTTAGAAGAAATAAAAACTTACATACAGCCCCTTTAAAATGTCATCCATAGTTGTTTTGATTTCCCCTTTTCCCCCTCAGGCACCATTCAGACACTAGTACCATTTTAATAGTATTGATTCATCTCCAGTGTCATAAAAAAATAAACAACACCCAGCTGCACACTAAAGCCAGTAAATAAACTACCTGGCAAGCACAGAAAACACCCTAGCAACTCCATAGCAACACGACATCAATCATCCTCAATGACTAGAACTGAGAATCTTTCAGAAAATAGAGTATAGGCAAACCCATATTATTCTGTCTAAATAAATCACACTTCTTATACATGATTTGCATGCATGAGCTACAGTACGATGTCTCAGTAATAAAAGCTTTTATGCTACCCACAGACTCGGCGCAATAATAAAGCTCATTCCCAGTATCCTCACATACAGGAGGCAATCAAGCATCTCATTAGGCGTGATGTGAATCATACCTGTGTGCCTCCATGACCTTCATCACCCTCCTCTTCCTCAGCCAGTGAGTGCAGCTCGCAGTAAAACCTCCCTGAAGACAAATCAAATTCAACAGCATGCTCTGGATCAGCTGTGCATGTAGAGGATTGTAATTGGGATGTACATGCATTTTTCAAAACACTCACTGAATTATTGAACAAGCTGTTTTTTAGGGAAAAGCAGTATCGTGTAAGAATCGTCGATTACAGGTGAAACTAAAAAGTGATGTTGACCATTTTCAAAAAGGCATGTGTAGGTGTTTGTACTGTAATAATTATAATTTAATACATTCTGCAAGTTAGATGAATAGATTTAAAGGCTTATGTAATTTATTTAACATCAAAATGTTTTAGTCCTTATGACAGCAGATGAGAGACAAATGTGTGATAAATAATGAAAGGAAGTCTATTATGTAATATACGAAATACATATAAAACAGCGTTGACATATTTTTCAGAAATTACAAAAATTGTTATACTGCATTAAGGCCTGGCTTTTATATCAATATTTACATTTTAAATCAACTGAATATATATATATATGTATAATAATTCATTATATATCAAAATAATTAATGATTTATTCATTATGTCAAATAATTTCTGAGATTTTTATATATATATATATATATATATATATATATATATGCAAGGTTTCCGCTACATTCATTCATCCGTGGGGGGCCGCCACGCCAAAATTCATCCCGCCACGGCTACATTACAACTTCTCATTTAAAACATTTAGTCGTGTTTTTTTTTTTTTTATATAGCAGGTTATAATCGCACCAAAACGTATTAAAAGGTAAGTGAATTATAACAGCGCAAACATTTCTGTAACCGTAGTAGTGCTGTGCGCTATTTGTTCAACCCTTTAAGGTGACATGCTGACTGACTGACTGACAGGTGCGTGATGCGTGGGGCGCCAGCAAACACGGCGTAGCTTTCAGTTAAGATGAACACAGTTTCCATAAGTATAGTTATCTTTCTGGAGTTTATAGCCGTTTCACTTTATTTCAGGACGCGTTAATGTCGGAAAACGCACTAAATCGCACTTCAGCAGCGCTTACTGGAGAGCGCACGAGAAGATCTGCACTTGAGCATGTAAATTTGAGTGTGTGCAAGAAGTTTTGTGCACGAAGAGGAAATCGGCGCGCAAGCAAAGAGATTCGCATGCTCATATTACATGAATGCGTTCTCGACTTGTAATACTGCGTGTAATATTTGTCTTTGAAATAGTTGGCAGATCTGTGTAAAAAAAAAAAGCCTGCCACCACAGCTGGGAAAAATCCTAGAGGAAACACTGTATATATATATATATATATATATATATATATATATATATATATATATATGTGTGTGTGTGTGTGTGTGTGTGTGTGTGTGTGTGTGTGTGTGTGTGTGTGTGTGTGTGTGTGTGTGTATTACTCCACCCACATAGAGTGACAAGCAGAGGAATAAACTCACTACAGTTTGACAAATATTGCAGCTGTTAGACAAAATGATGTACTTTTGACGCTTTTTTAGTCAAGAATGTAGTTGTTTAGATTGCAACTATGCAGTTTATTTATAAGTATAGAGCCTATTTTAAATATTTATAATTGTCAGAAATTCAGCGACCATCAGTCGGTAATATTGAGCAGAGCAAAGACGGTTGTGCCATGAGATGGCGACAGAGACCGCATAATAAGTCCTTAGGGGAGAAAAACTCAGCGTTGTCTTTTAGTATTTCAAACTACAGCTGATCAAATCATTATAAAACAGGTAAGTGACACTAAGTCGATCTCTCTCTTTTGTATGTTGTAGTGCTGTATTTATACCATAGTAATCTGGTAGTGTTTGCTTTGGCTTTTTCGGGGTTGATTGTGATCTCCCGATTGCAACAGATAAATACTGGTAAATCTCTGTAGACTGATGGCATTTCATGCCGTCCAGCCTTATAATCTTAAAATGTGAGCAAAATAACCGGTTTTGTTAGCACTTTAGACATTTCGCTAGAGAATCATTCAAATACTAGTTCTAGAGTGACGTGTTTTTAAGCAACAGTTTCTGCTGTTTTGATCGTCAGCTGCAGATGTGAATGAATGGCAGAAGAAAGTAGTTTTGAGACTCTGTGTTTGATTCTCTTTTTTATAAACACACGATTATGCCGTCGAACTGTTGTATAAATGCAATATCACACTCGTGGCAGTGCGATATGGCTGTATATCGTCACTGGTAGGACACAAAACACAAAGGAGTATATATATAAATCAGAGAGTGAAATTCAATACCTTTTAAGACTCTTTCCATACATTTTAAGACATTATAACCACTTTAGGTTTCAATCAAAAGCACTAGTGAGATTTTTAACTTACAGTATATTTACTAAATATTAATGTAAGAAACTAATCTAAAACATTATTCATATACTGAATAAAAATCAGTATATGAATAATGCAGGTCAGCAGGTCGGCATCTATAGAACTGCAGAAATAATAGAGTTGCCTTGGTTACTGCTGTAAACAAGATTTCAAATCTAGCAGGATTTTATTGATTTCATAAACTACACAGCATCCCGATATTTGCAGATTTAATTCAGGCAAACTTTAGCATACAACCATACATTGTATAATCAAAAATTATATAAAATGTAATACCTTTCAAAAAAGCATTTAAGACTTTTTAATAGCCTTAAATTTCTTTACATTGATTTATCAATTTTTAATACTTTTAAGATCCCCGCGGACATGAGGCAACACATACCTTCCATAAGTGCCGATATACAGCCATATCGCACTGCTACCTAAGTGATACTGCTCGTGTATATAATATAAATATAAATATATATAATTCTAGTTGTATTATATTATAATATATAGTTTTACTAAAATATAGAGACCCAGTTTCACAAACAGGGCTTAGATTAAGCCAGGACTAAGCCTTAGTTAAATTAGGCTATTAAGCCACATTTATAAAAATGGCCTCAGAAAAATATATTACTGGTGTGCACCTGGAGAAAAAAAATGGCACTGATGTATTTTAAGACATCTCACTGCAAGTTATTTTGAGTTGAGACAGCTCAAACATGCAATTTAATCTTGACTAGCCTTAAACCTTGTTAGTGAAACCCGGGGAGAAAGTATCAAAAATAATAGATTCTAATAAATAACTAATAAATAATGAAGAGTCTGTCTTACCGTTGTCAGAGTGAAAAGAGTATCCGCCCTGCCGCAGAGTGGAGCCGCACTGAAAACAGTTGAAGCAGCTGCGATGGAAGAACTTTCCCTCTGCACTTTCTCTCTCCATCACATACAGATGCTTCTTGCAGAAATAACAGGGTTCACTGGCACTCGTCTCTGAGGAGCGCTGGAGATGAGACAAGAGTCACAAAACAACACATATATTAAAAATATGGAGAAATGCATTACAGGACCTGACAACCTGAGCTGGGAATTTCAGTTTTTTTTTCAATTATCATAAAAAATATGGAATTTATTTATTCAGCACTTATAGTTATATGTTTGAGAAAAACATGTTTTTTTTTATTCTGTAAACTACTAAAGATATGAAATAAAAATAATCTTTAAATTAAATAAGAAAAATGGTGTCATGTTTGTAGGCATATTTACATTAATTTTTAGACAACACAATACAGATGTTTTAATATCAGAAAAGTTAGGAAATCAATATTTGGTGGAATAACAGTTTTTCAAATTGCAACAAATGAGAACATTTGTTGTTACACTTACCAATTGTTATTTTATGAAGAAAAAATATCTAAATGACAATATTTTAACCTGAAATGTAAAAAGTAGTGCCATCAGACCTTTAAATAAAAATATTAGCATTTACTTAAAGGTGCAGTAGGTGATTGTCTTCAGAATTTTTTTTTGTTGTGCTGCTTGAAAGTCTCTTCACATTCCAATAGTAATGATCAAAGTAAATGATCTAAAAGTATTTATATGTATTTTTATATTCTGGGTAAGGCATAAAACTAAAAAACTTTCATCCAATTAAATATTGTCAGGCCGATAATTCCCATAATTCTGATAAGTAGCGCAAACTGTCTGTCAACAAATGTAGATTTGGACCTTTGGGCAGTCGTTCACGCAGATCTGCCGTTTGTGCGTGCACATGTGCCAGATGAGAGAGATGAGAGCGGTAAAAACAAATGCTGAATCAAAACTTTTTAAATCCTGAAGTAATATTGGAGTTAGTTTTGCACGCTGGAGGAAAGACGACACTATGGCTGAAGTATTTCTTTTAGACAGGTAATGTTTTTTTTAAAACTATTTTAGTCACGCAAAGCTGATGTAGATTTTGTTGTGTTATGAATGGGTTATATGCACAGAAGTGTTGTTCAGTCACTGAAATCTTCCAGTGAAAGATTGATGTGACTATTTTCAGTTTCATAAGGGGCCTTTTACAGCATCGATAATGTAGATTTTTATTTAGTTTAACAACAAAACATCAGTAAATAGAGCTATTCTGCCTAGCCTGCTTTACTGAGCTGAAGTTGGTTTTATATTCACATTGGTTCACATTTTTGAACGATGACAACCTGTGACGCGCTCCATATATTGTTTACCGCTACTCTGAATATTCGCTCTGAAATAGCATGCAAGTATGGCTTAGTAATAAGTGTAATTTCTGCACACCGCAGGCCAAGCACTAAGCATACAGTAGTCGCTTTAGGACAAAGTGTGTGAGAAAGTGAGACCAGCGATCCTTGCATGCATGAAATATTGCACATTATGACAAGTTTTGCTTGCTACACAACTGAAAATGTGCTAGATAATATATAGTTTTTTGTTCAGAAATGTAGTATTATAAAGCACTATAAAGTTTTCTAACTGGTGAATGACATGATCTAGTGGGTCTCTGTCCCCTATCTTTAATGTGTGCATTCGTGATTTCAGAAGGCGTGGCTTTAGACGGCAGGGGAGGGATTGTGTTTCAAAGATATTACGCTAATGGTTAGCATTTTGGCAGATCACCTACTGCACCTTTAAATGCTACTACACTTTCCCTCACATCCAAAAACCCTTTTCTGGACTTGTTCACAGCCAAGCACTGTTGTGGATTGATAGGTGATAGAAGTGACCATACAAGGATTTCAGCTCTTAGTTACATAAGATAATGGAAGAAGACAGCCAGAATCTTTGGGGAAAAAAAAAAAAGTAGAACATGCTCAGGAAGTAAGATTTTTGGCAAATAAATACTAATTTTTTCATAATCATTTTTTGAAACTTAGCCCATGCTTGAGCATGAGAGTCTTTATACTTGAGAGTCTGCATATAAGTCTTTAAAAGGTGCTGTATGTAAGTTTAAGACTCTTTTAATCATAGAAATACCATAATATGTTTTCAGATATTTAAAAAACTGAGCATATTTGTTTACCTGAAAATCAATGCTAAAGTCAGTTATTCTGCTTTATACATACATTCCATGTCAGAATGTCTGTCTTGGTTTTGGCCTCTATAACCAGCCCACAGCCAGTTTACCCAATTACATTTCAGCACTCTTGGCTGCCTTGGTGAAAAACGCAGCATATTTCATTTCAGTCTTGATAACTGCCTCATTGTGTGCGCGCACGGCCAAAAATGTGACCTCCAGAGGACAGCAGCGACTTCCAAAATGAGACAGAGTTTTAAAAATCCACACGAGGTGGTTTTTAATTTGCAAATAATACAAATATTACAAATCCAAACATTAGCCGAACAGCAGGTAACACGCGACGCACAGGATTCTAGTGACAAAATTTTTCTAAAATGATGGTTGTGATGGCGTTGGTTAGAACAAAAACCCCTTTCAACATGGAAAATATTACTTAGTTAGTTAGGTAGTTAGGTAGTTAGGACACTAGGTAGGCTTGATAGCCAGGAACGCATGCTCCTGTTAGTAAAGTCAATCTGGCAACCTGCGTTGGGTGAAAAAGTGTTTCGAATTAGGAGTGCAATACCTAGTTCAACCACTGGGTGTCAGGCAGTGCCAATAATTCTGTATACATGAAACAGCATTGGACCACCACTTACAAAACACATCAAATGATCAACTTTCCATCTAATATCCACAAATCTCTTGAGTTCTGTTGTGCTGATCAACTATAATTTAGACTCTACATTCAACATCCTGCGATTTGACTATTGTGGATGCACACGTTGCGATATCGATGCTGAAACGATATATTGTGCAGCCCTAACATTCACTATTGCTAAATGTCATTGAGAAACTATTTTAGCACTCACATTTTCCTCTTTCACATCCTTCTCTTCTTTCTCCTTCATGTTTTGCTGTCTTGGTCCCTTCACTGATGCCAGTCGGTCCTGAGAGACACACACACACACACACACACACACACACAGGTCACATGATCTCATTTACAGCTCAGCTTACATAACGCAGATGGACAGAAATAAACAATGATTTCACGGTTATCCTGCATTATCAAGCAAGCACAATCAACTCTTCATCTTGTCCTTTTATTATTCACTTTAACTTCCTTATAATGCATGGGAGTAACTGTCTTTCTCAACAGCTGTGTGTGTGTGTGTAACTGTTTTTTCATCAACACTGCGGTTTTGTTACAATAGAAAGTGCACAGGACTTCGTGCTCCATTTAACCCAACACACACACACACACACACACAAACGATGACCTCCAACAGAAAGCAATGTTGTAATGTCAACAGAAAGGGTTTGTTTTGCATAATAACAGGCAGGTGTGTGTGTACCTTGTGTCTTTGCAGAGAGTTGCGTTTGAGTGTGTTGAGAAAGGCGACGGCCGAACGCTTTCTGGACAGAGAGAGTGTGTTGGACTGTGCTGAAAAACACAGAAGGACAAAAGTGAGACACAAATGTGTGAGAAAATGGACCTGGACTAGGGCTGCACGATATTGGAAAAATCTGACATTGTAATATTTTGTTTTTCTGCAATATATATTGAGATATGAAGACAATTTCACCAGATGGCTTGAATAGCACTATTTGGAAAAAATCTTGAACTTAGATTAGGGTGACTTTGTAAGGGTGAGAATCATGTATAAAATAATAAACAGATTGCAAGCAAAAACAATTGCAATAGAGCAAAGAAAAAAGTAAAAGTAACAGTGCTTTATAGTTTTCTGGAGAGTCCATCATTATTCAGGTACAGAAATTAAATAATGAAACGTAAAACAACACTGTATAGTCTTCATTGTATTAATAATTCAGTAAAATTATTCTTCATTAAAGTGAAACAAATGCTGTACTTTTTTGTGCCCAAATGCTTCAAACTCTCCTAAAATGTATTTAAACATTGATATGACGCGAAAAATCTACTGTATTCTCAATTGTTGTGCTGATCAACTATAATCCCTCAACATTGCATATACTGCGACGTGACTATAGAACACACACATTGCGATATCGATGCTGAAACGATATATTGTGCAGCCCTAACCTGGACCTATTAAAAAATCTGTTTACATGTTAGTAACACAGAAATTGAGGGAGAGGTGCAGAAATGTAAATAAGTATGTTTAACAATGAAGTTCAACAAATTTTGAACAACATAAAAAGAAAACATAAAAAAGAACTATAATTCATATTTGTATATACAGTACAGTTGAAGTCAGAATTATTAGCCTCCCTGTATATTTTTTCCCCCAATTTCTGTTTAACGGAGAGAAGATTTTTTCAACACATTTCTAAACATGATAGTTTTAATAACAACAAATAAGACTTTCTCCAGAAGAAAAAAATATTATTAGACATACTGTGAAAAT
>LR812541.1:45104909-45199909 GCA_903798195.1 Danio kyathit | reverse complement strand
AAAATAAAAATACTAATTGAATGACAAATTCGTCATTCATTCATTTTCCTTCAGCTTAGTCCCTTAATTATCAGTGGTCGCCACAGTGGAATGAACCGCCAACTATTCCGGCATTCGTTTTACGCAGCAGATGCCCTTCCAGCCGCAACCCAGTACTGGAAAACACCCATACACTCACACGCTCACACACTACGGCCAAATTTTGTTTATCCAATTCCCTTACACCGCATGTTTGGACTGTGGGGGAAACCGGAGCACCCGGAAGAAACACACGCCAACATGGGGAGAACATGCAAACTCCACACAGAAATGCCAACTGGCCCAGCCGGGACTCGAACCAGCGACCTTCTTGCTGTGAGGCAACAGTGCTAACCACTGAGCCATCATGCCATGAAAAAATTCAAATACTACAAAATAAAAACAGTACTATTCAGAGCGTAAACTAACAATCGCAAAGCTCTACTTGATCACACAGCCTGTTGGGAGATGATCACAAAACCCTGGAGTAAAGAATATAGAAAATTTGACTTACAATTTGCGAGAATCAATATTGATTCAACCACATTTTAAAAACTTAATTGAGAAAAAAATAAATATAAAAAAAACAATACCCCCAGACCTAGTGGTGATGATGCGTACATAAGCTGCCTGAGATTCAGTCAGAGTGTTACCTGCTGGTGTGTCCTTCTCAGTGAGAGCGTTGCGTATCTGTGTGAGGTAAACCACCATGGACAGCTGGTCGATTTTACCACAGGTCATCATATCCCCGGGTCGCATGATGGGGGTGATGCCGAACTCCCTCTCCATCAGGTCAAAGGCCAACTTATTATTCTTGATGATATTATATTCATCCAGAGCCGACATGTCGCTGAAAAGAGGACAGAATGCATATGATTGGTATATATTGTAAGTGTATTATAATCTACCTATATATCTGTCTGTCTGTCTGTCCATCCATCCATCCATCCATCCATCTATCTATCTATCTATCAACTATCTGTTCATTATTTCATCCATCCGTCCGTCCATTCAGCTGTCCAACTAATTATACATGCACTTCTCTGTCTATTCCTCTATCTGTCCATGCATCCATCCATCCATCCATCCATCCATCCATCCATCCATCCATCCATCCATCGGTCGGTCTTATCATTGAAAACGGATGTGCTGCTCATTATTTTGTAGACAATTTGACATTCATTAAAACTCTTGATGAACCCATTTTTCCATCCATCCATATGAATCCATCCATTCATCTGTTCATGCCTCCATCAACCTGTTTGATTTCTTTCATCTATTTCTCCATCCATCCATCCATCCATCCATCCATCAATCCATCCAGCAAACTATCCATTTCTCTGTCTATCTTTGCATCTGTATATCTACCCATTTCTGTTTGTCCATCCATCCATCCATCCAACCATCTGCCCATCCATCCATTTATACATTCATTCAGTGGTCCATGCATAGATTTGTCTGTTCATCCATCCATCCATCCGTTTATACATCCATCCATTCAATAATCTATCCATCTCTCCGTCTCTCCATTCATCCATCCTTCTATTTATACATCCATCCATCCCTGTCTGTCCACTCATCCATCCACCCATTTTTACATCGATCCATTCATTAATCCGTCTGTCTCTCCGTCCCTCCATTCATCCATCCATCTGTCCATCAAGTTATACATCCATTCAGCGGTCTGTCCATCCGTCTATCCATTCATCCATCTATCCATTCATACGTTTGTACATTCATCCATTCATTAATCCCTCCGTCTCTCCATCTTTCCATTCATCCATCAGTCTGTCCATTCATCCATCCATCTACTTTTACATCCATTATCTGTCTCTCCATCCTTCTATCCGTCTGTCCATCCATTCATCCATTTATACATCCATTCCGCTCATTAATCCGTCCTTCTTTCCGTCCCTCCATTCATCTATCCATCTGTCAATCCATCCATCCATTTATACATTCATTCAGCTGTCCGTCCATCCACCTGTCTGTCTATTCATCCATCCATTTATACTTCCACTCAGCCGTCCATCCAGCCATCTCTGTCCATCTGTTTATACATCAATCCATTTATTCATTAATCCGTCCGTCTTTTTGTCCTCCATCCATCCATCCATTTATACATCTATTCAGCGGTCCGTCCATCCATCTGTCTGTCCATTCATCCAACCAACCATCCCTTTATACATCCATTCATTCATTAATCTGTCCATCTCTCCCTCACTCCATTCATCCATCCATCTGTGTATTCATCCATTTATACATCCATTCAGCTGTCTGTCCATCCATATGTCCATTCATCCATCCATCCCTTTATACATCCATCCATTCATTAATCCGTCCGTCTCTCTGTCCCTCCATTCATCCATCTGTCCATCTATCCATCCATCCATCCACTTATACATCCATTCAACTGTCCGTCCATCCATCTGTCTGTCCATTCATCCATCCATCCGTTTATACATCCATCCATTCATTAATCCATCCCTCCATTCATCCATCCATCTGCCCATCCATCCATTTATACATCCATTCAGCTGTCTGTTCATCCATCTGTCCATTCATCCATTAATCCCTTTATACATCCATCCATTCATTAATCCGTGTCTATCTCTCTGTCCCTCCATTCATCCATCTGTCCATCCATCCAGCTGTCCGTCCATCCATCTGTCTGTCCAATCATCCATCCATCCGTTTTTACATCCATCCATTCATTAATCCATCCCTACATTCATCCATCGGTCTGTCTATCCATCCATTTATACATCCATTCAGCTGTCTGTCCATCCATCTGTCCATTCATCCATCCATCCATCCATTTATACATCCATCCATTAATCCGTCTGTCTCTCTGTCCCTCCATTCATCCATCTGTCCATCCATCCATCCATCCATCCATCCATCAACTTATACATCCATTCAGCTGTCCATCCGTCCATCTGTCTGTCTGTCCATTCATCCATCCGTTTATACATCCATCTATTTATTAATCCATCTCTCCATTTATCCATCTGTCTGTCTATCCATCCATTTATACATCCATTCAGCTGTCCGTCCATCCATCCATCAGTTTATGCATCCGTCTATTCATTAATCTATCCGTCTCTCCCCCCCTCCATTCATCGATCTGTCTGTTCATCCATCCATCCATTTATACATCTGTTCAGCTGTCAGTCCACCCATCTATCCATCCATCCATTCAAAGCAAAGCTATCTGTGTTAATTTAGTAATGCTAATCCTCTGGTTTTGGGTTAGTCAGGTGGTCTTACATGAGCTCAGGTCTGAAGCTGTGGATGAGAGCGCAGAAAGCCAGACCAGATCTCCAGGACTCACTCAGATCTTTGACCTTCACATGCTCGTATCCCGCTGTGTTCTTCTGACACCAGGACAGCAGCTCCTCCAGACGCTTGATAGAGTCTAAACACACACATTTACACACATAAAATGATGTAACAAGACCACTTATTGAACATCTAACAAAACAAGACTCTTAAAGGAAACCTATTATGTAAAAATCACTTCTATAAGGGGGTTTAAACACAGTTGTGTGGCAACAGCCTGTGAATATAACCAGCCACTAATAGTATAAATGTATTAATAATATTTCTTAATGACATTGATTGACATTCTCCCTTTGTACGTGTCATCAGAGGGGGAAAGCCCCACCCATTAGTGACCATCTCTTCCTCAATTTAAATAAATTTAGATCAATTTAAAGCATCCTTGCTAAATAAAATTACACATTTATATAATTTCTTCACCAAAATAAAGATAGACATTAAGATTTGAATGATATAGCATTTAATGTTACAGATGTTTTTTTTTCGGTTGTTTTTCAGTTTAACAACCATTTTTTAAACATTTATATTCATCAAAAAGTCCTGAAAAAAGTGTAATAATAATTGTTAATAATAATAATGTAAAAAAAATTGTATTTTCAGTTTTTGTCTTTTTGTTATGTCTTTATGGAAACCCCTTAAAAATGAGATGTTGCATCTCAAGGGGTCATCTTTAAATACATTGAAATAATGATAATAATGACAATAATAATAATAATAATAATAATAATAATAATAATAACAATAACAATAATAATAATAATAATAATAATAACAAAATTTAATTTAATAATAATAATATTAATAAAAACAACAACAACAACAACAACATGTAATAAAATTAAATAATAATAATAAAATAAAATGTAATAAAGTTTAATTATAATAATAATAATAAAAATGTCATAAAATGTAACAACAACAACAACAATAATAATAAAATTTTATACAACTTAATAAAAATTAAATGTAATTAAATGTAATAATAATAATAATATTAATAAAATGTAATTAAATTTAATAATACTAATACTAATAATTAGAAGTAATAATAATAATAATAATAATAATAATAATAATAATAATAACAACAAAATGTAATTACATTTAATAATAATAATAATAATAATAAAACTGTATACAATTTAATAATAATAATTATAATAATAGTAATAATAATAATATTTAAAAAATATGTAATAAAATTGAATAATAATAACAACAACAACAACAACAACAACAACAACAACAACAACTAATACAATTTAATAATAATAATAATAATAATAAATAAAATGTAATTCTATTTAATAATAATAACAATAATTATAAAATGTAATTAAATTTAATAATAATAATAAAATTAAAATAACTAAAAACAATAATAATAATAATAATCATTTTTTGAACAGCAAATTAGCATATTAGTATGATTTATAAAGAAATCACAGGAATAAATGATTTTTAAAAATATATATTAAAATAGAAAGCATTTATTTTAAATAGTAAAAATATTTCTAAATTTGACTGTTTTAACTGTGCTTTAAATCAAATAAGCATAGGCTTGATAGGCAGAAGAAACTTCCTAAAAAACACTGAAAATATTACCGTTCCAAAACTTCATTATGTATCAAAATAAGTTAAAGTGACTGTCAGAGCATTTACCTTTTCTAGGTTTAGATTTTATGTCTGGTTTCTTTAGTTTGTTGGGTTTGTTTTCCTGCTCTTCTGCTTCATACAGACGCTTGACCTTTAAAACGAACACACTCAGATGAAACACTCAGAGGATAAAAACACTTCTAATGACTAATTATTAATTCAGGCAGCTTCTGAGAGTGTTTGTGTGGAGAAGTGTGTGTTTGACCTGTCTGGGTTTGATGGAGGACAGGTTGATGTTCGGGTATCGTGTGCTTGGATCAATGCTGTAGGCCATGTAGTTCTTGCTGGTGTTTTCTGGAGTCGTTTGAGAAAGCAACTGATACACACTTTCCCTGTAAAAGATACTATTATTTAATTTGATATTATGTATGCATTCTAGATTGATACATACACTACTGTTTCAAAGTTTGGGTCGTGAGAAGTCTCTTAAGCTCATGAAGATTTATTTTATTTGATTAAAACAGCTTATACAGTGTTGTGAAACAGTTTAGTTTATAGGGATCTCGTGGCACAACGGTAGAGCGTCTGACTCCAGATCAGAAGGTTGCGTGTGCAAATCAGTGTCACAGGTGTTCAACTAAACATAAGGACAGCATGGTGGTGCAGTGGTTAGCACTATCGCCTAACAGCAAGAAGGTCGCTGGTTCATGTCCTGGCTGTGTCAGTTGGCATTTCTGTATGGAGTCTGCATGTTCTCCCCGTGTTGGCGTGGGTTTCCTCCGGGTGCTCCGGTTTCCCCCACAGTCCAAACACATGTGCTATAAGTGAATTGAAGAAACTAAATCGGCCATAGTGTATGAGTGTGAATGTAAGAGTGTATGGGTGTTTCCCAGTACGGGGTTGCAGCTGGAAGGGCATCTGCTGTGTAAAACATATGCTGGATAAGTTGGCGGTTCATTCCACTGTGGCAACCCAGGAAAATGAATGAATGAGTTTAGTTTATACATGTGAATCTTTTCCACACTATTTGATAAACAGACATTTTTAAAATGACTACATTTATTAAAAAATAAATAAAATTAATGTATAAATAGGTGTAAAACAGGTTAAAGAAAATAGGTGTAAAAATGAATAGTTAACCGCACCTTTCTGCCAGCACCTCCAGGGGTTGCACACCTTTTCCCCAACTCCTGACCATCCACGCCGCATCAAACACACCCAGAAAACCACGAGCAATGCCAGTGCCCAAAGGCCAAAAAGGCTGCAGAACAGAAAAATGAAAGAATGATATTAGGAATTATATTTTTGCTATATATGTTTCTGTTTAGATTGAAAACCCAACATTTAACAAATAATCACAACACAATAAAGTGTACAAAAAGCTACACTTTAGTGTAATGTCAATAATAATAAAAAAAAAAAACTAATCAAACACACTTTGTGCAAGATGTGGGAGTAACTTAAAAAAAACATTCTTTAGAAACGGGGTTTAAATATAAAAAATATAAACATTATTCAATAAAAAAAATATGAATAATAAAATATTAAATTAATAATAAGAATAATAATAATAATAATAATAATAAAAAAAACTTAAAACTAAATTAATCTAAATTTCATTTAAAAATATTTAATTAAAAAATACACATTTACAGTTAAAACATTTACTAAGTTACAGTTACAAAGTTGGAGTACAAAAAATTCAGAATCAACATATTTTCCAAATAATAACTTCTGTTATTATATACAGTTGTGTTCAAAATTATTCAACCCCCTGAATTATTAGCCCCCGTAAATTTTTTTCCTTAATTTCTGTTTAACGGAGAGAAGATTTTTTCAACATATTTCTAAACATAATAGTTTTAATAACTCATCTCTAATAACTGATTTATTTTATCTTTGCCATGATGACAGTAAATAATATTTGACTAGATATTTTTCAAGACACTTCTATACAGCTTAAAGTGACATTTTAAGGCTTAACTAGGTTGATTAGGTTAACTAGGCAGGTTAGGGTAATTAGGCAAGTTATTGTATAATGATGGTTTGTTCTGTAGGGTAATTAGGCAAGTTATTGTATAACGATGATTTGTTCTGTACATAGATAATGTATAACGAATATATAGCTTAAAGGGGCTAATAATTTTGACCTTAAAATGGGTTTTAAAAAAATAAAAACTGCTTTAATCCTAGCCGAAATAAAACAAATAAGACATTTTCCTGAAGAAAGAACATTATCAGACATACTGTGAAAATTTCCTTGCTCTGTTAAACATTATTTGGGAAATATTTAAAAAAGAAAAGAAAAAAAATCAAAGGGGGTTAAATAATTCTGATTGCAACTGTATATATACATATATATATATATATATACATACACATACACACAGTTGAAGTCAGAATTATTAGCCCCCGTTTACTTTATTCCCCAATTTCTGTTTAACGGAGAGAAGATTTTTTTTCAACACATTTCTAAACATAATAGTTTTAATAACTCATCTCTAATAACTGATTTATTTTATCTTTGCCATGATGACAGTAAATAATATTTGACTAGATATTTTTCAAGACACTTCTATACAAATTAGGTTAACTAGGCAGGTTTTGGTAATTAGGCAAGTTATTGTATAACGATGGCTTGTTCTGTAGAATATTGAAAAAATTAGCTTAAAGGGGCTAATAATATTGACCTTAAAATGGTTTTTAAAAATTAAAAACTGCTTTTATTCTAGCCTAAATAAAATAAATAAGACTTTCTAGAGAAGAAAAAATATTTTCATGACATACTGTGAAAATTTCCTTGCTCTGTTAAACATCATTTGGGACGTATTTGAAAAAGAAAATCAAAATCAAAAGGGGGCTAATAATTCTGACTTCAACTGTATGTATGTATGCATGTATGTATGTATGCATATAATATATTAATTAATTAATTTTTTCATTTAATAAGAGCTCCATTTCACATTTTTGTACAAAAACTATTTAAATTATGTAACTGCTTTGGAAGGATGATGATATATGGTTGTCCATGGCATCTAAAAGATTGAAAATACCTCTTTTAAAGCATCCGGAATTCACCATTTATATATATACTATTTTTTACATTAAAATTAATTATTCATTCAGCAAACACTTTTAAATGCAGATTTTATGATAAGTATCAGTTAGTTTAGAGTTTTGCTTTTTTTGTAGTAAAAAAATTATAAAATAAAGAGAATGTTATTGTTGGAAGATCAAGTGAAACAGATGCATCTTCAGCCATTTCTAAAGTCACTGCATGTCTTCAGTAAATTCTGACAGTAGTATTTAGCTACCAAAAGAGGGTGCAAATATGTCCCAAAACACACCTCTACCAGAGAATCTCCCACCAGCCCGATGAGCAGCCTCTTGCCATTCCTCTCCTTCACCAGAGAGGCGTTTTCTGCCCTCTGCATGCAGGTGAAGTCAAACATGGCCACGTCTGCTTGGCCTTTGTGGTTCTTGGCGAACTCCAGGTTGGGCAGCAAGTGCTCTGTGGAGAAATCAGCTGCTTCGTATGCATAATCCTGCAGCGCCTCCTGATTCACATTTGAGGGAGCCAGGAGCTTATCAGCATCAGAAAAATCCTAAAAACAATAACATTGTAGATCAGGAAAGTTACAAGTGCTCAAAAACCGGAAGTTGCAGCAGACATTTATTTTATTACCATGATCCAAGACTTGTGAAAGAGATGATGCCAACCATCGAACACATAGGGCCCTATCGTACACCCGGTGCAATGAGGCGCAAGACGTGTTTGGCGTGATTTGTTGCTATTTTCAGACCAGTACAACTTTAATTTACACACTTTGCACCACGTTGTTTAAATAGCAAATCCATTTGCACTACTTTGTAGGACTCACGGGTGTGCTGGTCTAAAAAGGAGGTGTGTTAGGGCGCATTGTTGGCGCGTTGCTATTTTGAGGAACTAAAATTGACTGACCCATTGAACAACTAAAAGCTGCTCTAAAGTCCAGCGCAGAGCGCATTAGTTATGCGCCGGTCCAAATGCTTACACATTGCTTAATACACACAGGATGTACAGCAATACACAAATATTTTTCTTCTGTTTGTCCCACATTACTATCTAATTCTCATTTTAATATTGGTACCATATATGAGACTTTTTCTTGTAATAGTTGTTTTCAGTTTAGGAATATTTTACCTATTGAAATTCAGAATATTATTGAGGAATTAGGTGGGAGTAGTGGTGCTGGATTGGATGGTATTGATAACAAGTTTCTTAAACTGTCTTCTCATATTATTATGTATCCACTTGCTGAGTTGTTTAATTTGTCTTTGTCTAC
Organism: Danio kyathit; assembly: GCA_903798195.1. Classification (NCBI taxonomy): domain Eukaryota; kingdom Metazoa; phylum Chordata; class Actinopteri; order Cypriniformes; family Danionidae; genus Danio; species Danio kyathit. Next base: position 45,190,628 of record LR812541.1, on the reverse strand, counting down.
AGGTACATGTGAAATACCATATATTTGCAAGAGTGCACGCATTACACCCCTTCACAAGGGTGGTGATCAGGCCCGGATTAAGAATTCAGAGGCCCCTGGGCACAATGTCTTGTAGGCCCCCCTACAAGGCCGCACCTCTTTAGTTGAATAAAAAAATAAGATTAATATAATATTTTGCCCACATTTTTAAAACAAATGACATGGTACATATATTTATAGTCAACAAAAATTACCTGATTTTAAAAGCATTTAAAGCACACTTTGATAAAACTACTAATATAACTAGTGAAAATTAATGGTTTTTAATATACTTGTTCAAGTTCACTGAAGCAGTACTAAAAATTTATATTTAAGGGTATTTTTAATGTATAACTTCTACAACTTAAATGCATATGATTTGGATATAACACCTCTCCAATTTAGTTCTATGAATCTGAGTCTTCCATAATACACACACTGATTAATGATTCCTACTGTCTCCCTCGTGATGAAGAAGAGTAGGCAAAAAGCACTTGATTATAAAGCTGAAAGTATCCAAAATCACACACTGTACCAGTTCTCTCCTGTCTCTCTCCTCTTCAGGGGCTTTTTCTGTCTCTCTCTCTCTCTCTCTCTCTCTCTCTCTCTCTGTCTCTCTCTCCATGAGGTCGGAGAATATGGGTGAAGCAGGGCGACTAACATTGTAAATACAGATTAATTATATTTAGATGTCGCTTACATTCAACACCAGGTGGAAAATAACTGTTTATAGAATATTTATAATTATCATTATCCTTATTAAATACCTTGTGACTCATTTTATATCCTTTCTATTGAAAATAAATGTATTTCCAATCTGCTATGTAATGGGGAGGGAGGGGGAAGAACGTGTTCATCAGTTGCTGGATTTGAACCGGGTCCATGATCGATCGCCTCAAAACACATGTCCATGTTCTTTACGAGCTCCGCCACTCCCACCTGCTGTCTACCGCGCTCTTTAGTTATGTTGACTCTGTCGATCAAACGGCGCTGGCGGGAAGCACTTAACTAGCTTATTACAACGAGGTGCGCTATTTGCACTTAGCCTAAATAGACACTACAAAATCAGCATTTTCCCCCCCTTTCCCCCACAAGTGGTGATCACAAGTGGTGATGTACTTGATATCAGTAACTTTAGACCCATATCCATTATATGTTCTATTGCTAAAGTTTAAAAAAAAAACAATAGATAAACAACTTTCAGACTATTTAAGTGGCAATAATATGTTATCACCGTATCAATCTGGTTTTATATCTAATCACTCTACAACTACTACATTACTTAAGTTTACTAATGGTTTGTTTGCTGCGGCTGATGATGGTAAACTCACAGGTGCTATTTTTCTTGTTTTGTCCAAAGCTTTTGATTTAGTTGATTGATATTTACTTTTAGATAAGCTTGGTGCTATTGGTCTGTCTGAGAATGCAATTATATGGTTTAACGCATATTTGCATAATAGAAAACAATGTGTAGTATTAAACGGGTTTAACACCGATATTTTGGTTCAAGAAAGAGGTGTTCCTCAGGGTTCAATACTAGGACCACTTCTTTTTTCTATTTATGTTAATAATTTACCGTTAATTCTCAATAAGTGTAGTGTTCAACTTTATGCTGATGATACTGTCATATATGTGTCAGATTCTGATATCTTACAAATTTAGTTGTCCCTTCAGTATGATTTTAATCTCTTACAAAATTGGCTTTTAGATACTAAATTAGTGCTTAAAAGTGCTTAAGTTTTACATTATGGTGTTTTGGTTCCAGACGTAAACTTAAATCAAAAAGTTACTCCTAATCTATATCATGTAATGACGGTACTTCTTTGGATGAAGTTGATACGATTAAATACCTTGGAGTGTGGCTTGATTCTGAACTTTCCTTTAAATCACATATTAATCATATTGTAAGTAAAGTCAACTTTGGAATTAATACGTTATATCGGTCTAGGCATTGTTTTTCATTTAGTGTTCGCAAGAAACTTGCTCTTCAACTTATTTTGCCAATTTATGATTATTGTGATATTGTTTATCAGACTGCATCGAAATTAGATCTTGCTCCTCTTAATACGACATATAATAGACTTTGCAGATTTGTTCTGGGTTGTTCTTTTTACTCACATCATTGTATAATGTATGATCTGCTGCAGTGGCCATCTTTGCACACAAGACTACACATTCACTGGCTTCAATTTATATTTAAATGTATTCATTTTGTGTATTCTTATTATTTACAACAATATTTTGTATTTTTTTCCGTAAATTATCAAGTTAGACATTCTGTTCAGACCTATTTTTTTGTTCCTCGTTGTAAAAAATCTATTGGTAAAAGAGCTTTTATGTTTAAGGGTCTAATAGATTGGAATAATTTACCTGCTAACGTTCGATTTATTACATCATTTAAGGTCCTTAAGCAAACTTTGTTATCCTATTTTACTTTAGATTGTACTTGTTTTTCCTGAGGATATTATTATTTATGTGTTGATTTGATTCACTGATTTGTATATATTTTTTGTACTATGTATATATGCAAATGTATGTATGGATACTACCCCCCCCCCCTCCCCATTCTTTTTAAATTAGATGGTACATCTCAAGGGCTTTATCCCAATGAATAAATATCACTGTTACATATGAAAAAAGCTAAAGGATTTAAATGTTACAAAAATGATTATTTTCTACATAAATATAAAAACCACTGCCTCCATGCCTTCTACACCTCAGCGTTGCTTTTTCACTTTATTCATGACAGTTTGCATTTGTATAATGTTATAATTAGCAGTATTATTTATTATATGCATATTTATATTTGTTTTAATAAAAACAAGTTTAGATTTGTCCACCTGGTGTAGGAGCTGTATGCATCACCATATGGGGCATAAGAATAGGATGTGTGTTTGGATATTTACTCAGTTTTTATTTATATTGTTCATTAATTCATTTTCTGGAAATTAGAACTGAATTGTAAAATAGTTTTGAAACAAATCTTTACGCTTAAACTAAATTAAATATGTAGACTAATGGATGTCTTTAGTGCAGTGCGTACAACATCCTCATCTACGAAAGTAAAGAGTAAAAGTAAAGCAAAGAGGCCGAATGGAGGAGGCTTATTCTTTATCCTCACGCTGCAGATGCTCTGTTTAACTGTTTTCTCGCTAGTGAAGCGTTCAGTTTTCCACTTACAAATTCGCCATGTAAACAGCAAATGTGCCATGGCGCAAAGCAACTGACTCTTAAAGGGAACGGGAGATGAGACTCTGATTGGTTTAATGCACGTTATGCTCAAAACACACCCATAACTCATTAAGAGAATAAGCACAACCCCAGTTAGACCATGCGCTGCGATGCAGAGCATATTTTTCCGTCCTTAAAATAGCGAAAGTGGATTCGGACACCCTTTATGACTTTGCTCTATGCGTTTTAGACTTTGCGCCTAGATTGTTAAAATAGTGCCCATACACTTAATACACAAATATACTTCATTGAACATCTACACATACAGCATATGTCACCTATATACTGTATAACTGCAGGTTAACTGTTTATATCAGGCATCAGAGAAGAACTGCCATCTAAAGCAGAAGCAAATGGTCAGATTTTGATTCAAGTGAATTAACTTGCACAGATTCATTGTTTTGAGATGTACACTGTTTGAGCTACATTATGTCAAAAGCATTTCTGTCTGAACACAACTAGCAAATGTCTGCAGCTTTTCCAGTGATATACGCTGACAGCAGAGGACAAGAATAACTGTGAGGACTGAAACTGTGTTTGTAAGCGCAGATGCAAGCTGGAAACAAGTTTGAACACGTCTGTTGATAAAATCTCTGTTGAGGAATCTTCAAAACCTCCTCAGGTCTTGAATGCCTTTCCTACCTGCTTTATGACTCCTTTCTTTAACAAGCTGGCTTTTTTTGCAGTCATCACAAAATAGTGGGTGTCGTCTTTGTAGTAGACAATATTTTCTAGATCAACACCTGAAAAACATCACAAACAACAGGACAGAGATAAAAGAGTGTGCTTACTTCAAATGTTTTTTTGGAGACAAACTGGTCTTCAATAGATTGCTAAATTTGACCAAAAGGAAAAAAAAAAACAATTGCTATGGTAGGCTATGGTATATTATTGTCAAGTAGGTTTACATGCACACCAATAAGCTGAAAATAAGCTGATAGTTTAATTTCCGCTAGTGACGTCAAAACATAATTCTTTGTGAATCTAATTCCAAGTACTTTATGTCAATTTTTAAGTTCAATAAATCATTAAAAGCCCCCCAAAAAGGTATTGCTACATGTCAGCAGGAAACGTATGCCTCATGCTGTGTATGATCTTTTCAAGATGCAGAATTTTTAACTTCAGCACCTCTGCTGCTCGAGATGAGAGCACAATTTTATGAGTATATGGGTCAAGAAAGTGTCTGAGCTTGCTGTATATATGTATATTCCCTCCTCTCTTACAGCAAAAATTTTGATTTGTGTGGATGTGCTTAAATCTGCACTAAGGACTAGGGCTGCACAATATATCGGAAAATTATACTGTAGTTATCATTATAATAGTATATGCAATATTCACATCGCAGAGAGGTGCAATAAAATAACTTTTTTTTAATGATGCACCAAAGATTCTGGCCTAAAACCAAACTACAAATGCTTTGTAATAATTATTCATTATTTTATCAACCCTCAAGCATACTTTATACTCCAGCCCTTAATTTTTCCCTTGTGGACACATTCGGGCATGAACGTCTCAGGTGTGAACCCAATTTTAAAAGACAAATAAAAATACATAATTTTATGCATTTATTTTTTTTTTTAAAGTAGAAATAAAAATGCTTTTAATTTTGGTATAATTTTAGAACAATGGTCCATTAGTTAATGTTAGTTAATGTAGTTACTAACGGTGCTTTCACACTAGCACTTTTGGTCTGCACCCGGGTTCGTCTGACATCAGAGTACGGTATGTTTATCTAGTGTGAATGTTGTCTTCTGAACTCGGGTGCGCACCCACGAACCGTGCCCGAGTACGCCTCAAAGAGGTGGTCTGGGGTAAGGATGCAATGATTAACCGGTTTTACTATTAACCAAGCTTTAATTCGTCACAGTTAATTAATCGTAAAGGCTTCTCAACACCGCATTTCTGCATGAAACTAAGCTGCTGCAACTAAACAAAGTTACAACAACTGTGCGCTAGTATAAAATTGCGAGCTTGTACACAGAGGCTAATACCCACAGACACTGGATTAAATAAGGCTGGGGCTATTAACTAAGGGCTGTTATTTCCAATGGAGGCACGCGGCTTGGATATTGGGAGCTTTCCAGGCACTCCTAGTTGAAAGAATGGCGAGCGCACCTCAAGTCACGTCACAAGAACTGGACCGTTCGTTCAGCTTCATACTTTGCATGGAATATACACATTTCTACTCCAAAGAGAAGAAAAAATACAAAAGGAAAATACCAAACAACTTTGACAATTTTGACCTCAGCAGCCTTTGACTACATTTGTTGTCTTTAAAAAGGGAAATACTCATCTAATATGTCGATTTACAGTAGACAAATACATTTTAAATAAATAACACTTTCTAAACTAGTAGTGCTTTGAATATAATGAATGCATAATAATCATGATAACCATGAAACCGTGATTATTCCTCAGACTATAATCGTACAACCAATAACCAATCCATTATTTAAAATCCAAAGTTGTGCTTGTTAACATTAGTTAATGCACTGTGAGTTAACATGAACTACCATTATTTAACTAAAGTTAACAAACATGAATAAACACCGTAATGAATGTATTACTAATAGTTTGTTCATGTTAGTAAATACATTAACTGATGGACCATTATTTTAAAGTGCTACCCTCATTTTAGTATTCCAAAGTGAACGCAAATGTTTGCACCTTGACAGTTTTCTAGATCAAAAAAGTTTATTAGAGCATAAAAATATCCATTATTATCTGTTAGTTTTTCATTACATTAATAAAGCTAATACAAATGTTTCACTTTGGCAATACTCAACATCGCATATTTCCTAGGTATCATGCAGCCTAAAAACGTTTTACCGTCACATGTCACATGTGCACATCAATAACTGTTGAAAAGCAGGTTAATGTGTTTACATGCTTTGTAAACTCAATTTAAGCTTTTACATGACCACATGCAGCTTATGAAGCATAATGGAGTTAAGAACGTGCACTCGTTTAGAGAAGATAAATGTTTGTGTGAGTCTCTACCAATCTCCGACTGAAGAGCCTGGAAGAACTGCTGGTTGTAAATTCGGGCCACACCGCTGATCTCCTGCACCTGAGCCTCCTGTTTAGTGTGACGGTTTACAAAGTTTGCAGTGATACCAATAGCCAGCTTTCCTCGGAGCTCCTTATCTTAAAACCTAAAGATGCACAGGAAAAATGACAACAACAAAGTAGGGTTCATGTAAATCAATATTACATTAAATAAAAAAAGTTTTTACATTCTAAGAATAAATAAATAAAACAAAATAAATAAATAAGAAAATAAAATATTTAAAGTATTTTTTATTACATGTTTTTTACTTATAAAAGTACAAATAAACACAACATTAGTTGACCAATGTGCTGTACAAAAACAAAGTAAAAGAGTAGAAGAGATAAATATAAAATAATGCATTTTAAAAATAAATATAAAAAGAGACCAAATCTACAATGAGTTAAATGCAAGATTAAGAAGATGTGACTGTAACTCCCGTGACTATGGTTTAAAAATCATAAAAATGTATATATAAATGTACAGTGGTCCACCGCTATAACGTGGTTCCCCTTTTATGGCCTCACAGTTTCACAGAATTTTAATTGTGCAATTTGACATGCTTTTTTTACAGTGCATTGTGTTCTGCGTCCTGATTAGCACATTATTTCCTTCGTGCTGTCTCCTGTACAGTACAGAATGCGTTCGGCTTGCCAAATTTAGATATATTTTCAACCGCTAGCAGCGTGACTCTGAAGTGCTGTACTGTATGTTTGCAAGTTTTCTCCCCAACAAACCCCACAATGTCGATGAAACGTTCTGCACTGTCAAAGGCACCTGCGGTAGCACCCAAAAGGCAGAGGAAGATGCTAACCATCGCACAAACAGTTGGACTTCTGGACATGCTAAAGGTAGGAGTTGTAGGGCGCCATTACGGAATAAATCTTCAGTTCGTTACATAAAGAAGGAGGAAAATAACATGAGGATGACAGCAGCAATAAGTTTCAACAAAGATGCAAAAGGGGTTGTAACTGTCCACAACAAGATCAGTGTAAGGATGGAGTCTGCTTTAGCTCTGTGACTGCAGGAAAAATGTTAATGCCTGTCTGAGAAAAGTGTATAAAAAGTGTGTAGTGAGGGGATTTACAGCCTTATAACAATTGCGGATTTCGCCTAATTGCGGGTTATTTTTAGAATCAACTCACTTTAACAAAAGATTTTTTTTTTTTTTTAATAAAATGATTAATTGAGTCACCTTAAATCAACATTTTTTCCCAATTAAATGAGTTTAATAACACAGAAAAACATATAAAAATAATAATAATAGAACATTTCAAGTATTTACTACAAAGTGATTCAGATTTTAATTTATTGAATTTAATGTAATAAATCAATTAATAATTTCATTACAATACCAAGAGAGTCTAAATAAGAGTACAAAAGTGAATGAATTAGAAAATAAGGTTATCATTTAGTACAATGTGATTTGGATATCAAGATCTAAATAATTAAGCTTAATTCAGTTCAACAATAACACCAACAACAATGTTATCACTAAGTTTTTTTTACAACACAATATTTTTAATAAAAAGAAGAAAAAAAAGGAACTAAAATAAATATCTACAAGACTGATATAATAAAACATTAAAACATTTTAAGTATTAAATATTGTATTAAATATTTTAATAAATATAAAAATAAAAAAAAATTATATATATATATATATATATATATATATATATATATATATATATATATATATATATATATATATATATATATATATATATTATATAAATAAAACAAATCCATAATAATAATAATAATAATAATAATAATAACAATAAAAACAATAACTAAAAATATCCAAGTATTTTAAGAAAAAGAAAATACTTGAAAATAATGAAACTAAACGAAACATTTACAAAATTTGATATGATAAAATAAACACTTAAAAAAAGATTTTGGTGCATATTATGTAAACTACTCCTCTATATACAGTTGAAGTCAGAATTATTAGCCTCCCTTTGAATTTTTTTTTTATATATTTCCCAAATTATGTTTAACAGAGCAAAGAAATTTTCACAGTATGTCTGATAATATTTTTGTTTTATATTTGTTTTATTTCGGCTAGAATAAAAGCAGTTTTTAATTTTTTAAAAAACATTTTAAGGTCCACATTATTAGCCCCTTTAAGCTATATTTTTTTCGATTGTCTACAGAACAAATCATCGTTATACAATAACTTGCCTAATTACCCTAACCTGCCTAGTTAACCTAATTAACCTAGTTAAGCCTTTAAATGTCACTTTAAGCTGTATAGAAGTGTCTTGAAAAATATCTAGTCAAATATTATTTACTGTTATCATGGCAAAGATAAAAGAAATCAGTTATTAGAGATGAGTTATTAAAACTATTATGATTAGAAATGTGTTGAAGAAATCTTCTCTTCGTTAAACAGAAATTGGGGAAAAAATAAACAGGGGGCTAATAATTCAGGGGGGCTAATAATTCTGACTTCAACTGTAAACATTTTGCTCACCATCAGGCACGTATTTCCCCCCTCCGGCTGAAATAAACACATCAAACTGAAAATCTGCAACTGGATGGGACTTTGGAGACACATTTGCTTTCCATCCTGAGAAAAAGAAGGAGATATGAGACTAATAGCTAACAAACCAAATGGTAGTTTCAACTACTTTAACATCTCATGACAGCAGCTAGAGTAATCTGTACCTGCAGATCCTGATGGTTCAATGAGACCTTCAAAAGTCACACCGGTGTGAACCTCCACCCCCAAAAACAGAGCCACTTTTAGCAGAATCAACTGCAGCTGACGGATACCTGCATACAAACACAATGCATTACCATCATTCAAGTTAGAATGATGAATAGAATATGCACATTTTCAGCAAGAATACAATAATTCAAGTTATATATGCACATTTTTCAGCAACAAGGCGACAATTCAAATTATATAAGCAGATTTTTAGCAACTCAGTGCCTACTCACATTATGTACAGTTGACTTAAACCGTGCCGAAACACGCTTGTCCCCCCTCCCTTCTCCCCCGATGGCCCGCACTCGCATTGCATTCGAGCCTGAGCATGCTTATGTCATCGATGATGCGCTGTTCAATTCAACGGAAGAGAAGTGCTCTCGCTCAGCACAGTCGAGATTGCTTTAGTTATATCATTTTAGTTGTTTGATACGCAGTGACACAGTCAAATATTTCGCCGAACAGATCAGTCACTTTTGAGGCTCATAAATGATCATAAAGTCCTCGTGCTGCAGGAGTTAGGAGGTTTGCTGAAGGTGCAGCTGACATGCAGTGAGGGGTTTGCATCTTTAATAAACTATGACAGTTTGCATTCATTGAACATTAAGAATGATTAATTAATCCATATCAAACAGTCCCTTAAAAGTCACGTCTCGTCTTTAGTTTCGGGCTCAGGCGCACTTTGCACTCACACTACAAGCGTACTGCGCCAAAGCCCAAGTGAACCGCGCTCTGGCACACCTCTTCCAACCGCGCCTGAGCCCGATTCAGAGCGCTCACACTTCTTAAACGAACCGGGAAACGCACCTGGGCACGGTTCAGATAGCATAGTGCGAGTGTGAGTGAGTATGTGAAAAATAAATCAATATTAAAATAACCCATACCATAGCTAATCCAATGTTACTTTAGTATCCCAACTAAAATAGCATTTAGATGCTAGTGCTGTTCCTATTTATGGTTTAAATATTTGCTTTATTTTAATAATTTTATCCTTAATTTTAGTAAAAGTCATTATTATTTCACACTTTTAATTTTTTAGGTCTGTAGTTTTTTTATTTCAGCTATTTTAGTGGATCAAATTAAAATAAATAAAATTAGAAAATTATTCCTATTTGGAACTATTTGAGAAAATATTTATCTTTATAATACATAATATGTATTTAAATTTCAAGTTTCAACAAAAATTGTTGTGATGTATTTGTTTATGTCAAGTTGTCATAACAAACAATGTCATCTTTGCATTTAAAATGGCATAGCTGAGCGAATGACGCTTAATAACAGTTCTTATAAGCATGCATAAAATCTCATTCACATTCTCATTTATTTGTCATATCATGATTATAAAGGTTTCATGACAGTCTTATGAACACCGCTTCAAGTAAAGTGTTACCTAATAGTTCACAATACTACAGTTTTTCTGTATTTTTGATTAAATAAACACTGTATTAATTAGCATAAAAGACCTTGTGCAAAAATATACAACAGCATGTCATATTTGTGAATGTTGTTTCAATCATATTGTGTTCAAACTAAAGCAACTAAACATATACTGTAAATACTGACTTATGTGATGGATGGAGCCACTGCAGAATCGGCCATAAAATTTCTTTGCCCCGAGGTTGAGAAGGTCTTTAATGGTGAAATGCCACAAATGCAGGACATTATTCCTCGTGAAAGATGATCTTTTCTCCAGAACAACAACCTGAGCGCCAAGCAGAGCCAATTCTATGGCTGTCCGGAGACCACAGGGACCCGCGCCCAACACCAAACACTGACAGATAGAGGGGGGGAAAAAAAAGAGAGACCAGGTTACTTTGCCAGAACTAAATAGAGTGATCATAAATAAATATGACAGTAAAACCACCAGTATTGCAACAAATGAGTGATTCAATGAATTTATTTCGATCCAATTCATTTTAGAAAGACACACAGTAAAAAATCTGCATATGAACCGTATTTTGTGATTCACAAGTGTTTTCTGTTTATTTACGTTTTTGAATTGCATTATGGGATGTTGATCTCTGCTCTGTCGACTTTTGATTTTGATAATTCAGCTCTTCAATTTAACAAAGTGACTTTTATTGACATTTTAGTTTGAAATAATATAATGTGTAAGAAATAACAGTGAAATAAGTCTGTATTAATAACAATAAAAATGTGCTGGCAGCTTATTATTAAGGATTTTGTACTGTAATATACAACAATAACTCAGACAATATGTCACTTTAAACTATACATTTTTTTTTATAAAAGTCACTTTTTTGAACTTTTCAAGGTTAAAAGTTGTTGGAAGAAAGGTCACATAATGCATTTCAAAAGCATAAATAATTGGGGAAAATTAAAACATGAATCACAAAATACGCTAATTGCTAAAACTGCTAATTTATAAATGTTTACAATGCAGCAAGTGACTGGGAAAGGTACGTTTTTTTTTAAAAAACATAAATAATTACTTCACAACCACTAAAAAAAAGTAGTATTTTTGTCTGCCAGATATAATATACATGAAATTTTTGTGTCGAAAGACTCCATTAAGTATGATTTTAAGTGTTTTGATATACAAGGACATCAGGCATGTCCTCATAAACATTAGCATTAAAATTAACATTAATCATTAGCATACAACTATGCCATACCCATGTCAACATAAACAAACTAAACCTGCATACACACATGCACAAATTGTTTAGATTTAGTGTTGGAGGAAAAACATTCATTCATTCAATTTCTTTTCGACTTAGTCCCTTTATTAATCTGGGGTCGCCACAGCGGAATGAACCGCCAACTTATCCAGCATATGTTTTACACACTCATTCATGCACATACACTACTAACAATTTAGCCTATACCCAATTCACCTGTACCGCATGTCTTTGGACTTGTGGGGGAAACCGGAGCACCCGGAGGAAGCACGCCAACACGGGGAGAACATGCAAACTCCACACAGAAATGCCAACTGACCCAGCTGAGGCTCGAACCAGTGACCTTCTTGCTCTAAGGTGAACATGCTACCTACTGCAGCACCGTGCAGCCCGGAGAAAAAAGATTTCTCTTTTAAAAAAACAGTAAGCAATATTACCTACTGTATATTTGGATTTTTACCCAATTTACACATGAAGCAACATGGAAATCTTCTAAAAACCACCATGTAGGGATTTAATATGTAATATTTTAAAAGAAAAGCATGTTTAGAAGCAAAATATAATATGTTAAATATATTTAATAGAAAAAAGCCCCACGCCATTTTTAAACTGTCACCACTAGCTATGTTTCCATCCAATAACGCACATTAAATTTATGTGCAAAACTGTAAGAGCAACAAATATCAAAATTAAAAATGCAATTCTCTACACTAGCTGCCTGAGTTTCTTCCTTGTATAATAAATTACTTGAGTTTATGCACATTTTGTCTTATCAAATAAACCGTTTATCCTACTCAGTTGTGCACTTACATTTTACCGGCCACTTTATTAGGTAGACCTCACTAGCATCAGGTTGGACCCCCTTTTGCCTTCAGAACTGCCTTAATCCTTTGTGGCATAGATTCAAGGTACTGGAAATATTCCTCAGAGATTTTGGTCCATATTGACATGAAAGCATCACGCAGTTGCTGCAGATTTGTCAGCTGCACATCCATGATGCGAATCTCCCATTCCACCACATCCCAAAGGTGCACTATTGGATTGAGAATGGTGACTGTGGAGGCCATTTGAGTACAGTGAACTCATTGTCATGTTCAAGAAACCAGTCTGAGATGAATCACGCTTTATCCTTCTGGAAGAAGCCATCAGAAGATGGGTAAACTGTGGTCATAAAGAGATGGACACGGTCAGCAACAATACTCAGGTAGGCTGTGGCATTGACACGATGCTCAATTGGTATTAATGGGCTTAAAGTGTGCCAAGAAAATATCCCCCACATACCACCACCACCAGCATGAACCGTTGATACAAGACAGGATGGATCCATGCTTTCATGTTGTTGACAGCAAATTCTGACTCTTCCATCCGAATGTTGCAGCAGAAATCGAGACTCATCAGACCAGCCAAAGTTTTTCCAATCTTCTATTGTCCAATTTTGGTGAGCCTGTGTGAATTGCCTCAGTTTTCTGTTCTTACCTGACAGGAGTGGCACCCGGTGTGGTCTTCTGCTGCTGTAGCAGCCTCAAGGTTGGATGTGTTCTGCGTTCAGAGATGCTCCTCTGCATACCTCAGTTGTAACGAGTGGTTATTTGAGCTACTGTTGCCTTTCTATCAGCTGGAACCAGTCTGGCCATTCTCCTCTGACCTCTGGCATCAACAAGGCATTTGCGCCCACAGAACTGCCGCTCACTGGATATTTTCTCTTTTTCAGACCATTCTCTGTAGACCCTAGAGATGGCTGTGCATGAAAATCCCAGTAGATCAGCAGTTTCTGAAATACTCAGACCAGCCCGTCTGGCACCAACAACTAAGTTCAAAGTCACTTAAATCACCTTTCTTCCCCATTCTGATGCTCGGTTTGAACTGCAGCAGATCATCTTGAGCATGTCTACATGCCTAAATGCATTGAGTTGCTGCCATGTGATTGGCTAATTAGAAATGTGTGTTAACCAGCAGTTGGACAGGTGTACCTAATAAAGTGGCCAGTAAGTGTATGTGGATGGAAACATAGCTAAAGAAGTCAATCGATTTTACTAATAGACCAAGCAAGATTGTGTAAAAATTACATGATGCTTAGCTCCAAATCTCAGGTGTAAACTATCATTTTTAGATGCATCCATTTAACATTTTAGCTTTTATTAACATTATTTTTGTCTTAGAAAAAAATATGAACAAAATTTAAAAAATAACTGGCTGAGTTGACATGGAATGTGCCTAATATATATATATATATATATATATATATATATATATATATATATATATATATATATATAATGTTTTATTTTTTTTTTTTATTTAAAAGGGAACCTATTAAGCAAAAATCACTTTTATAAGGGGGTTGAAACACAGATGTGCGGCAACAACAGTCTATGAATATAACCAGCTTCTAATGCTAAACATTTATTTATGTGTTAATGTATGATGATCCCTCCCTCTTTAGCAATTAGGATCAAAGCCTAAAAGGGTTATAAAGTTATAAAAATAATATTTGCTTGGTATTTTAAGCTGAAAATTCACATACACACTCAGGGACTTATTTTACATCTTGTAAATAGGGTATAATAGGTCCCCTTTAAGTCACCTTATTTTGGTGACATGCTTTTCCCTGGTCATAGTCAGGATGAGCGGCTCTCTTGTCGATCTTCTGCCAGAGATCTTTGGCCTTCCAGTAGTTCAGTCCGTCTTTCAGTTTGCTGTAGAAGTGCTTGTAGTCTTTGGGGTCGACCTGCAGGTGGCGGCAGAGCTCGGTGAAGTTCTGCTGTGTCTCTTTGTACGTCTGCGCCTGGACAAAGCACTCAAACAGAGCATGGCTGGGGTTGACGGAGTCCAGCGGGTTGACCATTGTGACAGGCCTGGAGCCTTCTAGATGGCCTGCAGGCACAAGAGAAATGTTTAAAAAGAAAGAGTGTGACAAAACTATTCATTGGCTGAGTAAAAGGGGATTTTAACAACACCCCAGACATTCATTTTTTTCAGTCCATATCTCTCTTCCATTGGAATTTACCAGCTTATGTGATGTTACTCCAGGCAATCAGAATTACAATTTCTGTTTGATAAAATAGAAAATATACACATACAGTTGAAGTCAGAATTATTAGCCCCCCTGTATATTTTATCCCCAATTTCTGTTTAAAGGGGTGGTCCACTATAATATCATATTTGAAACTGTATTTGATGTGTAATGTAGCTGTGTGAACATAAACAACATTTCTGAATGTAATGCACTCAAAGTTCATTTTAAAGAGAGACATTGGCTTTTACAGAGTTAGTTTAGCAAAGCCTACAGCGAACGTTTGAGAAGTCAAACAAATACATCCGGGCTAATGAGATCATAAACCCTTCAGGTTACATGTATTCACACGCAAACACACACCGTGCAGCAAAGGCCGTGGCCAGAGGCGCTGTAATGTTATAGCAGAGAAAGCAGCTAGCTCTCTGCAACTCTCACATGGTCGCCCACTGAAGCTAAGCAGGGCTGCGCCCGATCAGTACCTGGATGGGAGACCACATGGGAAAGCTAGGTTGCTGCCGGAAGTGGTGTTAGTGAGGCCCAACCTGCGGTCTGTGTGGGTCCTAATGCTCCAGTATAGTGAGGGGGACTCTATACTGCTCTATACTGCTGTCTTTCAGATGAGACGTTAAACCGAGGTCCTGACTCTCTGTGGTCATTAAAAATCCCAGGATGTCCTTCGAAATAGAGTAGGGGTTTAACCCCGGAATCCTGGTCTCTGTCCATCATGGCCTCCTAACCATCCCCTTATCATAATTGGCTTCATCACTCTGTCTCCTCTCCACCAATCAGCTGGTGTGCGGTCTGGCGCAAAATGGCTGCCGTCGCGTCATCCAGGTGGATGCTGCACACTGGTGGTGGATGAGGAGATTCCCCCCCTATGTGTAAAGCGCTTTGAGTGCCCAGAAAAGCCCTATATAAATGTAAGGAATTATTATTATTATTATTATTATTATTAGAGAAAGCTTAAATGCCTTCCAACGCTGCTATTTCCACAGAGCTTCTTTTGTTTCTGTGTTTGAGCTTTCAAGACACGACACAAAGAGAGAAGTGCTTACAGTTTAATTTGAATTATGTTCCAGAGAATTTATAAAAATATATAGCTCCAGCATTTGACGAAGGAGAACTTCCAGAATCTCTCTCAGTTCAGTGCTGGATTCAGCTAAAATCTCCTCAAAGAAGGAGCAGCTCCAACCATAATAGAAGAAGCTGTGGATTGTGAGCCACAACCTGTAAGTGTTTTTATTTGTTAAAATTGATCTATTACATGCACAGTTTCTAGCGTTAACGTTATGTTGTAGAGAGGACGTAATCAAGGATGTAAACAACGAAAAATGCTGTTTGGCACCGCTAACAATTTAGCTACAAATTCATACTTTTCCATCAAACCGCTGTAAACACTCACAATCTTCACCATCGCTGCAGTGTCTCTCTCTATGCGGACACTTTCCCTGCATTCTACCTCTCAAATAATGAACTAACAAAAGATATGTGAATGTTTCATATTACTTACACATGCTTATAACCCGAATATATGTGAAAGACACTTGTCAGATTTTATTTTAGAGAGCAGGCGTGAGGTTCAGCTGCGTCTTCTTCATTTTCTATCTGATTCAGGCTCAAACTGATACGGCTAACAGCTTCCTGGTGCCGTGGAGTCGATCCACAAATCACAGCACATTATGTTAGCTGACCAATCAGAGCCTCTTGAGGGCGGGCCTTTTCGGACTAGGAAATATAACAGTCATTTTCATGTTAGCTAAGTAGGTGTATATAATCAAAATAAGATGCATGAAAAAATACAGTGATTTTCTACAAATAAATCATGAGCACACATTGCTTTGCATCTTATAAACACAACCAAGCCTTAAAAATACACTGTTGACCAATAAAAGATTTTTTAAACACATTTCTAAGCATAATAGTTTTAATAACTCATTTCTAATAAATGATTTCTTTTATCTTTGCCATGATGACAAAACATAATATTTAACTAGATATTTCTCAAGATACTAGTATTCAGATTACAGTAAAAATATTATAGGAAATACTGTGAAAAATGTCTTGCTCTGTTAAACATAGTTTGGGAAATATTTAAAAAAGAACAGAAAAATTCACAGGAGGGCGAATAATTGTGACTTCAACTGTATAATAATTAAAAATATAATAGACTCTTATATGCAGACATAGCAAGTTCAGAAGCTTGAAAATGTGCTCTCTTTTGATCTTGCATGCACCTAGCAACACGCAAAACCTCACAGCACTAAAGTAACCACAGTCATTACCACCCTGGCAAGCATCCAAAAACACAACAGTGGCACGGCCCCCCCATAATCTGAATGGACAAGCACATAAAGAAACAGACGTGCTGATATTCATGATATCATCATGGTAATAAAAGATGCACGACATTGTTAAAAGTAAATAAAAATAAACAAATAAATAAAAATAATAAATAAATAAATAAATAAATGTATATGCTAGTTATTTTAGCTTCAAGAAGTACAAACTATCTGCTGTCACACAAATATTCAAAGTATTAAAAGTCACATTAGAAACAACAAACACTGAACAAAGCATTGTATTATAATTCAGGGACGCACTTCTATTGTTTTGTTTAGATATCTCTGGGGCTTTTCACACTTGAGCATTTCCTATATGGACTTTTTTCATGTACTACAATGACTACAATATAAGAATAAAACCGTCTCTTCTTCACACTATAAGAAACAAAGTCCCATTTTTCAGTTTCTGTCCATTGATTGAAAACTTTTTGCTTGTAAATAATGTAGCATTACATTTATCTCAGATGAGTCATATTCAGAGTATAAAAGTTGTTTGTTTACAGAGAAGAGATTTTGCTGAACATTATATAAATAAACTTTACCTGTAAGTGTTAATTATATAGTTCATATTTTAATAAATACGCAATGAAAACAAGCTATGAAAACTGCTATGTAACAACTTGTTATATAAACTACAAATTACAGAATTTTATGATTTAGACTAGGGATGGGCGATATGGCCTAAAATCCATATTGCGATATACATTGCAGCCTCTTGCGATAACGATATATATTGCGATATGTAAATTATAATAGAATAATTTCAGAACAGGTTACATAGACCCTTAGGAAAGCCAAACTGCTATTTTTTTTTAAGAAATAAAGAAACGTTGCATGTCGTTTTGAGAACATTTATTGTGCAAAAGCAAAACTGTAATTAAACAACACAATGTTGCAGATAAATAAACTAAATGTAGTGCCTTTTAGAAAGAAAGACTTTTCTTTTAAGTCCTTGGTTCCTAAATGCCAAGTTGCAGAGAACAAAAAAACTGGTGTCTTTTTAGTTAAGGAACTTACACTGTACTGAAATTACTTCCAGTATTAAATTAGTCAAATAAAATTGTGTATTGCAGATACTTTAAATAAAAACATATTTCTAATCTGCAGCCTAAGGTAACACATTTGATTTTAAACATTTTGTTCTCCTAATGAAATTAGAACTGGTGTCTTGATCTGCTCTTTCTCTCTCCCTCTCTGCTGTAGACAGTGTTTGTGCTGCTAAGAGATTGAGACGCACCAGACAAAGTTTGCTTATAAAGTAATGCAAAAACGAATATAATTAATATCGAAAGCGAAAGCAGATTCTTGGACATGTCCGGGGAAAATGTATTGTCACCCCAAATAATGAGCTGGATCAGTCTATTTAGTCTTCGCGCTCTTCTGTATCCAGCGCGTCTCTGTGGGTCTGCATGCAGAGCATGCGAGTCTGTGGCAGAGTGTTCTCAGTTTCTCGCGAACACAGAACCGGGCCGCCCCAATAATATATCGGCCGCCCAGGTAAAATCTGTGTGGGAAGCGCTGTGTGGGAATCTGTGTGACAAGCCTCGATATGCCATGCATGAGGCTCCCAAGTTGTGCGACACGTCGAAATTCGGTGCCATGCGCTGCTTAGTGCTGTTGTTGAGAGCTCAGCATGTGCTACAGTCACAATAGATTTCCAACGTAATACACCATACGTTAGTGTGAAGAGCATGTTGTTTTACCGTGGCCGAGTGAATTAAGTTATCAATCGAGTTTATTATTTTTTGTCGCAAATGCGAGCGAAATGATCGCACTGTCGAGCCCTGTCCATGTTTATTCAAGATGATGCGTTGCAGCCGGCTGCAGCTCGTTGCTCTTAATTTCGCGGGTAGATTGCGTCATCAAACATGCATTATCGCGAATCTCTATCGTAGGCCAATTTTGTATCGTTTATATCGCATATCGTTTATATCGCCCATTACTAATTTAGACATTAATGAAAAAAATATATGCCATGTTTAATCTACATGTGCATACAGTTAATTTTGGATTTGTTTTAACTAATGCATGCTTATATTAATATACATACACATACATATATACATATATACATACACATACATATATATATATACATATATATATATATACATATATATATAAATATACATATATATACATACATATATATATAAATATACATATATATACATACATATATATATACATATACATATATATACATATATATATACATACATATATATATATATATATATATATATATATATATATATATATATATATACATACATACATACATACATACATACATACATACATACATACATACATACATATATATATATATATATATATATATATATATATATACACATACACATATATATATATATATATATATATATATATATATATATATATATATATATATATATATATATATATATATATATATATATATATATATATATATATATATATATATATATATACACATACATACATATATATATATATATATATATATATATATATATATATATACATACATATATATATATATATATATATATATATATATATATATATATATATACATATATATATATATATATATATATATATATATATATATATATATATATATACATACATACATACATATATATATATATATATATATATATATATATATATATATATATATATATATATATATATATATATATATATATATATATATATATATATATATGAATAACCTCTTAGGGCTTGAGTGTCCACATACGTGGACAGCACATTTTAGCTCTGAAGTGACTATTTAAAATACTTTGAATGTTTTTTTATTTTGTTACAGACATACAGTGT
This sequence comes from Danio kyathit, assembly GCA_903798195.1. Classification (NCBI taxonomy): domain Eukaryota; kingdom Metazoa; phylum Chordata; class Actinopteri; order Cypriniformes; family Danionidae; genus Danio; species Danio kyathit. Next base: position 45,170,758 of record LR812541.1, on the reverse strand, counting down.
CATCCTGCAACTGTTTTGCAGCATATGAAATGTCCCAAACCCTATTTTTAACTGTCCAAAATAAGGGGAAAATTTTGTTTTTACTCTCTGATAGTCAAAGCAAGTTAAAAAAAAAAAATTATATGTTATATGCATTAAAAAACATACAGGAAAAAGCGTTTTATGTAAATTCGGATCACGAGTCCACATATATGGACATATTTTTCTCTAAAAAGTACATCATATCAAAAGATGATACGTTTTTATTCTAATTAGGTTCCAATAAGCCCACATAGCAAAGAGAAATAAAAAATGTAAAAAAAAAAAACACCTTGGGCCTTAAGAGGATATATATTTTTCTTTATTTATAATGTATAATGTTTATTAGGTACTGTAGGATTTGTTATGGTGTTGTTTTTCTGTATTTTCTTTATGAATATGTAAGTTGTGTTAAATTTATTAATGTTTATTTTTATTTTGTTGTGAGATAATGTGTTAGATCATGTGTTCCAGATGTGTATAAAAGAGCAACATGCTGTGATCAATATTAGCCGGTGTGCTAGGAACCTCACACGCTTTGTGATAGCTTTAATTTAAAGTGATATTTTGGGAGCTTTGGTGTTGCCACCTTTATGAACATTTTTACACAGATATAATTGACATTTAATGTTACTTATTTATTTACAAATGAATAAACTATATAAGTAGACGTTAGTAAGTTTAATAAACAAAATGCAAAAAAAAAAAAAAAAATGGAAAAATCCAGTTCAGTTTGAGGCAAAAATGACTAAACAAAAAAAAAACACCACGTTTTATAAACATTTGCACTTATGAATCAAGTTCTACAACTTTCAGCAGTTGTGAAGTTAACCCGGCCTGTGCTAGCCAATAGAAGAGAACTGATGTTACATGACTAGATTAAAACTAGTTTAAAACAAGCAAATGCACACTGGTGCCACAACACAACAACTAACATAACAGGGTTTCACACCAAGAGGAGTCATTGGTCTGCAGGCTGTACAATAAACCCAAAGTGGAATATTTGGCTTAGTGTTTTCATGTGACCATATGTGCAAAATTAGGTTACCAACAAACACTGACTGTCACTGAAGCAAGGCTATTTTAAAACGAGGCTCAGTGTCACCTGCATCTGTTGACTTCTTGTGGTTTCATGCAATGCGTTATTAAAAACTCAAAAGGAACACTTTAATCATTTTTGAAGTTCTTTCACTTTGCTTTAGTTACACAATAAATACCTCACTTGTGGAAGGACAATAACAAAACACTAGGCAAGTTAAACAAGCAGGGTCACTTTCTATTCAGTTATCATATGCTGTATGAAGACTGAAAGCATTTATGTTAGGAATAAAGTTCATCCAGGAGGTTGTTATCGCAGAATAAAGCCTGATAGGCTTATCAGAAGGCTATGAAACGCTTCATCTTGCTGTATTGGTGTTTGCATTCAGTGAACAACAGTGAAGAATGGTGAACTGATGACTTTTAAGACCAATCACTGTCATTTCTGCTGACATGTGAACACACTGGACAATCAGCTGCGTTTTGGAAAGCCCTCAACAGCGATCAAATGTTTGCGAGAAATGGACATTTTTTAAAAATCTTCAGTACTTTAAACAACACTATTTATTCATATAAAAATTTTATAATTTAAAAAATATATTTATATATATTTAAATACATACAAATCTTGATGGTTCTGTGGGTTTCGTCTATGAAATCTGAGCTTTTATTTCTATTTTCTATTGGATTTAAATCAGGTGATTGGCCAGGCCATTCTACAGCTTGATTTTCTTTCTCTGAAAGCATTTGAGAGTTTCCTTGGCTGTGTTTTGGATCATTGTCCTGCTGAAATGTCCACCCTGGTTTCATCTTCATCGTCCTGCTAATGTAGATATTGGACTGAAGCAACTAATATTCATTTACAATGTGAAAGGGCAGAGGGTTGCTGAAGAACAACTGAGAGATTTCAGCTGCGGTGTTTACTGTCTTTCTACAGCTCCCTTTCTTCATATGTTCAATACTTTTTCCCTGCCTCATTTAATTTAAATACACATAACTTAATTTGTAAACTAATTAGATTTGTTTGCATATTTGGATTTCATGGTTGTTATCAACATCTGGTAAAAATTTAAAGTCAACAGGACCGTAAGAAATATGTTTTCTGAAAAAATGGTGACGTGTTCAATATGCTCCAATAGATCGGGCAGAGATCGCTATCGGCCGATAATCACATTTCATGACTTGATTAGTACTCGCTAATCTAGCCGATCTTATGAACCGATCGCAATTGTTTGTTTACGAGTTTACAGACAGAAGACTTATGTAAAATGATTTCAGTTCTTATATCAGAAATGTAAGTTTTGTGTTTTCAACATATATATACACACATACCTGTATATACACACAAACACACACATACATACACATATATATATACACATACACACACACACACACACACACACACACACACACACATATATATATATATATATATATATATATAAAATCAGTTATTAGAGATGAGTTATTAAAACTACTATGTTTAGAAATGTGTTGAAAAAAATCTTCTCTTCGTTAAACAGAAATTGGGGAAAAAAATAAACAGGGGGGCTAATAATTCTGACTTCAACTGTTTATACACAATTAAAAAAAAAAAAACTTGAATATTTAATAATATAACGTATTGTAGTAAACAGTAGTTTATGGACTCATAAAGAAGTAATGGATTGATAGGTGTGCCTTTTAACTTATGCATCAAATATGTGCTCCAAACTTCATTGAGACATGTCGAATTCTTCTTCCTCATTTGCAATGTTTTCAAATTGCTTCATTGGTCATTTTTGTTGCCACTTTTTTGTATCTCTTTTATCTATTATTTTCTGTAAAGCTGCTTCTGACCATGACATGTACACACTAAATGGTTATAAGAGATGTGTTTAAGGAACTATATGCAACATCTTTAATTTATTCTCTTTGGTAAGGCAAGATCTCCACTCAAGTATCATACTTAGAAGGAAAATGTGCTTAATGCATTATAAAGCTTGAAGCATCAGAATCGGTACTTGGTACTGGCCGATCACCATGACAAAGAATTGGTACTCAGTAGGGGTGTAAAGGATCACTGTTGATCCGTGATCCGTATGGATTACAACCCACGGTTCGGAACGCACGTGATCCGCGGATTAATAACTTTTTTGAACTTGTTAGTCCAACATTATGACAATAGCAGAGAGATCGCCTCCTGCGTCATTCAAATCACGCGTATGAAAGCATTTTGACTTCCCTATAAGATATAATGATGACGGAAAAAGTTGTGGTGGGACCTACTTAAAGGGCCACGAAACCCCCTGTCTCAGCAGGGTGTTTTCACACCTCTAGTTTGAAAAAAGTCAGGAAAGTGGGCGTGTCCAGCTCTGGGAGTGTGGGAGTGTCGGGGGAGGGAAAGACTTGCAAAGAAGGGCGTTTCCATTTGGGCACGCGCTGATTTCACAGGAAAAACAAACACACAGACGCAGTATGTTTGATACCGCATGGCGAATGGTAGAAAAAATATCCTTCGCATTTCTCTGAAACTTATGTACTCGGTAGGTAGCATCAGAAAGCCGTGTGTGTATAGACTATCCTGTCACAAAATGCTGCGAAAATCCTGCACGATAGGAATAGTTTGTTTACATGTTTACACTCGGAGAGCAGCATTTACAGCGGATCTTTCAGTCTATAATATTGTACTATAATATTGCAGTGATATTAACATACCGTAAACTTAATAACTAAATCATTTTGACTATGGTATGTCTTTAAAAACTGAAAGAGCACTGCTGACGATACAAACTAACTTTGCAATCTGGGTTAAACAAAGGACACTGATCACACGCACTTACCAACACTTACTACTTATCTGTAGACAGACAATCAAACTGGAGCTGTGTCTTTTTATTAAAAGGAGACGAGCAGCAAATCCGGATTTCATTATTTCCAGATGCGAAAAGCTCTCAGGTAAAAAATGTTCTTTACAAACGCGTTTCTGTCGTGTGCACTGTAATCCACACATGATTCCAGCAGCTCTCTCATAGAGGGAAAATGAAAACAAAACCTTCGTTGCAACATCGACGACCCGTGTCTCCAAATTCTAGTTCTTTCACTTGTTTTGGCAACACAACGTGGCGTCTCTCTGCCGTCTGAACACTGTAAACAGGTAAACAGTCTCCGGAGCTATCATGCATATTAATGAAGTTTCGCGTCATACACAATAGAGCGCGCTGATTGGTTTGAAGCACGTCTTTGTCATGAATTAATGCCGCACACTCAGATATGTCACAATGTTCTCGAAAGGACAGACAGCCACTCTCCAGGCTGGATTTACACCCAAGTATCTCATGGCCGTGACACAGCTTCAAAAATTAGTTTCAAACCGGAAAAACGAATTCGCTCAAAATAACGGAAAAACAACCAATTTTCACTTTTTAGTGAAAGATATGTGTCCTAATAGTGTTTATAGCAGCATGGGACACATATTTGACTGTCTGAAGTAAATACCAAGCAAAAGATCGCGACCCTTATTTTAACCCGCGCAACATGAACGATAAATGTTTATTAATCCTTCAAATTGATGCATTTAAATCTGCATCGAGAAAGATTCAGTTTTTACGCTTTTCAGTTCGGTACTAACAATTAAATAACACAAGTACTGGGAGAACAGTTTATAGTTCAGATATAAACACTGATGTTTATGGTAAAGATTAAACTGTTTAATGAAACACAACGCTGGTGAATTTTTGACGCTGGTGAAAGCAATTACATTGTGTAACCAACAGATGGCGACAAACAACCGTCAAAATTATGTATAAAATAGATTTTTTAAAACAATACACCTATAATGAAACATGAAGTTTTATGTGTGAACTGTTGAATCATTAATTGAAGATAAATATGATCTGTTGTAAAAGATGTTAGATTTCTATATACAGCATTATCAGCAACAGTAGCCAAGATCATGTTTTGTATTGAATACTTTCCATATTTCAGCTGGTTCTTTCCTGGTTTTTATTTTTATTAAAATTACAGGTTCTAAATTCTGTTTGTTAAAAGCAATGCTTTTTGCAGTAATATATTTGTATAAATGGAAAGCAAATGACATTTGTTTCCTCGTTTTTTTGCTGATCCGAAAAATGGTTTGATCCGTGACTAAAAAACCGTAGTGTTATCCGAACTGCAAATTTGTGATCCGTTACACCACTAGTACTCGGTATCAGCTGCAAAACTCTTGATCGGAGCATTCCTAATATGCATATATGTAATTAATCATTTATAATATAATGTAATGTAATGTAATGTAATATAATATTGGCGCAGTGGGTAGCGCTGCCGCCTCACAGCAAGGTGGTCACTGCTTCAAGTCCCGACTGGGCCAGTTGCCGTTTCTGTGTGGAGTTTGCATGTTCTCCCCGTGTTGGCATGGGTTTCCTCCGGGTGCTCCGGTTTCCCTCACAGTCCAAAGACATGCGCTATAGGTGAATTGAATAAACTAAATTGGCCGTAGTGTATGTGTGTGAATGGGAGTGTATGGGTGTTTCCCAGTGATGAGTTGCAGCTGAAAGGACATCCACTGCGTAAAACATATGCTGGATAAGTTAGCGGTTCATTCCGCTGTGGCGACCCCTGATTAATAAAGGGACTAAGCCGAAAAGAAAATGAATGAATAATAAAATAAAATAAAACATAATTATACATAACATAATAATTTTATAGATTTTATGTAAATATATAAAATATTTAATATTTAAAAAGGCATTATTTTATGTCATTTTGCCCTTTTATGTATCAGTTTAGGCTCATTTTACGCTCAAGTGACACTTCTGTTTTAATGACTGATTTCCCTGTGACTTTAGCATTTAAACTGATTCTTGTTTCCCTGTTTAACTTCTTGAAATGATGCTAGAAGCATGCAGAAGATGCATGATTTGATGCATCACTAAATATAAAGGAATAGCTCACCCAAAATGAAAAAAATCTGTCTTTGAGACTTTGAGAAAACACAGATTATAATGTATAAAAACTCAATAATGTAATAAATAATGTAAAACTCAATAATGTAATAAAACTCAAAATCTGTTTTCTTTTTTGATGTCATTTCCCATTTCAGTCATCTTGCTCTTACTATACCATACAAAAGAAAAACTAGACTCCTGAGGAAAATAAAAACAGCATGTGACTTCAGGAGCATGGCTTTGTGCCTCCATGATCAAAACCTGTAATCAGCCCCCTGTGTGCCAACAAACTGCTTCAAACTAAATGTTGCACCACTTCCTGCATGCTTTATAGTCACACAGCGTGAAACACCCAATAACACCTCACACATCACTTCCTGGTAACAAAAAAAGCCATGTCTTGTTTACATTAATGCTTTACAAATGGTAGAATGGCTTTGAGTGTGTCAGGCTTGCTTTTGTTTGAACATAAAGGCCTGTGAGCTGCAGAGCAGATGGGAGACGCTCAACATATATTGATCTTTCACATAAACATGCAAATCATGACACATATTAAGACCTCTCATAGGTGTAATGCGGGGGATCTCACAAACCTGAACATACAGTATACCTGCCCTTCAATGAATGAATGAAAAAAATATTGTTATCGCAATAATAGTATATGCAATATCCATATCACAGGGAAGTGCATTGAATTAAATTAGTTTAATGTGTCCATCATTTGTGTGCTTCATTCATAGGTTGTTTATTCAAATCTGGCCAATCAGATGGGGCCTTTACTATCTTCATCCCCATATCTCCAGTAGGGTTAGGCGATGTTGACCAATTTGGCATCGTACGATGTCTAATGTGAAACATCGAGATGGACGATGGCATCGCCATCGTAGGCGGGGGTGGTTGTTGTTAAATATCAATTAATTCATAACTAACTAATTGTAGCCTACCGTTTTCACTACCTGACCCATATGGTCTTTGCTTTACCCATAACCAAACCATAAATAAATAAAGTAACACACAAATTACCATCTGTCAATCACTTTTTTCCGCGGGGCTCTGGCATGAATAGGCAGAGTGATCTGTGTCCCTTATAATGGCTTTTTCCCACAGCTGGTGGAGGAGACGAGAGTTCGCTTGGAGTTCACTGTAATTTGTATTGTGATTGATGATAACTTCTTTATTTTATTATTATTATGAGGAAATAATAACAAGTAAAGATGCTAGGGCTCGACCGTTTTGGCCGTTTTTATGCGACCTAAAAATATATTTGGAAGCATTTGTGCGAGTACATACATTTTTACTGTTTTCATTGCAAAATCTTCACCGCGTGCGCGGATTTAAGAGACATTAATGCAGAATGCATCTTTGCATCTAAAAACACCAAACGTAGCGCTCAGGAACAGATTAAAACAGTTGTTATGTGAATGTAAATTTGCTGAAGTAAAAAAAGCCTGCAATGCTTGCCCCGCCTTTGTGCTCTTCTTATTGGCCCAATGCTCTAGAACTGAACGTGAATGGATTGGTTAATATCAGCTGTCAATCACTCAGTCAACGCCTTCTGCCTTCATATGACAGGAGCAACAACCGCGAAAATGTGAAGCGCTGAAGATGAGAGAATGAAAGAATGTGAAGATGAGAGAATGGTTCAGAAACCCCCTAAAGTTACTAATAATGGCACATCTTATTAGTAATCATGTGCTGAATGTTAATCCACCATTTACACTTTTCCAAGAGTGGATAAAAGAATTTTAGTAGGTTCAAGTACGCTATGAAAATAACTAAAGCCATTCACTTTAAATTCTGTGGGACGAGGTTTGCAGGTAACAGCGTTTGCCACTGAATCTACACATTTTAAGCGCAAGAGGTACTGTATAATCCTTCATTTAATCCTCACGATGCTTTCAGCCGTGCAAACGGCAGCTATATGTAAAATTTAACACAGCTCATGAAAAGACCGTTATTGCTATTAAGATGACATGCAAATAATAAGTTATATATTAATATAAATGTGGGGCGGGGCGATGGATTGCGATGCCGACTCAGCATCGTGAAGTTTATCAGCCATCGGCGATGGACGATGGCATCGTCTATCGGCCCAACTGTAATCTCCAGTAGGTTCTGTATAGTGAACTGAAAATAAAAACTAATGTCGGTAGATGAGAGGAAAATGACAACAGCCAATAAGAATCAGAATTGCCGCCAAGGCTTTTAGTCATTCGTGTTTTAAAGTCTAAATGTTGGCACCTTGAAATAGTTTTTATTTATTTATTTAATTAGCTCAGAAAAAGATCTATTAGCTAAAAGTATGATTAAATAAATAATTATTTTGTAAATTTTCTGATAAAAATAGCGTTTTTCAAGTTAGTTATATATTAAGAAATACTGTTATCGCTCAACAATAATACTGCATATTTTCCCAGTATCGTGCTTCCCTAATTTACATACAAATGTAGATAAATACAGTTTAATTATATTTATTTACTACCCAATTCCATACATTAGAATGTGCCAAGCAAAAAATAAAGACATTTTTACCATGATTTACAGGACACACACACACACACACACACACACACAACGACATTCTGTGGAACAACAATATATAAAAAACTTGTCAGGTATACATTTAAAATAAAAATCACTGAATGATATTGTTATGATCACCAGCAATGTCGCCCTCATGGATCGGTGGAGAACACTCCCTGCGATTATCACAAACTGGTGTGTGAGTGCAAGGCATGATGGGATATGTAGTTAGTGAGAATGGCAGGGAGTGTTCTCCAGCAATCCGTGAGGGCTACGTCTCTGGTGATCATAACAGATATAATAAAAGACTCTATTTAGTCTATCACAGTCAGTGCAGCCACAAAATATTAATTAATTGTAATTTTAAATCTTTATACTTTGCTACTATCCTTGGGATTTAATTATCACTTTGATTTTTTTTTTTTTTTTAAATACAGGTTAGATTAAATAAGTTTTTTAATTTTCTCATGCATATTTGTTATGGATATCGTCACAAATATTTCTACATTTTCTCTTTCACAATCTGAAACTGTAAAAAAAAGACACTTGTTGTTTTTCTGCTATGTACATTAGCTTAAATAATTTTTTACATTTATGATAATATGAACATCGAATCATTGACCCATGCTGGACTTTTTGAAATTGATTTCAATTTTGTTTTTACATAATTCAATATTTAACTAATGTTTAGATGCATTGCAGGGTGTCCATTATTTGTCATCAAATAACGCTTTAATTCAAATTACACTTAATTTTATTCCATTTTTCACATAAAAACGTGACGTGGACATGTCTTTAAGAGAATAACCATACTTAAAACTATCATTATATGACTACTTATGATAACTATCATTAAATACAATATTTACAGTGCATTTGTAAGTTTGGGTGCGGTTATACAGTATTTTATCCCTGTGGGCTTATTAACAGCTTGATAAAGTGTATTGATTCAACATGGAAAGCACAAATCTGCTTCCTTATGATGCACATCCATTGTAAACTAATTTATATTTTACTATCTTATCAAGTAGCTTCATATACTGTAAAACAAAACTAAAAAGCTAATCCTGCAGTGTCTGATACCAGATCTTTGCACAACAAATATGATTTACTGTATTAATAGCTTTATTTTGACACATTACAACAGGGAGAAGATAACAAATGGGGTTAAATGGGGTTTAATATATTATTTTTGGGGTCATACTAAATTGGAAAATGTCTTTAGCAATTGGCAACTTATGAACCTTTATTGTTTCTTAAGGTTTATAAACGTTATATACATTTTTTTCCAGTTAAAAAAAAAGTTTTTGTTTAGTTCTGAAATGTAACCTTGACACATTCTTGACAGGTTTAGTGACATTCATTTGTGTAGTTTTAGTTTCAAACTCACACGGGACAAGCACGTAACACAAGGATATGTGCTGTTAATTCAGAATCATGAAACATCTGTAAAGCAAGATATAAGGGCAAGTCTATGATGGAATCTTGATAAAAGTCCTGGAAGGAAATGAGCAATTCCATTCAAATGTCCACCTTACCATGAAGAAAAAAAAAATGTTTTATCAAAAGAGTGAAACCCTTTTTAAATTGTGTGCAAAGACTTGCATTCCTACTGTTTTACAAAATACTCATAAAGGTATGTCAACGTTTTCAAACGATTTATTTGATTTACCAAAGTCATGCAAGTGCCAATTTCACAAAAAAAGCTTTTTTCCTCATAATTGCAAAAATGTAAAAATAAAATAAATATATTTTGTTCTACAGAGAGACAAATCTTATTTCTTTTTGCAGTTTAATTCACAAAATTTCTACAAAGTATGTTGTAAATGGTAAATTTGCATTCACTCAAAAAAGGCTTTGGCTGCTTGTTCAAACAACTTATTTAAATGAGCTGAAATAGCAATCTTAAATTGTTATGTAACAACTTAATTGTTTTATGTTTAATCCACCTAAATTTTTAGAACAATTATGTTAGCTTAGTCAATTTGTGTTGGGACAACTTATTGTCAACTTTTTTTATATTAACTTACAACTTATTTTATATGTTTATTTCCCTTAATTAAAATATAAAACAGTTACAGACTGATATTTTTCTGACCCCTGATAACTCTGTAATAATTCAGATGTTTCAGCACTCAAAAAATTACTTTGGCTGTTTGTTCAAACTACTTATTTAAAATAAGTTGAAACACAATTCTTAAGTTTTCTGGGGACAACTTAATTGTTTTATGTTCAATCCACTTAAATTTGTAAAAACGATAAAGTTAACAATTGTAACTGTGGTTATTTTTAATTTTGGAGGGAGAAATAAATCAGAAATCAAAAAATTACTTTTGCTGTTTGTTCAAACTACTTATGAATTGTGATGTTTCAACTCATTTTACATAAGTTTTTTGGGACAACTTAATTTAAGTTTTAATTTAAGTCAATTTATGTTCAATCCACTTAAATTTGTAAAAAAAAAAACAATCAAGTTAACTTAATCGATTTGTGTTGGAACTACATAAAGGAACTGTGTGGAACCCAGAATTTTTACTAGGGATGCACCGATCCCGATACTTGGATCGGATATCGGTTCGATATCGCATATTTTTGCTGGATCGGGTATCGGCCTGCTGGTACCGATCCAAATCCGATCTTGCGCGTGCGCTGTATTTTGTGTAATTTATAAGCCAACAAAAGCCACGAAGGAAGCCTATTATAAAGCACTAGAAAGTTGACAAGCAGACCTACTATATCATAAATGTTTTGAAGCCATTCTATAGTTTAATGTGAAGTACAGATGAATATTCACGTGGTTAAATTCATGTTCACTTCAGCGCTTCCCGCCGCTGCGCCTGTCAATCATTCTCCATTCATTCACAATTCAAGCTGCGTGTCGCGTTCATGACAACACGAAAAACTTTCTCCAAGACTATTTGTTCTTGTTAGTTTAAATAATCAGTGTGGAAATGTATTTAGTTTAGCATTAAATGGGTTCATTTTGACCTGAAACATGGAGATCATTGCTGTTTCTAAATCACGCGCAGTGTCTGTTAGATCAGCAGATCGCATTCACAACACTGGAGTAGGGTTAGCCAGCCTATTATCTCCGCTTCACACACAAAGTAGGCCTACCTGAAACTTTAAATTAGAAAAGGCTCAATTATCATTGGACATCCTCAACGCACTGATTTCTCCCCTTTGTGCTGCTGTTTTGGAAGTGTCCGTATACCGGAGGGCTGCGCGCTGTCTCAGTGATGCACGCGCTTCATTCAGGCACCGGCTGCGCAGACGCGACATGCGCCGCTCCGTAAGATTATTCTTATAATAGGCTAAGTTTATGTTATTATGTTCCTTCCGCGAATGTTTGCTCCTTCTTATGTTTGTGCCGCGAAAAGTTTGTAAAGCCTGGCTCATTGTGGTTTAGTTGATTAAATTATTAAAAGTGAAAATGATGGCCCGGGGGGCATATGAATTGTCATTAACAGAAAAGTATTTAGCCTAATATAGGCTACTCTGAAACTGTGAATATTTCGCTGTAATTTTATATATATATATTAACATTTTATTTTACAGAGCAGTTTGTCAGATTGTGCACTAAAGCATATAAGCGGACCTTGTTTTGAACTTCACATCAAATATTCTTGTTTATTTTGTAGCCTAGATAACTGACCAACAAAACTACATTAAACAAAACCAACAAATTATACCAAACGAAATTCGTTTAAAAAAGATAAATTTTCAGACAAAATATTATTGTACAGACATGCTTTCAGTTTCTCCATCTCACGCAGCGAGTTTAGGCGAGGGAATGTTTATTAAGTAAAACTGGCCTCAGACGGTTTAGTTTAGTCTGCTTCAAACCTGCAGGAAAATATCAGGCTTTGCTAAAAGGCCGATTGTTTTTACCAATGATTAGGGTCAATAGTGGTAGCCTATTACAGATCTCAAAGAAAAATCTGAATATTAAAAAGGAAACATAGGCTGGACCACATCAGATCAATGTCATAATGAATGCTCAAATAATGTAGTCCATAGTTTATAGCAAGCATCATATTTAGTTAAATTGTGCCATCTGTCATCTACAGTAGCCCTATAGGTCTGTTATTTTTACTGAAGAAGATATATTATTTGAGTTAATCAGCAGAACTATAGAAACCATATTATATTAATAAAAGAATAATAATAAAAAACAGCACAATATCGGGATCGGATCGGTCGATACTCAGAATTTTAGTATCGAGATCGGATCGGTTTCAAAAAAATGGTATCGGTGCATCCCTAATTTTTACAGTGTTTTTTATTTAAGTTTACTCATGTTTATTTCCCTAAATTAAAATATAAAACATGTTTACAGATTCATGAATTATGATCCCTGATAACTCATTTGTGCTTATTTAAAAAATTGGGGGGGGAATATAAACGGATCTTTCAATATGTTAACATATACATTCTCTGTGAATTTAAGTTTCAAGTTTTTACTGCAAATGTCACATCTGTAACACCAGAATTGCTTAAATAAATACACTTAAGCAAACCCTGAAGTGCCCAGGTTAAGTAACTCCAGTGCAGTAAGAAAGATACTCATCACCAACAAACAGAATTGAGACTCACAAGGTGACCAGTCATCATTCTGAGCTAAATAAAACCAGCTGAATGACTCAACACTACACATTACACACACACACACGCATACACGTCACCGGCAGCAGGTTTCTGCAACATCCCGAGGGCCTTTATCACAGGAAACAGGCTCAGTGCAGCTTTCACGCATTTGCAAAAGGAGACAGGACTTTCAAGAGCAAAGACAAAAGGCAAAACAGTTTGCCCAAATGCAAGCGCGCACACACACACACGCCACAAAAACACTAAACAAAACAAAAGTTTAAGAGGATCTATTATGTTTAAACACAGTTGTGTGGCAACAGTTTGTAAATATAGCCAGCCTCTAACAGCAAAAAAAAAATATTACCGGTAATTCTATTTTTTTATAATCACACTTCATAAAAACAAACTGCGGAAACACTTCGATTGACATTCTCCCTCTGTACGTGTCATCAGAGGGGAAAAGCCCCGCCCATCTGTGACAATCTCAAAAAATGTGACAACAGACCTGTCAGATGTTTGTTACATTACTCTGTATATACCTCCCCAAGATGCAAATTTTTCTGACAGCATTCAGTGGAAGAGAGCATGGTTATTACCTGAAAAATTCAGCATGTCCAACAAAATAAAAGAGATACATCTTAAGATTTTGCATAATGTTTATCCTACAAATTCGCAAACTGCTAATTATTTTGATACATCTAATTTGTGTACTTTCTGCAATATACATGAAGAGACTTTATTTAACTTATTCTATAGTTGCACTCATGTTAAGCTTCTTTGGAATAACATTATTTTTTATTTATCGTCCCCATTTAAATATGATTTAAATTTGTCTATAAAAGATATATTTTTGTATTCCTCAGGCAATGATCATGCTCTCAATCTTATTGTTAATTTTTTTGTGTTACACTGTAAATTTTGTTATACACAAAAATAAGTTCCTAAAGGCAATACCTAGATTTAATACTTTCCTTGCTGAAATTTCGTTCAATATTAAATCTCTTAAGCTTATTAATAATAATAAGAATAATACATTTCTTAAAGCTTATGATAATCTTAAAGTTTTTTTTTTCTCTCTTATTTTTTATTTTTGTTATTGTATTTTTATATAAAAAAAAATAAAAAATCTGTGACAATCTCTCTTTCATTGGCATAAACAGCCCTGAGAGAGAAGCAGCCCGCTGTTAAGAGTTTTGAATCTTCCGCTATGGTGACACATACTGTTTGTAGCTCCGCCCTCTTTTGAAAAGAGCACAATCTCATTTGAATTTAAAGCTACAGTCACCAAAACGGCACAATTTGGATCATACACTAAATGTGTCCATATCAAAGAGTTATTAAACATTATTTGCATGGTATTTTTGAAGCTGAAACTTCACATACACAATCCAGGGACATTACAACTTGTAAAATAGGCCATAATAGGTCCCCTTTAATAGGTCTCCTTCATACCTAATATTGGCAATTTGTATATTTTGTCATTATCTTCTTATACTTTCAAACCATTTGAAGATGAATTTTTTTTTTTGTAATTGTAAATATAATAAAATTTAGCGTTTATCAAAAATAAAGTATGCTGTTTAATTGTTACACAAATATACCGGTTACACTGAATGTCCATGAAACATTTTTTCACAAGTTTTAGCATTTTATTTTTATTCATTCAATTCCCTTTGGCTTAGTCTCTACTTAAGAGGTCGCCACAGCGGAACGAACTGCCAATTATTCCAGCATATGTTTTACGCAAAATGGTTTTGCTCTTCCAGCCGCAAACCAGTATTAGGAATCACCCATACACATATTCCGACACACACTCATACACTATGTACAATTTTGGTTTTCAATTCACCTATAGCGCATGTCTTTGGACTGTGGGGAAAGCTGGAGCACCTGGAGGAAACCAGCACGAACACGGAGAGAACATGCAAACTCCACACAGAAATGCCAACTGACCCAGTCGAGACTTGAACCAGCAGCCTTCTTGCTGTGAGGCGACACAGAAGCTTTAACAAAGGCTATTCGAAACATTCCTTTAAAGGGATAGGTCATCCACAAAATTATAATTCACTATCCCTCAAGCGGTTTCTTTTTCCCGTTGAAGCCAAAAGAAGATAATTTGAATAAGTGTAGAAATCTGTAACCATTGATATCTATTGTATAAAAAACATGCCACTGAAGTCAATGGCAAACAGTTGCCAACATTCTTTAGATTACCATACTACGTTTACAACCGCAGACATGAAATTCCAAACACGTTGAAACAGTTGAAGGGTAAGTAAATGATGATATAACTTTCATTTTGACTGAACTATTCCTTTAATGCATGGGTGCACAAACATTTTCCTATAGAGCCGAAAACCAAGGTTGATTGAGGGCTGTGGGCCGAATATATACAGTAGAAATTCTTATATATTAAATTTGCCATGGGTAATTTCCTAATTTATTCGGAAATATTTAAAGATACTGTTGTTTTAAATCATATTAACTAATGCAGTATCATTTTGAACCTTTATAATTAACTTATAACAATAAAAACAAACAATCTCATTTAAAACACAATGCTGAATAGACTAGTCAAGCTGCTCATGCCTTTACCTTAATTTGCTTGCAGATATCTTGCACATTGTTCTCTATCTGTCAAGTGACAGTATTTCCATTTTAAAAGTCTGATTCATTTACAACATTTGATTGAATAATTTAATTTCAGTTGGCTTTTTTGTAGTTCAGCGATAAAACAAAAGATTAAGTTATATTTGAAAAATCTCTGTCAAAGGCCGACCTAACCGCACTCCCCATCATTCTCCCTCTTTTTTTCAGATAGAATGGCGGGACAAATCAAAGCTACCATGGGCCAACTTTGGCCCACGGGCCCCTACTTTGGATATCTCTGCTTTAATGTGACTCAGACTACTGTATTTCTGTACATTTCTTTAAAAACATTAATTAATTTGATCTTTTCATTCACCCAAATACCCTTGTACACAATAATTACAATATTTAAGGCGTTTACAATATGTTTAGCACCACACAAGTGCAAAAATAGAAAATACCATGTCACACTACTGTATGTAAACTCGAAGATAAGAAACGTGACAGCACAGGCTACACATACACAGCAGAATTACAGTTATAATGTGTATACATACAAAAGAACTGCGAAATGACTAAAGTAAAGTTGGTTTTATATTTGCACATTCGTTCAGTGACAACTTGTGACATGCCCCGTACATTGTTTGTTTACCATAGTACTTTGAATATTCGGCCTGAAATCGCATCTAACATGATTTTAAAACAACATTGACATTATTTATTTGACTGTAAACAATGTGTGATGGTCATTGGCTGCTAACACAACTATTTAGATTAGTTATGTAAAAAAAACGTTTCTGAAATTATATTATGAAGGAGAAAATCCGAATTTGTGAACTTAAAACCAACTTTACCTCAATTGCGAAACGTTCTGTGTAAAAACAAAGGTAAACAGTCGATTAAATTGTGCAGAAAATATGTCAACGTGTATCAACTTTTTAAGCACATCACTTCAGTTCACATTAGCGCTTCAATCAAGCAGTGCAACAGACTGTCAGGTTAATTTAGTGATTAGTGGAGTCATAAGCCATCTTTGCGATTTGAAGGAAAACAGGTTACCTTTTAAAGCAGCTTTGTGTCCTTTTAAAGCAGTTGTATATCCTTGTTTACGTCTCTTGAAGTTTCACTCACCTGCGACAGTGAGTTCGCCCGGATATCTCCGAACCCTAACTGAGCAAGGGCACGTTCATGAATATTAATCGTACGTCTTACGTTCGACTATTTGATTGGCTGACAGGCTGCCTTTGAGATTATCACTGGAATAAATAATGTTTGAATATTTGGACGCTAGTTAGTTGTTTTTCCATGAAATATGACTCATCTAAAAGTATATGATTTAAAAAAAAATAAATGTTGCGTAGTTTACATTGGTGTATGAGAGTTGTCAGTCCAATATTTGTCAAGGAAGATGTATATTAAATTATTAACGACAATAATAAAGCGTGATAAAGTTTAAGTTTTAAATAATATATTTGTTTGAATTAAAAAAAAAAAATCAGGGAATTGATTGGACGGTTCTTCTGGACCTAATTTAAATAACGTAAACACGACGTAATTATTCACAAGTTTATGATAACCTTTCCGGTAAATATACTTGATGCAGCACAGAGCAAGGCAGAAATGTCTTTTCTTTTTTAAGACCCTAAACACATTCGAGGTTATTATCAGTCACGCTCTTTTGGAGCCACAGAGAAACAGGAAGCGTCTTTTTTTGTGAGGTAAAGTTAATTTTGACAGCCCATCTTCGGTTTCTAGCACCTGCGCACAAAGTTTCACTTTTGAATAGTCTATCTATAGAATCATTTGCTTAAAGCTTTATTCACAACTTTATAAGCTATACTTTAAAAGTGTCTAATTAACACGATCCAAAATGAGGCGTACCCTCAGTCTAAATAAATCGTAAAATATGAATAGATGCTAGCTAAAACTATGTTAGTTTTACTTTCTTTATCCAGTTAGACACGATATAGACTAGATAACTCATGTCTAGCGAATAATCAGTACTTAGATAATAATAATAATAGTAATACAATTTTACCTGTACTTTAATAGTGCAGCTTACGTTAAAATACCAGCAGATGTCGCTAGAGAACTATAAACCGGTTTTCAGTTGACTCAGGGGTGGGCAAACTCGGTGTCCTCCACAGTTTAGCTCCAACTCTGATCAAACACACCTGCTTATAGATATTAGTGATCTCGGAGACACTGATTAGCATGTTCAGGTGTGTTTGATTAGAGTTAGAGCTAAACTATGCAGGACACCAGCCCTCCAGAACCGAGTTTGCCCATCCCTGCGGGTATCTTATTTATTTGAATCATGTTATTGTATAGTATTATTATCAGATTATTGCTGTTTGATAATATTTTAACATGTATTGGGCTCCTAGGCCAAACACGAGACTCAAATACACACACTCCCCTTCGTTTACAAATCTATAACAATCCCAATGGGATCATGATGCTGGGATTCATGCACCTTCTGCTGGAAAAAAACAAAACCAAAAACTTTGTTCCAATAATTATGTCTTTATATTTGTCATTCTGTGGTAATATTAGTAATGCTATTTTTATATAGCACCTAACGAACAGGAAAATAATTCAAGACACAAAAGCATGCATAAAACAAATTTTAATTCAAAATTTTCAGACCTAAAATGTAATTTTTTTAAAGGAAACATTGATTTTACTTTTCACAATTTTACTTTCAAAGCACCGACTATTGCACAGAAATGTGGAATACTTCTTAGTCTATCATTATAAAAATGCATTATATTTGAAGTTATCACCATCGGTTATACGTCTGTGGTGTTTACATGAATGCTGTAAGTTTAATCTGAGTTATTAAAGATTATCAACATTTATTGCTTAGTAACACTAAGGATACAGTAGTTCACCCACAAATAAAAATGTACTGGGCGACGCAGTGGCTCAGTGGTTAGCACTGTGGCCTCACAGCAAGAAGGTCGCTGGTTGAAGTCCCATCTGGACTGTTGGCATTTCTGTGTGGAGTTTGCATGTTCTCCCTGTGTTTGCGTGGGTTTCCTCCGGGTGCTCCGGTATCGACCACAATCCAAAGACATGCACTATTGGTTGAATAAACTAAATTGGCCGTAGTGTGCGAGTGTGTGTGTGAGAGTGTATGGATGTTTTCTAGTGATGGGTTGCAGCTAGAAGGGCATTCATTGTGTAAAGCATATGCTGGATAAGTTGGCGGTTCATTCCGCTGTGGTGACCCCTGATGAATAAAGAAACCAAGTCGAAAGAAAATGAATGAATGACAAGCTCAGGAATAGGGTGAAAATGCTAAATTCAAGACACAAAAACAACATCACACACACACAATTCATACTTAAAATTTTTAGGGAACATATTAATTTTACTTTTAATATTTCACAAAAATGTACAATACTTCTTAGTTTATCTCACAAATAAAAATGCACTTGGTGACACGGTGGCTCAGTGGTTAGCACTGTGGCCTCACAGCAAGAAGGCCGCTGTTTCGAGTGCCGGCTGGGTCAGTTGCTGTTTCTGTGTGGAGTTTGCATGTTCTCCCTGTGTTGGTGTGGGTTTCCTCCGGGTGCTCTGGTTTCCCCCACAGTCCATGCGACTATAGGTGAATTAACTAAACTAGATTAGCCGTAGTGTATGAGTGTGAATGTGAGTGTATGGGTGTTTCCCAGTGCTGGGTTGCAGGTGGAAGGGCATCCGCTGTGTAACCAACGTAGTCTCACGGCAATTCGTAACTTTTTGATTTAGTTGCTAATTCGTATGAATTCGTACGATCTAATTCGTACAAATTAGTACGATTTGCTCATCACCCAATGACAGTTGGGGTTGGGTGCCACGCCTTCTTTTTAAAATCGTATATTTTTGTACGACTGAACTCGTACGAATTAGCCACTAAACTGACAAAATGTAAATTACCTACGTTTCCTCGTGAGATCAGGCTGGTGTAAAACATATGCTGGATAAGTTGGCGGTTCATTCCACTGTGGTGACACCTGATGAATAAAGGGACTAAGCCGAAGGAATATGAATGAATGAAAATGAATAAAAATGTACTCACAAATTACTCACCCTCAAGTGTTTTTTTCTGTTGAACACAAAATAAGATATTTTGAAGAATGTTGCAAACCGGTAACCATTGACATCCATAGTAAGAAAAACAAACACTATGGAAGTCAATAGTTACTGTTGTCTTCAGAAAATCTTCTTTTTTTTTAAGGGTCAAGTTAACAAAGAGACTCAAACAAATTTGTGACAAGTAAAAGGTGAATAAATGATAACAGAATTACATTTTTGGGTCAACAATCCCCTCAAGGCCAGATTTGCATCAGCAGTAAAACATTTATAAACACAACTACAGTAGGTTCCATTTTTGAGGAGGAAAAATTCTAATAAAAACTCTCGTGCACAAATTTGAGCTTTAGAAACAAAGTTTATTGCACTTAAAAAAAAAAAGATAACACCATGTCATACATTTTTTAAGTACAAATTGAATTTCAGTGTTGTTGGAAAGGGGTCATTACAGATCTGTACACTGGAAATCAATTGTGTGCAACTGCAGTTAAAATATCCACACAGCTCATAGAAAACAACTGCATAGTTTGATCAGATGGGGATGCACTAATATCGTGTTTACTTGTAGATCTGATTTGATTTATGCTGACTTTTCTTTTTCCAGTTGTTAAACGCATGATTCATCAGTTCATCAAGGACCATAAACATGTCGTCATCCATCAACCATCAAATCTCCTGCAGTAAGTCAAATTATGATCTGAGAAATGCATACAGTGCAGTTTATATGCAGCATGGTACATTTAAAAAGAAATGTTGACTTAAAATTGTAAGACAACTTCCTGCACAGATTTTTTTGTGTCGACTCATCTTTTAACCTAAGTCTTTATTTAAGTTGAGTCGACTCAATAAGCTCGGCAGCAAGTTGCCATACAGTTTTAGTTAAAGCACCAATTACTACAACTTAAATAGCGACTTAGGGTAAATTTGAGCCAACACAATGAAAAAGCTGTGCAGCAAGTAGCCTTACAATTTTGACTTGACTTATTTTTTACAGTCAAAATCTACAGCAGATTTATTGCAAAAGTTAATAAGTAAAACTAATAATGCTAAATATTTTAGAGTGATGAGAGTCTACAGAAATAATTCATAAAGGTGATTTTTGTTACTGTAAACAAAAAATAAGATTTATTATTACTAATATTCAAGCAAAGAATAAAAACAAAGTTAATTTAGACATTTTAGCATCCAGCTTAGACTTCTCAAAACTGTGAAATTATGTATATCTGGCAAATTCAACTCAAAATTTGCTAGAAAAAAAGTCTGAATTTTGAGTTCAATAATTGTGTTTTTATCAGTTGTGAGTTTTTTTCTTCTCAGAATTGCAAGTTTATATTTAGTTTTCAACCAATTTGCATCAAATCAACGTCTCACGAGTCAGTTTTTCCTTATCTGTGCACTCAAAAAATGACTTTTGCTGCTTTTTCAAACTACTTATGTAAAATGAGTTGAAACAACACAATTCTTATGTATTTAGGGGAACATCTTAATTGTTTTATGTTGAATCCACTTCAGTAAAAAAAAAAAAAAAGATAAAGTCAACTTAATCGATTTGTGTTAGGACAACATGCAGACATTGTGTGGAACCCAGCAAACACTTAAACACTTAAACTGTGAGAGTTTATAACTCACAATATAAATTGCAATTCTGACTTTTTCTATCAGAACTGTTTCATATAAAACCACAAAATTTTGAGGTGGAACCTAGGGTTTTCATCATACGATAACAATCGATACTGAAATTTAAAAAAATGTCCATTTCCCGCTAACATTTGAGCGCTGTTGAGTGCGTTCTTAAACACCGCTGATTTGCCATTATTTTCATGTGCTCAACAGAAATGGCTGTGATTGGCTGTAAAGGTCATCAGCTCACCGAACTCACTGCTGTTTACTGAGTGTAACCACAGATACAGGGACACTGGAGAATTTTAAAGTCATGTTTGTCTATAAACTGACATACATGTGATCCGCTGATAAATCTATATATAAATGCAGGTTTATATCTTGCAATTTTAAATTGACATCTCATAATTTGGAGTCTATTGTGGAAATTAATTGTGAAATGTGAAGTCTCAATCGAGGTAAAAAGCTAGAATGGCAAGTTTATATCACACAACTGCAACTTTTCCACAATTATGAGTTTATATCTTGTGATTCTGAGCTTAAATACCACAAATTTAAATTCATATATCAGAATTTAGAGACGTTAGAGAAAAAAGTAGAATTGAGGGTTAAATGACATCTGATTTTATTATCCCTTCACTCAAAAAATTACATTTGCGGTTAGTTCAAACTACTTATGTAAAAATGAGTTGAAACAACACAATTCTTAAGGTTTTTTTAGGGGAACGTCTTAATTGTTTTATGTTAAATCCACTTCAGTTTGTTTTAATTATTAAGATAACTTAATGGTTTTTGTTGGGACAACATGCAGACATTGTGTGGAACCAAACATTTTTTACAGTCTGAGTTTATACAATTCAGATTTTATATCATGCAATTACAATTTGTCTTCTAGATTACACCACACAATTTTGTGGTTTTATATCTTGTAATTCTAACTTTTTCCTTCAGAACTGTAAGATATAAAACCATAAAAATTGTGTGGCGCAAACTAGAAGAAAAATTGATTCTATGGAGTCAATCATAAAGTTGCAAAATAAAGTTTTGCACGCAAAAAAAAAGTATTGAGCAAAAAATAAATAAATAAATGCAAATCTCCAAAAACCGCAAGTTTTGGAAAAAAAAAAAAAATACATTTGCAAAACAAAAAAAGAACTGCAAATAAAATCAAGCAGTGCAAAAAAAACTTGATATATTTGCAAAACATTTTTTATAGCATTGCTTTTTCAAAGCTTGTACAGTCAATTGCAATGCTCATTTTGATTAGCTTTTAAGTTAACCATGAGTTTGCGATGATTCTCTTTGCACTTCATGTTTCTGCGCATTTCACTTTGTGGCCCTGATTTGACAAGGGGGCGGAGTCAAGGGAACTTGAGCGTTTACGGCAGGCACCTCCCACCATTTAAACAACGTCATCAACTGGAGACACAGTATCACCGAGGTGGTCTTACAGCTCAGTAGGTCCAGGAATTGCAATTGACTGTACGGGATTTGTAAAAGCAATGCTATAAAAAATGTTTTGCAAATAAATAAAGTTTTTTTTTCGCTTTTTTTGCACAGCTTGATTTTTATTTGCAGTTCTTTTTTGTTTGCAAAATTTCATTTTTATTTCTCAAAACTTAATTTTCCCTTTGCAGTTCTTTATTTTTGGTAGGAAAATTAATTTTTATTTCTCAAAAATTTATTTTCAAATTGTGATTTTTGGAGATTTGCATTTATTTATTTATTTATTTTTTGCTCAATACTTTATTTGTTGTTTGCAAACTTTCTTTTATTTTGCAAGTATATATGGCCCTAGATTGACTCGATTATAAATCTATCATAAACTCAAATATACATAAAAAATGCAGGTTTAGATCTTGTAATTCTGAGTCTATTGTGGAAATTAATGGTGAGATGTAAAGTCTCAGTCGAGGTAAAAAGCTAGAATGGCAAGTTTATATCACACAATTGTAAGTTCTCCACAGTTATGAGTTTATATCTTGCAATTCTGAGTTAAAATACCGCAAATCATATATCAGAATTTAGAGAAATGTATTAGAAAAAAAGGTTGAATTGAGGGTTAAATGCTTACAAATTTTAAATTTGTAAAAACTAGTAAGTTAACTTAATTCCTTTATATTGTCCTAACACAAATTGATTGTGTGAAACCCAGTGTTGGCAGAAAGTCTTCCACAGATTTTTATTTTTAACATACACAAATACATGAGGACTAAAAGATTTGTCATTTGTTCTGATTGGCTGCTTCTCTATGAAGCTTTAAAAAGCAATTGCATTACATTTCAGTTTCCTTTCTTTTATAAAAACAATCTGCATTGCGAAATTTAGATTGCGATGAGAAACAAGCAAAGCTGCATATCACCAACTGAGGAAACATGAATAAATATGAAAAAGAATATTTACAGTAACCAAGTATTTACAGTATATGGACAGGTGTCACACATCTACCGGCTAAAGTACCGCGATTACAGCTGCATGCCTTTCTAAAACACTCATCAGGACTTTCAGTTCCAATGCAACCATAATCCTTTCAGTACAAACAACCCTAGAATTCAAATCTATATCATTCTACATTGTCTCAGCAGTGATTATATTATTCCTTCAGCATCTCAAACCGTGACTAAATGTTGAGTAGCTGACCTAATACGGGTTTCTAAAGCATACACAGACAAGATTATCGACCTTCTGTGGATCTGATTGACGAAAGTAGTAGCACTCAGCTCCCTCTTCTCATTTGATTATATAATGATGGCTAATTTGCATAAAACATATTGGCAACTTTGACTGAATGTGGCAGAATTTGTCTCAAAAAACTAAACTAAACCCACTAAATTCAAGCATTTAAGACACTTCGAGGAGTCAGGTAAAATCTTTGAACAATATTCATGAGTGAGAAAAGGAATAGTTCATCTATACACAAAATATTTTTCTTACTCAGTATTTTTGTCTCATTTTCGAGTACAAATATTAAAACATTTTATTTAAACCAACATATGTTTACTTTAGAAGCAGAATTACAAGATTTAGTCTTGTTCTTCAAAAAAACTCTGATCAAAATTTGTTTGTTTATGCTAAAAATAATATATATATATATATATTCGAAATATTTTTTTTGGCAAATATTTTGTCTTGTTTTAAGCATTACGTCATTTAAAGGAACACTCAAACTGTTTTGGGAAAGTCAACTAGAGTTTTTAAATCAATTCAGCCAATCTCCGCGTCTGGCGAGAGCACTTTTAGCTTAGCTTAGCATAAATCATTGAATCCGATAAGACCATTTGCATTTTACTCAAAAAGAAAACCTTAAAGCTCAGCTCATCATTTACAACAATTTCATTAAGCTTTAAATGCAGAATTTATCTAAACTCTTTTTTGAAACTTTTGAGATGCTAATGGTCTAATCTGATTCAATGACTTATGCTAAGCTAAACATGCTCAAAATTGGTAAAACTCAACTGTTTAACTCTGGAGTAGTAAAATGAGCCCATTTCCCTCCCTAAAAAGTGGATTGTTCCATTAATTTTGAGAAAATTTAAAAAAAAAAAAGCCTCATTTAAAAAGAAAACCTATTTAAATCTATTTACAGGCTCAGCTTATCTTTTACAACAACTTCGTTAAGCTTTAAATGCAAAATTTATCTCAACTCTTTTTTTGAAATTGAGACGCTAATGGTCTAATCTGATTCAGTGATTTATGCTAAGCATGCTCAAAAATTCTAAAACTCATCTGCTTACCTCTAGAGGAGTAGTAAAATGAGCCTATTCCTCCCCCCTTAAAAGTGGATTATACCTTTAATTTTAAGAAACCTTTTAAAAAATAAGACTTGCTCAAAAGAAACTCATTTAAATCCATTTAAAGCTCAGCTCATCTTTTACAACAATTTCATTAAGCTTTAAATGCAAAATTTATCTAAACTCTTTTTTGACATTTTTGAGATGCTAATGGTCTAATCTGATTCAATGACTTATGCTAAGCTAAGCTAAACGTGCTCAAAAATGGTAAAACTCAACTGTTTACCTCTAGAGGAGTAGTAAAATGAGCCTCCCCCCGAAAAAAAAGTGGATTAATCCTTTAATTTTAAGGAACTTTTTAAGAAATAAGACTTGCTCAAAAGGAAACCCATTTAAAGCTCAGCTCATCTTTTACAACAATTTCGTTAAGCCTCAAATGAAAAATTTATCTCAACGCTTGTTTGAAATTTTTGAGATGCTAATGGTCTAATCTGATTCAATGACTTATGCTAAGCTAAGCTAAACGTGCTCAAAAATGGTAAAACTCAACTGTTTACCTCTAGAGTAGTAAAATAAGGCTATTTCCCTAAAAAAAAGTGGATTGTTCCTTTAATTTTGAGAAACCTTTAAAAAAAAATAAGACTATTTCAAATATATATACTTCAAGGATTTGCATATCACTTTACGAATGTTTAATTGTTTGTACTCTAAAGCGAAACAAAAATACTGATTAAAAAAAAAGAAACTCTTCTTTGCAGTATAAAAAAATTAAAGTGTGCCATGATTCACTCGCCTTTATGTGATTCCAAACGTTGATTATCAATTATTTTCACTGAACGATACAAAAATAGACATCTAGCGTACATTTCCCCCATGCATTAAATGCAAAAATGTTGTGTATGGTATAGAGCAGCATGAACATTCAGCTAAACGTCTCCTTTTGTGTTTCACATGGGTTTGGAATAACATAAGGGTCAGCAAATGACAGATGTTTAATTTTTCATTGAACTACACACTAATTACAAATCCCACTCGTCGTTTTCGGTACAAAAAAAATGACATTAATAAAAATACATTTTATACATAATAAAACAGTACAAAAATTTATTTGTTGTTTTTTGTTCTTTTCTCCTTTGTATTGGCACACAAAGTAGGACTATACAGTCAAACGATGTTTCTTTATCTATATATATATATATATATATATATATATATATATATATATATATATATATATATATATATACTGTATATACTGTATATATATATCAGTAGTTGTTTCGAATACTAGAAGAGTAGAATAACCGTATCAAACGAAAACCACATTCTGCACCGTCTTCCTATTGTTCACAATCAAAAGGAAGAATTTTCAGTATGAACGAATTTCCCGTACCCACTCATCTTCTCATTCCAGTTAATCCAGGTTGATAAAAAGGAAAATAAACATACATAATGACAGTAAAAGGCATAATAACGTTCAGATGCAGACCCTGGATATCTATTGGAAGACATAAAACGGGATGTCCGTTCATTATCCAACATCACATCTCATCCATCAGAGCTCTTGAACGGGGTCGTAGAGTTCGTGAATGATGAGCCGATGCTTTGAATGAGGGGGAAGGGAGAGGACAGAAGAAGGATTGTGGGAAGAGGAGGAGGAGGATGAATGACAGATCTGGAGCATCCGCTAAAAGGGTTTAGTTGGTACAACGAGGTCAAGAAAAGCAGCTGAAGATCAATCCATCTGATGGAGAAAAGATGCAGAAACAAAATAGACATGCATGAAAATGACACAGGATGTTGCCTAATACTGCTGGATACTCTCTAGTTTTTTTCCCCCCATATGGATTGGTGTTGTTTGGGTTAAAGCACGTGTATTTCCTCTTTGGCCTAGAGGTTTTCTCCGGGCTGGTATTGTGGTTCGGTGGAGGTGAAGTAGTCCTCCAGGAAACCCTGCAGGTACTCGAATGTGGGCCGCTCTTCGGGCTCTTTGCGCCAGCAGGTCAGCATGAGCTCATGCAGGGAGTCGGGGCACTCGGCCGGGCAGGGCATTCTGTAGCCGCGCTCCACCTGGTCCAGCACCTCGCGGTTCACCATACCTGATGGAGGACAGACCAGACATGGTAGATATTGTGGGCCCAGGTGACATGTACAGTCAGAATTATTAGCCCTCCTGAATTATTAACCCCTGTATATTTCTGTTTAACGGGAGAAGAACACATTTCTAAACATAATAACTGATTTCTAATAACCAATTTCTTTTATCTTTAGATTATCTAGATATTTTCAAGATACTAGTATTCAACTTAAAGTGCCATTTAAAGGCTTAACTAGGTTAATTAGGCAAGTTAGGGTCATTAGGCAAGTCATTGTATAAGGATGCTTTGTTCTGTAGACAATCAAAACAAATATTGCTTAAGGAGGCTAATAATATTGACCTTAAAGGGTCACGAAACACCAAAACACATTTTTTGAGCTGTTGACAGTCATATCTGTGTCCCACGCTGCTATAAACACTATTAGGACACATATATTACTAAAAAGTGAAAATTGGTTGTTTTTGCGTTATTTTGAGCAAATTCGTTCTTCCGGTTTGAAACGAATTTTTGAAGCTACGTCACGATCATGAGATACATAGGTGTAAATCCAGAGTGGAGAGTGG
This sequence comes from Danio kyathit, assembly GCA_903798195.1. Classification (NCBI taxonomy): domain Eukaryota; kingdom Metazoa; phylum Chordata; class Actinopteri; order Cypriniformes; family Danionidae; genus Danio; species Danio kyathit. The sequence continues at coordinate 45,142,976 of LR812541.1, read as the reverse complement.
CTGTCTGGCTTTTCGAGGACATAGTGACGTCTCTGAGTGTGCGGCATTAATTCATGAGAAAGACGTGCTTCAAACCAATCAGCGCGCTCTATTGTGTATGACGTGAAACTTCATTAATATGCATGATAGCTCCGGAGACTGTTTACCTGTTTACACTGTTCAGACGGCAGAGAGACGCCACGTTGTGTTGCCAAAACAAGTGAAAGTACAAGAATTTCAAGACAAGAGTCGTAGGTGTTGCGTTTATTAGTGTGTTGCAACGAAGGTTTTGTTTTCATTTTCCCTCTATGAGAGAGCAGCTGGACTCACGTGTGGATTACAGTGCACGCGACACGTGACAGAAACGCGTTTGTAAGGAACATTTTTACCCGAGAGCTTTTTCTCATCTGGAAATGGTGAAATCCGGATTTGCCGCTCGTCTACTTTTAATAAAAAGACACAGCTCCAGTTTGATTGTCTGTCTACAGATTTGGTAAGTGTTTGCAGTGGACTGCCCTTTGTTTAAATGCTGCTCTCCGAGTGTAAACATGTAAACACAAACTATTCCCGTTGTGCAGGATTTTCGCTGCATTTTTTGACAGGATAGTCTATACACACACGGCTTTCTGATGCTACCTACCGAGTACATAAGTTACAGAGAAATGCGGAGGATTTTTTTTCTCTCATTCGCCATGCGGTATCAAATCAGCCTCTCTGTGTTTGTTTTGCCTGTGAAACTTAGTGCGTGCCCAAATGGAAACTCCCTTCTATGCAAATCCTACCCTCTTTCCCTCCCCCGACACTCCCACAGTCCCAGAGCTGGACACGCCCAACTTTCCTGACTTTTTTCAAAACAGAGGTGTGAAAACACCTTGCTGAGACATGGGGTTTCGTGGCCCTTTAAAATGTTTTTTAAAAAATTAACAACTACTTATTCTAGCCGAAATAAAACAAATAAGACTTTCTCTAGAAGAAAAAATATTATAGGAATTACTGTAAAAAATTTCTAAAAGAGAGAAGAAAATTCACAGGAGGGCAAATAATTCAACTGTATGGGTGGAGATATAGAAGGACATTGCAGCACTGTTTTAAGCAGGTGGAGGATGTGGGTTGACAAGGAGGAGAAAACTGAGATGTTGACATGAACTTTGTGGAGGGGACACATTTAAGTTCACATTTGAGAAAATAAGAGGTGTGGGGACATAATTCATTCACATATTGCTTTTTTTTAAAGTGACACCTAGACACATTTATTAATTCAATTAAATGTAACAAATTAACTCTGTATTATATCACACAAAATAAATGATATTATACATACATATATATTGTATTAAAATATTTTGAGATATATTGTTTTCCTATTTATAATAATGATATTACTACTAATAATAATACTATTATTATTATAATAATATACATTATTAATATTATATTAATATTATAATATATTAATAACATTAATAATAATATATAATTATAATAATATAATTATTTCTATTATTATTTATTTTGCTTGTTATTATTATCTTTTTCACATTGTAAATCAATGTAATGAATAGCATAATAATTTATTGGACTTTTTGGGTGGGGGGGGGGGGGGGTAAATTAGTTAATTAACTATATTATTTAACAGGAAAAAAAAGTAACCTTTTTAACTTTAAACATGAACAACTTTGCCTTATTATTATCATTATTATTGATACAACAATTCACATTGGATAATAATAGTAACTTGTATAATAATTTACTAAAAATTTGTGGGGGAAAAGCTAACATTAGTAACTACATTAGCTAACATGATAAAATATTTTAAAGCATTTACTACTCTTTGTTAACTTTAAACATGAACAACTTTGGCTGATTATTGTTATTATTAATAATAATAAATCTTTTTTACACTTGAAATGAAAATAAATGTTGCATAATAATTTATCATTTATCTTTCTGAGATAAATTACCCACTGTGTTCGCGTGGGTTTCCTCCGGGTGCTCCGGTTTCCCCCACAAGTCCAAAGACATGTGGTATAGGTAAACTGGGCTGGTTAAATTGTCCGTAGTGTATGTGTGTGATTGAGTGTGTATGGATGTTTCCAGTGATGGGTTGCAGCTGAAAGGGCATCCGTTGTGTAAAACATATGCTGGATAAGTTGGCGGTTCATTCCGCTGTGGCGACCCCAGATTAATAAATTGACTAAGCCGAAAAGAAAATGAATGAATCTTTCTGAGGAACATTTCACTTTATTTAACTACTTTAACTGCATTGATTAACATGAAACAATATTTTCAAAGCATTTATTAATTTTGGTTAACTTTAACCCTTGTGTATTGTTCAAAAGTTATGTTCGTGGCTGTTTTTGCCCCATTGACTCTGTTGGGAAGAGGTAAAATGTGCAATTTTTACAGTTGATCATCATTTGGCAGCATTAACCCTTTAGATAGGCCTGTGCAAAAAAAAAGTCTCAGGCTTTTTTATGGAGTTTTATGGAGTAAAACAGCAGATTATAGTGTTTGTGCATACACATGTTTACTATGTTCTGAGAGCTGAGCTGCTTATTTTAATTTTCTCAGACATGTAAGCGCACAAATGTCTCTCTTACACTCTCACACGCACTATACTACATATGAAAGCATGAAACTATGCTTTTTGTGCATTGCAACTGATGATCAACAGCAAACATTACACTTTTTACCTTTTCCCAAAAAGGAAAACCACCAACAATTAAGAATACATAATAATATGTGTCATAGCTTTGCAATCAAAAAATGTCATTATAATGGAAGTCAATGGGGCAAAAACAGCCACTAACATAACAAAAGGGTAGTCGAATTTCCAAATGTATATTTGAGTTTTTGAACATTTTCATTTTCCCAAAATATGTGTCAAAGTAAGATTTGTTACCAAAATCATTCCATTTGCTGAAATCCAGAGAAAGTTGTGGTCAAAATAAGACTCAAAATCACCCCAGTGTGAATGTAAACATTCCCAACAGAACACAGGGGTTAAAAACATTTGAATATGTTAATAAATCTTGTTAAATGGAACTGAGCTGAATAACGAAGAGTAAAACGGGTACTTATTATCTGATTTATATCTCAGAGTCTGGTGCTGTACCTGGATAAGGCACCCTGCCTTTGGTGGTGAGCTCCGTCAGTAAAATCCCAAACGACCACACGTCAGATTTGATGGTGAAGCGTCCGTACAGAGCCGCCTCCGGTGCAGTCCACTTAATAGGAAACTTCGCTCCTGCAGTAATAATGATTTAAGAGAGGCCCGTCACCACCATAAAACTCACTCAATTAAAGGCCAACTGCATAAAAGGCAACAGCATTAAGTCTTGAAAACGAGACAGACGTTACGGACCACATGCAGACAGAAAGAGTCCTATGATATATGGATTAAATGACCAAATTTAGCTAAAGTTGTTGGACAGTCTCTTCTAAATCATTAGCAATTCTATTCAAAACATGCTAAGATATACTGATCAAATATTTATGTTCATTAATTTAGGATTGTAGACAAACTGGATTTTATTGAGTTTTGCCCACCACAATTCGGGATCTGTAGAGCTGCGCATCGATGGATTTGCTCTTCAGTGTTTGGACTCTCAGTAGTGAATAAACCAAACTGAACTGAGCTAAACTGAACTGAACTTAAACACTGAAAACTGGACTGACACGGTTTCAATTTATTATAATCTTCTATGTGAAGCTGCTTTGACACAATCTACATTGTAAAAGCGCTATACAAATAAAGGTGAATTGAACTGAATTGAATTAAATTACAAATATGGTATTTTACGTGCCTTAAAATATGCAGCTTTGCTTGATGTGTGATGTAATTTCAACATGGTGACAGGGGCAGGAATATCGGGTAGCTTCTTTTTAAAAAACAGCCAATAGCATTTCGAGTTTTCGGGATTATTCACGATCTGCTGAAAGTATTTTGTTGAAGGTACAGTGCATTGATTTAATATGTTAAATAGTTTTCTAAACATGTGTATGTTGCCTTATTACAAACATATGTGACAGATTTTACAATATACACGCTAACCTAACAAAACACACATTCAAAACGAACTTACGCCTCTTGGTGCTGAATATATGTTTAATCCATATATCCTGCATTTTGCTCTCTGACAGACACATGGCTCCCTTTTTAGTCTCCCTGCCCCTCCCATTTTTTAAAATAAGAGTCCCACATGGATAATATGTTTAACACAAGCTTCAGATAAAATTAAAAATGAGGGGGAAAATATCATTGTTGTAATCTCACTGGAAAACGTTGTGGCCAATCAAATGCTGCCTGGGGCATGCATATTAATCAGTCGGTGTTTTAGATTTTACAATCAAAAGATTTACATGAGAACGAAAAAACAATGACATTTAAGCATCACATAAACTGAGCTCTTATTATTCATAGAGTGCATTGATTAAATATGTTAAATAGTTTTCTACACATGTGTCTGTTGCCTCATTACAAACATCTGTGACAAATTTCACAATATACATGTTAAACTAGCAAAACACATTCAAACCAACCTTATGCCTCTTCGGAGTGACACTGAATATGTTTAATCCATATATCCTGCATTTTGCATTCTGACAGAGAAACATGGCTCCTTTTTAGTCTCCCTGCCCCTCCCATTTTCAAAATAAGAGTCCCACATGGATAATATGTTTACCACAAGCTTAAGATAAAATTAAAAATGAGGGGGTAAATATCATTGTTGTAATCTCACTGGAAAACTTTGTGGCCAATCAAATGCTGCCTGGGGCATGCATATTAATCAGTCTGTGTTTTAGATTTTACACTTAGATTTACATGAGAACGAAAAAACAATGACATTTAAGCAACACATATACCGGGGGTTTTCAAACTGTGGGGCGCGCCCCACCAGGGGGGCGCCAGCACCCATTAAGGGGGGCGCGAGAATTTGAGGCGTGCACCCGAGTAAATTATGATGACGATTTTTATGCATTCAATAGAGTGAATCGGATTAAAGTTAGTTTCACATCTAACTATCAGGCACCTGTAGAGTTTATGCGTTCCAGTAAAATATATGCAAATAAAATGGAGCGGGTGCTTTTTAACGGTGAATGAAAGTCAAACCGGTGAGCGTCTGACAAAAAAGTGCCCTTCTGAATCAAATCAGCAGGATGCCCTTCTGGATCTTTCACTTACTTTGAAGACATGCGACATGAAGACATACAGACTACCTTTACATGGACATCAGTAATAGTTATTTGCCTTAATCGGAATAAGACAATAATATGATTAAGGTGTTAGGTGAAGTGCTTTTTGAATGTTGTGTCACCAGGCTATCCACGTTTCCTGCAGAGTCTCATGTCATTTCGGGTGTTTCATCTTTAATTTTTCGACTTTAACTGCAGTTCGGCACTGTTATCATGAATATTTCAACGATGCCCCCATGACAAACTGGGTTATTAGACGCGAATATTTAGTAAGGACTGGTGGAAGATGTTTTAATGGGATTTGATAGCGCACGACAAATAGAAAGAAAAAAACTTCCGCATTTCGTGGTCAGTGTTGCCAGGTGTAGCTGACTGATTCCAGCTCAAAAGCTGTCTAAAACCCGCCGAAATCAAATTCAAAACCGTACAATCTGGCAACATTGTTCATGATCTGTGTGGCTTTACGAAGCAGCATTTTCTGTACACCAAAAGCAAGTAGACTATGGCTCACGCTTATTGACAGTGAAAGATGATTTATGGTTAGTCGAGTCAGTAATCCAACCACGGAAAAACGGGGTTGGTGGATGGGGGGGCGCGAGTGAAATTGGACAAACTTGGGGGGGCGTGTGTCCTAAAAGTTTGAAAACCCCTGACATATACTGAGCTCTTATCATTCATAGAGTGCATTGATTAAATATGTTAAATAGTTTTCTACACGTGTCTGTTGCCTTATTACAAATATTCATTAATTTTCTTTTCGGCTTAGTCACTTCATTAATCTGGGGTTGCCACAGCGGAATGAACCGGCAACTTATCCAGCATATGTTTTACGCAGCAGATGCCCTTCCAGCTGCAACCCATCTCTGGGGAACACACATACACTCTCATTTACACACACACACACACTAAGGACAATTTTAGCTGACCCAATTCACCTGTACCACATGTCTTTGGACTTGTGGGGGAAACCGGAGCACCCGGAGGAAACCCACGTGAACGTGGGGAGAACATGCAAACTCCACACAGAAATGCCAACTGACCCAGCCGAGGCTCGAACCAGCGAGCTTCTTGCTGTGAGGCAACAGCACTGCCTACTGCGCCACCGCATCGCCATCTTATTACAAACACATGTGACAAATTTCACAATATACACGTTAAACTAACAAAACATACATTCAAACCGACTTTATGCCTCTTCGGAGTGGCCCTGAATAGATGTTTAATCCGTATATCCAGCATTTTGCATTCTGACAGAGAGACATGGCTCCTTTTTAATCTCCCTGTCTCTCCCATTTTCAAAATAAGAGTCCCACATCCATAATATGTTTAGCACAAGCTTAGATAAACTTAAAATGAGGGGAAAAATATCATTGTTGTAATCTCACTAGAAAACATTGTGGCCAATCAAACGCTGCCTGGGGCATGCATATTAATCAGAGTAGGTGTTTAAGATTTTACACTCATAGGATTTACATAAGATAGAAGTTATTACATAGTAATAACTCTCCTAAAATCCTTTTCCTGATCTTTCTAAAATAAATGCCTACTTTACTACATCCAATCAGCTCGCAGCAGAAAAACAAGCCACGCCCACTGTTTTCTCATTAAATATCCTGTTTCTCTAGGAACTTCGTCACAATACGGAAAAAAAAAAAAACGGTCAAAGCTTCCGGTTCATGCTGACTTTACCCAAAATTACTCACGCAAAACATCATGGGGTGTATAAAAGAGGTGGATAAAAGGCAACAGCATTAAATCTCAAAAAGGAGTAAGCATGGAAAAAATAGTCTGAATTTTCATCCTCACCTTGTCTAGCGGTGTATTCGTTGTCCTCGATGAGTCGAGCAAGGCCGAAATCAGCCACTTTACACACCAGGTTATCGCCCACCAGGATGTTGGCAGCCCTGAGGTCCCTGTGCACATAGTTCATTCTCTCCACGTACGCCATTCCTGAGGCGATCTGAGGACAACACATACATTATATACCGCTCTCCAGAGCATCCACAGCACAGAAATAGATTCATTTACATTGGGAGACAATGACAGTGGAGCCTGCCAATAGAAAAACTGCTATGCAATGATATTTTTAGAGAAAAAGATGCAATATAGGATATTCAGCTCTCTAAATATGGTACATAGAGTTGAAGACTAAAATATATTTGCCATCCTGTAAAATGTTTGTACTTTTTCAGACATTTGCCAAGTGCTGTTTAATGGAGAGACATTGTTTTTAATGTAGTAGTCTTAATAACTAATTTCCAATAACTATTTTTTTTGTCTTTGCCATGATGACAGTGCATCATATTTATGGCTAAATATTTCACAAGATACTAGTATTCAGCTTAAAGTGCAATTTAAAGGCTTAATTAGGTTACCTAGGCAAGTTAGGGTAATTAGGAAAGTCATTGTATAATAATGGTTTGTTCTGTAGACAATCGAAAAGCAAATGCTTAAGATGACTAGTAATTTTGATTGACTTTAGCAGTTTTTAGCAGTCTTAGCTATTTATTTATTTAAATTATTTAAAGAAATAAGAGTTTCTCCAGGAGAAAAATATAATAGGAAATACTGTGAGAAAAAAAGTCCTTTCTCTGTTAAACAGCACTTGCGGGAAGTATTTGAAAAAGAATTCAAGTTTCACAATAGGGTTACCAATTTTGTCTATATAGAGAGTATGTGCAGCCAGTCAAAGCCAAATTTATTCAGACACCGTCAACATTTCTCACATTATCACTGGGTGTTATATTAAGGGGTTTCTTTAAATCAAAATCAAATTGAAGACTTTTTAAGACCCCTATAAATGCATTTTTAGACTTATAGAGGGCTAAACACTAAAGATTTTTTTCTAGTGGTCCGGTTACTTCTTCTTTTTTTTTTGTATTAATGGAAGATCATGTAGAGATGTGTGTCTTTAGTCTTCTTTCCCTGATCAGGAAATATATTTGGAGAATTTGCTTTAAAAATGTCTGACAGCTGTTGTGAATTGTATCTCTTTGCAATAAGAAAAGTTTCGAGATGGATTATAGGTGATTGGGTGTCAGCCTGATTGGCCAGCTTTACTTGGACATAGGGAAATTAAGACCTGTTTAAAATAATTTAAGACCTACAACACAATATTTTACTGAATTTAAGTTCTGTTTTTGAAATTTAAGACCCTTTAAGACCGTGTGGACACCCTGTTTATAATATGCTAATATAATATGACAAAAACTAAATTGTAAATTGTATTATGTTGATGATGTCTGATAACACTGATAGAAAAGTAGGCCTACAGTATGAACTGTTTTACAATCAACCAAAAATAGCTACGACAAATGTTAGCATGAAAATACATTTTTAAAAAAAATGTTTGCTGTTTGTTCAAACTACTTATTTAAAGCAAGCTGAAACAACACAATACTTGAGTTTGTTTTGTGGGGCCAACTTCATTGTTTTATCCACTTATCCCAAACGATGTTTAACAGGGCCAGGACATTTTTCACAGTATTTCCGATAATATTTTTTCTTCTGGAGAAAGTCTGATTTGTTTTATTTCAGCTAGAATAAAAGCAGTTTTTAATTCTTTTTAAAACCATTTTAATGTCAATATTATTAGCCCCCTAAAACAATATTTATTTTTTGATTGTCTACAGTGCAAACCATCATTATACAATGACTTGTCTAATTACTCTGACTTGTCTTATTAACCTAGTTAAGCCTTGAAATGTCACTTCAAACTGAATACTAGAATACTAGAATCTTGAAAAATATCTAGTCAATTATTATGTACTGTCATCATGGCAAAGATAAAAGAAATCAGTTATTAGAAAGGAGTTATTAAAACTATTATGTTTAGAAATGTATTGAAAAAAAATCTTATTTCCATTAAAAAGAAATTGGGAAAAAATATACAGGGGGGCTAATAATTCAGGAGGGCTGAAAATCTGATTAAATCTGATTTCAACTGTATGTCACAGTTTACTATATCCTCTCTAACAACTACAGTAGTTAAAAAAATGCCAACAGTTACATCTGGTGTCTGAAAAATTGTTGGTTTTACTGTATTTTATCTAATTATGGGACCATTTGCAAATTTCTCAGTCTGGATTTCATTACTCAACATCACATCCTAAGAGCAGTATGAAGTACCTGAGAGGCCATGTCCACGAGCTGAGGTAAACGCAGCATTTTCCCCATGTCACCTTTTAGGAAATCCAGCAGGCTTCCTGTGAAAACACAAATCACACTCTGACATCTTCATTCGCACATCTACTGGCAGACCTCACAGGAAAGCTGCTAATATCCACAGCTCAAGCTCCATTTATGTTACACGTCACTTCTTGTTTCCTAGACATCTCCAGTTAGTCCCTCCAGGATTTTGCAGGACGTTTTTGATCATTTTGGCAACCTAAAATGACTGATTTACCCTCTTGTTGACCTGCACGTCAAAAATGACCTGGGTGGCACTTTAACAGCAGAAAAAAACCTAAACAACTTTTTTTTTGTATTTTTACATTTTTTATGATATTTTGTTAAATCACTCCAACATTAGAATTTGTATTTTTTGTCTATAAAACCATTTCTACACCACAAAAACTACTGGGACAGGCACACTTTAATGCCAAATGACTGCATGATTTTAGCCTCAATTTTGATTCGCCGACAGGTTTTGAGAAATCGCCGACAAATGCCTGAAATCACAGGCAAACCGGTGCTCGTTCATGTGAGTAACAATCACACAGTTTACATAGACTTCAGTAATCGAAATATTTGCCTTAATCTAATTAAGACAATAATAAGATTAAGGCGCTTACATGAGTTGCTTTTTGAATGTTCCTTTCATGATCCCGTTTTACATGTTATATCACATAATTCGATTAATATCATTGTGTCACAGCGCTATCCGCATTTCCTCCGGAGTTTCATGTCATTTCGGGGGTTTCATTTTTAATTTGTCGACTTTAACTGCAGTTTGGCACTTTTACTTTTATTCAGGGAACATTTCATGCATGCCCCCCGTGACAAACGAGATATTGGATGTGAGTATGAACTGCTGGAAGAGTGTTGTTTTAATGAAAGTTCATACTGCATGCTGAATGGAAGAAAAAAAAACTCTGCATTTCACGATGCAGGTGTCTGTGGTCTTCACTGACTCGGTAGGTGCAAAAAGTGTCAAATAGCTGTGTGTGTGGGTGTGTTTGGACTATCCTGTCGCAAAACATGGTGAAAAGTCCTACATGACGGTAATAGTTCGATTAAGATGATTACATGTCTGTACTGCATTTCAATAATGCGACTAAAATCGGCATACTCCACATGTCTTAATTCGATTTCTCTTTAGTTCGATTATGACCTCAATTGGATTAAATTAATCAAAAATCGCTGTTTAAATGGTCGACTCTTAATCAGAGTATTGTCTTAATCGCATTAAAATCAAATTATTGGAGTCCATGTAAACATACTCACTGTGAACTGTCAAAGACGCAATCTGAGAGAATCGTCGATAAGTCGCCAACACCAGTCAAATATTTGGCATGTTAAATTTCTGCAGCTGTTAGCAATTCAAATCATGCCGTGTGAAATGAGTTCTGACTGAAAATAACATCGGCGATCACCTACAGCAATGAGAGAGCAGCATCCACTAGTGTGGGTATCTGCAGGCCAGCGGGAGGTTGGGGAGAAGTTACAAAGGCTTCTTTTCCGTCTATTAGGACTCAAGAAATGGATGAAAAACTAGTTTAAATTTGGCAGGAGCTCCCGTGTCTGTTTGACGTGTAATCTGATACCACAACCAGGTCAAAAAAGAAAAAAGTTGAGGAGAAATTGCTAATTCCCTTTAAAAGCCAGGTGAGCAAAATAAGTTCATTTTCTACCCCACTAAAGGCTTGTTAAGGCCATGTAGTTAAAAGCAAAAGATATACTACGTGACCTCACATTGTTTCCATGTCACTTCTTGTGTGTGTTTGTTTGCGAGTCGTAGTTTGTGCACCGAGACAAAGTTGTCTGCGATTCTTTCTATTGTAAAGTTATGCAGTGTGAAACTCCCTGTCACCAATCCATCTTGCAGTGTAAACACAGCAGCGACAGAACTAGCCCAGATAGTCATGCCGAGTGAAAACATCTGTGATGTGACTACTTTAAAAATCATGCAGTCTGAACTCCACATAGTACACACACACACACACACACACACACCCAAAAGCTACTTTAGCCTTTATGAATACTGTCTTGCTAAAACCTTTTTAACACCTTTGCAGGTACTTTTAGCAGTTTTAGTACTTTTACTTCAGTCAAAAATGATTAAAGATTGATGAAAAACTCCACACTGATGAGGAAAAACCTCATGATTGTGATAAAGATGAGGTTGTTACTTCGTAAAAAGTAGATTTGAGGATTGAAGTTAATTGATCTGCTTCATTTTAGAGGTTTGAAGAGTTCGTTCATTCATTTTTTTTCCGGCTTAGTCCCTTTATTAATCTGGAGTCAACACAGCGGAATGGACCGCCAACTTATCCAGCATATGTTTTACGCAGCGGATGCCCTTCCAGCTGCAACCCATCACTGGGAAACACCCATACACACTCATTCACACTCATACACTACGGTCAATTTAGCTATTCAATTCACCTATGTCTTTTGACTTGTGGGGAAACCGGAACACCCGGAGGAAACCCACGCCAATACAAGGAGAACATGCAAACTTCACACAGAAATGCCAACTGACCCAGTCGGTGCTCGAACCAGCGACCTTCTTTCTGTAAGGTGATTGTGCAACCCACTGCACCACCTTGACGCCCCGGTTTCAAGATTTTACACTAAGATATTGCTTGATAATAATAGCAGGTTTGGCATGCTGTCCCGGGAGAGAACCCTGAGCTCAGAGATAATGGAGACCAGGGCTCCCGCATAGTCAATGAGCATGTAAGGGGGTACGACATCAGGTAGTTCTTGAGAGCTCTCCCTTGTAAAGGAGGAAAAGGAGAAGTTGGGGGATTCTTTAAAAACGAAGATAAGGGAGTAAGGCTAGACGGGCTATTTATTGTGAGTTTGTATTAATCTGATTGGTTTATTAATGATTGGGGATAAGAGACCAGTCGTGATCAATCATATCACATGCTCCTCTCAAAATTAGTTTGTGAAACTGCACTTAGTAAAGGCGACTCATTTATGATCCGGTGTATGCACAATTCTAAGACAACAAGAAAGGTTATACTCTTCGATTAGCATGAGTTACTGCTCTTCTCTGATGTGCTGCCTTTGCAATTAAACATCACACTAACAGTACATCTCTCTTATCTTTACAGTAAATATTAAGTGAAAATCTAAAAGCAGCCACCTGACCATACAGTGCGTAATAAATGTGAATCATAATATAAATATATAATAATAGTAATATATAAATATAAATTATACAGGATTAATCTAATGCCATCAGATCTGGGGCCTCATGTACAAAGACTTGCGTTGAATTAATACTAAAACATTGCGTACGGACAAAGCTGTAAATGTGCGTACGCAGTAAAATATCAGATGTATGAAACACTGCGAACGCGGAATCCCAGCCATATTCTCTTTGTACATCTGGATTAATGTGAAACTGAGCGCACGTGCACGAGCACAAAACCCCTCCCTGCCTCCTCCCCCATATGAATATGGTAATGACTCTACTTTGGGCAAAACCAAACAAACCGCACCGTCAAAGTGTGGACCGAACAAGCGGGGGAACAGGGGATGCTGAACTAACACCCTTTGGGGAGAGAGTTGCCTCAATTGTGGGCAACACTTTACTGTCTGGAGTAGTATCCGTGTCTGTGGGAGACACAGATGTATTAGAGGAACACTTTGTTAGGGCGGTATAGCAGCAGCCCTTCGCTCTTATCAAGGCAACGCCACCGGTATTTCAGCTGCCCAATCGCCCGCTGACCGAGTGCGAGAATGGGCATCATTGTATCTGCGCTCTTGGTTAGTTTTGTGGGTTGTTGAGGGAGGTTAACAGCCACGTCTTTAATGGATAACCGCGGTTTTCTGATATGCAGTTAAATAATTACGTTCAATAAAATAAAATAAAAAAACTTAGCTGGAATAATATCATTAAATACATCACTCACCAAGAAGCCACTCATCACGCGTTTGTGTGGATAAATGAATCATGGGTTGAGCAAGGCCACCTTGCCACAATATTATATACATTTGCAAATGCTTTTATATGTTCTAAATCACATCATTGGTTAAAAAATTGTGTCAATTAACCCATTTTATAAATTAATAGCAATGTTTTTCACATGTGTTGGTGCGATACTTTGTAGTGTTCAACTTAACATTATTGCCTCTAGGAGTCGCCAATGGAAATAAAACAAACATACACATACACCAGACATGAAGTTGGCGTGGACCAACACACATTCTCACGTTAATTTCATTATTAGTAAATGCAAACGTGAAACCTGGCTTACGCAAAGTTTTTGTGCGTACGCAGCGTTGATACATGAGGCCCCTGGTCTCTGTGAAAACAGTCACTTTAAAGGTCCCGTGAAATTAAAATGCATTACTTTCAACGTTAGTACAGAGTATGTTAGTTTAAAGGATATAAATAAGCTAGTGTGCTCCAAAAAAGTCAGTAAATTCGCATTTAAAAGATATAAACCTGATATAAACATCCAATAGTGGCATTGTGGCTCAGTGGTTAGCATTGTCGCCTCACAACAAGAAGTTTGCTGATTTTAGTCCCAGCTGGGTCAGTTGGCAATTCTGTGTGGAGTTTGTATGTTCTCCCGTGTTCGAGTGGGTTTCGCTATGGGTGAATTGAATAAACTAAATTGGCCGTAGTGTATGAGTGTGTGTGTGTGTAAATGAGTGTGTATGGGTGTTTTCCAGTACTGGGTTGGGGCTGGAAGGGCATCCGCTGCGTAAAACATATGCCGGATAAGTTGGCAGTTCATTCCGCTGTGGCGACCTCTGAAATAGAGACTAAGTCAAAGGAAAATGAATGTATGATAAACATTCAATATTAGATATGAGCATGAAGAGTTGATATTGACCTTCAGAAACAGCATTGAACTGACCCTCATTGGTGCAGCATAAAATATACTTACTTAGTTACTTTTTCCCAGGGCCGTTTATATCGAAGTTGATATTTAGCCGCACTATATTTCATAACATCTAGTTTTTATGAGGTGGTTTGTTAGCCCAACGCTCAACCCCCAATCTGGAGGACCAGGACATACACACATACACTCTACGAACAATTTAGCTTACCCAATTCACCTACAGCACATGTCTTTGGACTGTGGGGGAAACCGGAACACCTTGAGGAAACCCATGCCAACACGGGGAGAACATGCAAACTCCACGCAGAAATGCCAACTGACCCAGCTGGGGCTTGAACCAGCAACCTTATTGCTGTGAGGCGACAGTGCTAACCACTGCCCCACCATGTCACCCGCATAAAATATATTTTCAGCACATTTCATATAAATGTGAAATAATTCTAATAATTCTGACTTCTGAGTGAATGTCCGCACTGACCTTGTCCCATGTACTCGGTGACGATGTAGATGGGCTCCTCGGAGACGACGGCGTAAAGCTGCACCAGCTTCTCATGCCGGAGCTTCTTCATCACCTGCGCCTCCTGCAGGAACGCTTCGGGAGACATAGTGCCAGGCTTCAGGGTCTTGATAGCCACACGCGTCGTCCCGTTCCAAGTGCCTGATGGGTAAAACAGACACTAGCTAAGGCAAGTTGGAGCTAAACTCTGCAGGACACTGGCTATGTTTGCATCGGCCTACTTTTTGAGCATATTTTGGAATATTGCATATAAAATGCTTAATGGAAATTTTTTTGAAAACGTGCATAAAAGCTTACACAACTGCACAACTGAGTAGGATTGATTTTTGCTAAATTGATAAATTTGATCAATTCCAGCATGCGCATCAAAAAAAAGTCATGTGAATTTTTTTTAACAGACCATGTGATGATAAAAAATGGACAAACCAGTGAAACCAGTAAAACATCTGAACATCCTTTGTTTTGGTCTTTCTAAAGGCCCTGTCCACACAAACAAGTTGTTCTACATGGTTTCGCTGTTTGTCCACATCTGGTGACTGAAACTGAAACTTTCAGAAAACTCCGGCCAGGGTGAAGATTTTCCAAATTCCCAGGTGCATTGTTTTTATTTGTTTTCATACAACCAGAGGTTTCGCCTTATGATGTCAGCATGTATGATGTTTTCTCCATTCTGATTGGCCAACATGGATAGGTTGGCCAAATGCGGAAGATGCAAATTTCGCACAATCGCATTGTTTGACTGCTATTTTGGCTCTGTTCTCATGTTTGCATATACTTGTATCCAATTGACTCATGAAAAAATTCTAAATTCCCCATTTGGGGTGAACTCAGCATAAAAGTGTCATTATATGCATTTTGGTGTTTTCACGTAGTTTTTTTTTAGCAAAAGCGGAGAAAATCTAAACTGATAAATTCCTCCAAATCAACAAGGTCTATGTAACACAAATGCTTTGAAATCCAAATCCTCTAAAGGATTGATAGGCTGCATTAATTAGGGCAACCAGAGCCGGGAACACTTCCCAAAAGACAACATAATTTGAACGGCATCAAAGCTTATGTTAGTCTATTTTTCCTTATCCCGAGGTCTCCAATAACCTGGACCAGGCCGTATCCTGGGCAGTTGGTGATTATGGAAAAGCGGAGAGCATGAGACCGACTCCTGAAAGACCCCAGTGATAGACGAGTCTCATGATCTCATTGATCTCATGGGCCAGCCTGAACACCCGCTGCAGTTCTCCATGATGGACGTCCTGTGTTTCCCAGCCTCCGGTGCCTATAGACTGCAGCTCTGCACAAGAAGTTTGTCCAGAGGAGAAATTGTCGTGCCCAACTGAGCCTGGTTTCTCTCTAGGTTCTTTTTCCTTCACTTTCGTCAATTGATGAAGTTTGTTCCTCGCCACTGGCTTGCTTGGTTGGGACTTGTGGAGGTGCGCATCGATGGATTTGCTCTTCAGTGTTTGGACTTTCAGCAGTGAAAATTAAACCACACTGAACTAAACTAAACTGAACTTCAACTCTGAAAACTGAACAGACACAATTTCAATTTACTAAAACTTCTATGTTAAGCTGCTTAGACACAATCTACATTGTAAAAGTGCTATAGAAATTATGAATTTAAATTAATTTAATTTATAAAAGTACCTATGTGTGCGTGGACATGGACACGTGCGTGGAGTTGCTTCTCCTACCAATGCGAATGACATTTTTCTATTTGATATTTGCCACCAGTTTATCAGACGATTCTGTTCTCTTTGACTAATTGGATGGAAACTCTGCTTTACTCATGAATGTTTTAAGCAATATTCTGGTTTGCGCATAAATCTAGTTGGCATCCAAAGATCTAGTTAACATCCAATGTTCAGTTTTTTTGTTATGGGTCTTACCCATCCAGACCTCCCCAAAGCAGCCTTGGCCCAGCTTGACGTCCAGTCTCAGCGAGTCTCGAGGAATCTCCCAGGCGTCACGGGCCAGACCCTGAGTCGGAGGCTTCAGCACTGGACACACGTCAGTCAGAGAGTGGCACAGGCCGTCTGCGTGCTCTGAGAAACAGGAGGAGGAGGAGAGGCAGGGTTTACTATTTCTCACTGGTACTGTTTTAAAAAAAATAGTAGTTCTGACTTGTTCTTATTAAGTACTCTATAAATAGTCAAGTTAGAAATTATAATTGATATTATTATAATTGTTGTTGTTGTCCTAATAAGAGCTAATAATATTAACCCTAAAATGATTAAAGAAATAAATAAAAACTGCATATATTTCAGCCAAATGAAAAAATATATTATTAATATTATTATTATTATTTATTCATTCATTCATTCATTTTCGGCTTAGTCCTTTTATTAATCTGGGATCACCACAGTGGAATGAACCGCCAACTTATTCAGCATATGTTACACGCAGCAGATGCCCTTCCAGCTGCAACCCATCAGTGGGAAACATCCATACACACTCATTCACACACATACACTACAGCCAATTTTAGCTTACCCAATTCACCTACACCACATGTCTTTGGACTGTGGGGGAAACCGGAGCACCCGGAGGAAACCCACGCCAACACGGGGAGAACATGCAAACTCCACACAGAAATGTCAACTGACCTAGCCGGGGCTCGAACAAACAACCTTCTTGCTGTGAGGCAATTGTGCTACCCACTTCGCCACCGTGCAGCCATTATAATAATTATTTATTTTATTTTTTTTATTATTAATAATAATAATAATTTAAAATGAATGTTATGAAATAAATAAAAACAAATCATGACTTACAAATAACTATAATTGATATAAATGTTTATAAAATAATGTCTTATGGGGGCTAAAAACAGTGAACACTGAAATGTAGGAAAAAATAATAAACTGCATTTATTCCAGCCAAATAAAAAGTAGTAAGACTTTAAGGTTTAAAATATATTTATTATTATTATTATTATTATTATTATTATTATTATTATTAGGGCAGCGTGGTGGCGCAGTGGGTAGCACTGTCGCCTCACAGCAGCACATGCTGGATAAGTTGGCGGTTCATTCCGCTGTTGTGACCACAGATTAATAAAGGGACTAAGCCGAAAAGAAAATGAATGAATGAATTATTATTATTATTATTGATCATTTATTTAATAAAAATGAATGTTACGAAATAAATAAATATAAATCATAACTTATAAAAATTATAATTTATATAAATGGCTATAAAATAATTGCTTTAAGGGGCTAATAATATTGAAAATAAATAAATAAATAAACTGCATTTATTCCAGCCAAATGAAAAGAAATAAGACTTTAGGGTTTAAAATATATATAATTATTATTATTATTATTATTATTATTATTATTATTATTATCATTGTTATTATTGTTATTATTATTGTTGTTATTATTATTATTGTTATTGTTATTATTGTTATTATTATTATTATTATTATTATTGATAATTCATTTGATACCTTTTTTATAAAAAATATAAATTATGACTTTCAAATAACTATAATTTATATAAATGGCTATAAAATTATTTCTAATGGGGGCTAATAATATTGACCATAAAATTATGAAAAAAATCAATAATAACTGCATTTATTCCAGCCAAATGAAAAGAACTAAGACTTTATCCAAAAGAAAAAATATAACGGCAAATACTGTGTGAATTTCCTTGCTCTGTATAAAAATCACTCTGTAAATATATATTTAAAATAAAAAAAGAATTAAAATTTCACAGGAGGTCTAATACGTTTGCCTAAACAGTATATATAATTAGTAAATGCTGTTTGTGATACAAACATGTACAGTATGCAAGTTGAATTGAAAAGTTGTGATGTGTGGTTTATATATTTCACAGCACAATGCCTGGGTTAATCTGAATATTTTTTTGGAAAGTGAATAATGCGTAGGAAAATATTTATGCTTCGTCACCAAATATCATCACATCAGTAATATTAATACTACTACTAATAATAATAATAATGATAACAATAATAATAATAATAATTATTATTATTATTATTTATAATAATGATAATAATATAAAAGTGAATTTTAAAAATGTCAAAGCGTATGCCTATATTTAGTCAGCATTATTTCATCTATCTGCTATCAAAGCTTAGTCCAGTTTAACTCACGTAGAGCACTGCACAGCCTGTCTTGAGTTACTGTTATAATCACAAGCTGTATGTATAGTTTTAACCAGCTTATTTTACAACAGGCCGAGTTCCCACTTCCAGAAATAGGAGAGTGTATCACTTCCCCTGACAGAGACTCAGAGATCAGCAGGTGTGTGTGCGTGTGTGTGTGTGTGTGTGTGTGAGAGAGAGAGAGAGAGAGAGAGAGAGAATCAAAACTATTCAAAATCATTATTACAAACCATATGAATGAATGTACAGCCTGTGTACAGCATGTAATAATGTTTATTATTATTATCATTATTATTAATAATAATATCTTTCATTATCGTTTATAACTTTTTTTATTTGTTGTATGCATTTATCAAATTTCTAATTGGGTAGTTTTCGTTTATGTATATATGTCTTTTTTAATCACTTTATGATTGTATTAATTATGTCATTTGCGATGCTTTAGCAATACTTGACAAGTCATGCCAGTAAAGCTCTATTGAATTGAATTGAATTGAATTGACTCACGGCGGTAGTGGTTGACCAGCTGCTGTAACGTGCTGAACTGTGTGCGGGACGTGATGTAAAATCCACCGCTGTCCAGCTTGCGGATCTTATAATGTTTCACATTCAGGCCCTTCACATTGTCGTAATCCAGGACGGAGAGACAGTAGGCACCTACAAAATACAAAGAGGATTTTATTTATGCATTCATTTGCTCATTCAGTCAGTCATACATTCATTAATTCATCCTGTCAGTCAGTCAGTCAGTCGTGCATTCATTCATTCATTCAGTCATGCATTCATTCATTCAGTCAATCATGCCATCAGTCGGTAAGTCAGTCATGCATTCATTTCTTCAGTCAGTCAGTCATGCATTCATTCAGTCATACATTCATTAATTTATGAATCCAGTCAGTCAGTCATGCATTCATTCATTTATTCATTCATGTATATGTTCAGTCATGCATTCATTCAGTCAATCATGCATTCATTAATGCAGTCAGGCATGCATTCATTCGGTCAATAATCCATGCATTTATTCAGTCAGTCATTCATTCATGCATTCATTAATTCAATCAGTCAGTCAAGCATTCAGTCAGTCAGTCATGCATTCAATAATTCAGTCAGTCATTCCTACAGTCAGTCAGTCAGTCAGTCAGTCAGTCAGTCAGTCAGTCAGTCAGTCATGCATTCATTCAGTCAGTCATGAATTCATTAATTTATGCATTCATTCATTCATTCATTCATTCATTCAATCATGCATTCATTAATTCAATCAGGCATGCATTTAGTCATTCAGTCATGAATTCATTAATATATGCATGCATGCATTCATTCATTCATTCATTCATTCAGTCAGTCAATCATTCAGTCATTCAGCCAATCATGCATTCATTAATCCAGTCAGGCATGCATTCAGTCAGTCAGTCAGTCAGCCATGCATTCATTCATTCATTTAGTCAATCATGCATTCATTAATTCAGTCAGGCATGTATTTATTCAATCAGTCAGTAATCCATGCATTCATTTAGTCAGTCATTAATTCATGCATTAATTAATTGTCAGTCATGCACTCATTCAGTCAGTCATGCATGCATTCATTCCCTCAGTCAGCCACTCACGCATTCATTCATTCAGTCAGTCATGCATTCATTCACTCATTTATTCAATCATGCATTCATTAATTCAGTCAGGCATGCATTCATTCAATCAGTCACTAATGCATGCATTCATGCATTCATTCAGTCATTCATTCATTAATTCAGTCAGTCATGCATTTAGTCAGTCAGCCAGTCATGGATTCATTAATTTATGCATTCATTCATGCATTCATTCAGTCAGTCAGTCAATCATTCAGTCATTCAGCCAATCATGCATTCATTAATCCAGTCAGGCATGCATTCAGTCAGTCAGTCAGTCAGCCATGCATTCATTCATTCATTTAGTCAATCATGCATTCATTAATTCAGTCAGGCATGTATTGATTCAATCAGTCAGTAATCCATGCATTCATTTAGTCAGTCATTAATTCATGCATTAATTAATTGTCAGTCATGCACTCATTCAGTCAGTCATGCATGCATTCATTCCCTCAGTCAGCCACTCACGCATTCATTCATTCAGTCAGTCATGCATTCATTCACTCATTTATTCAATCATGCATTCATTAATTCAGTCAGGCATGCATTCATTCAATCAGTCACTAATGCATGCATTCATGCATTCATTCAGTCATTCATTCATTAATTCAGTCAGTCATGCATTTAGTCAGTCAGCCAGTCATGGATTCATTAATTTATGCATTCATTCATGCATTCATTCAGTCAGTCAGTCAATCATTCAGTCATTCAGCCAATCATGCATTCATTAATCCAGTCAGGCATGCATTCAGTCAGTCAGTCAGTCAGCCATGCATTCATTCATTCATTTAGTCAATCATGCATTCATTAATTCAGTCAGGCATGTATTGATTCAATCAGTCAGTAATCCATGCATTCATTTAGTCAGTCATTAATTCATGCATTAATTAATTGTCAGTCATGCACTCATTCAGTCAGTCATGCATGCATTCATTCCCTCAGTCAGCCACTCACGCATTCATTCATTCAGTCAGTCATGCATTCATTCACTCATTTATTCAATCATGCATTCATTAATTCAGTCAGGCATGCATTCATTCAATCAGTCACTAATGCATGCATTCATTCAGTCATTCATTCATTAATTCAGTCAGTCATGCATTTAGTCAGTCAGCCAGTCATGGATTCATTAATTTATGCATTCATTCATGCATTCATTCAGTCAGTCAGTCAATCATTCAGTCATTCAGCCAATCATGCATTCATTAATCCAGTCAGGCATGCATTCAGTCAGTCAGTCAGTCAGTCATGCATTCATTCATTCATTTAGTCAATCATGCATTCATTAATTCAGTCAGGCATGTATTTATTCAATCAGTCAGTAATCCATGCATTAATTAATTGTCAGTCATGCACTCATTCAGTCAGTCATGCATGCATTCATTCCCTCAGTCAGCCACTCACGCATTCATTCAGTCAGTCATGCATTCATTCACTCATTTATTCAATCATGCATTCATTAATTCAGTCAGGCATGCATTCATTCAATCAGTCACTAATGCATGTATTCATTCAGTCATTCATTCATTAATTCAGTCAGTCATGCATTTAGTCAGTCAGCCAGTCATGGATTCATTAATTTATGCATTCATTCATGCATTCATTTAGTCAGTCAGTCAATCATGCATTAATTCATTCAGTCAGGCATGCGTTTATTCAATCAGTCGGTAAAGCATGCATTAATTCATTCCTTTATTCATTCATTTAGTCAGTCAGTCAGTCATGAATTCATTCATGCATTCATTAATTCAGTCAATCATGCATTTATTTAGTCAGTCATGCATTCATTCAATCAATCAGTCAGTCATGAATTCAATAATTTATGCATTCATTCATTCAGTCAGTCAGTCGTGCATTCATTAATTAATCTAGTCATTAATTAATTCAGTCATTCATTCAGTCAGGCATGCATTCATTCAGTCAGTCAGTAATGCGTGGATTTATTCAGTCATGCATTCATTCATTCATTATTATTCACTCATGCATACATTTCATTCATTCATGCATGCATCCTCTCTGCTTCTTCTGTGTCCTTCAGTGCGTCCTGTGTGTGTTTCTGTGAGATACTGTATGGCTCACGGTTATCAGCTTGACCTACTTCAGCTCTTCATGGCTGCAGGCTCTGCTCTGACCTTCACTTCTCCTCTTCATCAGCACACAAACACACAACCTTCAGCACTCTTTATATCAACTCTAATCAACACTGTTCGTGCGAGAGCTCACTGTACAGTACAAGGCCTTCTTTACAGTGTTTAGAGATGAATTTGAGTGACAAACTGTCAACACAGAGGGGAAATTGAACTCAATGTGTGCTTAGTTTAATAATGTGCTCCAGAAACGCAGCTTCCTCAAGCATGATTGTGGTTCTTAGTCATCATTGATAGTTTTTTTTACTATGCAATAGTTAATTCAGTGGATTGGGTGGGTTTACGTACTTGGGAGACTTTTGTTCCGTAAAAGCAATTACATTTGCAGTTCTTGTAAAATAAAATAAATAAAACTTTAAATAAAAAAATAAATAAATAGAAATGATATATAATCATATTTAAAACAAAAATTTAATAAATAAAAATAATAATTTAAATAAAGAAAATAGAAATTATACAAAATGATATTTAAAACTGAAAAAATAAATAAAAATAATTTAATTTAGGCAAATAAATAAATAAATAATATATATATAATTATATTTAAAACTATACTAAAATAAAACGTAAAGTAAAAATTACATTTAAATAAATCAATAAATATAAATAAATAAAAATATAAATAAATAAAAAAAATTAACAAATAAATAAATAAATAGAAATTTTATATAATCATATTTAAAAGTAAAAATGAAATAAATCAAAAATAATAATTTAAACAAATAAATGAATAATAATTATATATAATTATATTTAAAAATATACTAAACTAAACTAAAATAAAAATTTTATTTAAATAAAGAAATAAATACAATTTTAAATAAATAGAAATTTAGACAAATACATAAAAAGAAATTATATATAATCATATTTAAAACTAAACTAAACTAAAATAAATAAAAATTACATTTAAATTTTTTTATTTATTTAAATAAATAAAAATTTATAAATAAATACACATTTTATTAAATTAATAAAAATATTTATAAATAAATTAATAAATAGTATTTATATATAATCATATAAAATAACTAAAATAAAATAAAATAAACAAAAAATAATGATTTAAATAAATACAAATTATATATATTTATATATAAAACTAAATTTAACTAAAATAAAATAAAAATTACATTTAAATAAATAAATAAATAAAATTTTAAATAAATAGAAATTTAAACAAATAAAGAAATTATATATAATTTTATTTAAAACTAAAGTAAATGTAAAAAATTTTATTTAAGCAAATAAATAAAAAAATAAAATAAATAAAAATTACATTTAAATAAATAAATAGAATTTTAAATGAATAAATAAAATGTAAATAAATAAATAAAAATTTAACAAATACACAGAAATTATATATTATTATAATTAAAACTAAAATAGAATAAAATAAATTATAAAATTTATATATTAAATTTATATATATATTAAAAATATTTATAACCTAATTAACGTAGTTAAGCCTTCAAATGTCACTTTCAGCTGTATAGAAATGTCTATTATTTAATATATATCTTATTTACTAATATTATTTACTGTCATCGTGGCAAAGATAAAATAAATCAGTTATTAGAAATGAGTTATTAAAACTATTATGTTTAGAAATGTGTTGAAAAAAAATCTTCTCTCCGGAAAAAAATTAACAGGGGGGTTAATAATTCACGGGGGCTAATAATTCTGACTTCAACTGTATATATATATATATATATATATATATATATATATATATATATATATATATATATATATATATATATATATATATATATATATATATATATATATATTTAAAACTAAACTAAAATAAAATAAATAAAAATAAATTACATTTAAATAAATAAATAAATATTTAAATACAAATGTAAACAAATAAATAAGTAAAAATTATATATAATTATATTTAAAACTAAACAAAAATAAAATAAATAAAAATTTAAATAAATAAATATAAATTATATATAAATATATTTAAAACTAAACTAAAATGAAAAAAAAATTAAATAAATACATAAATCAAAACTATATATAATTATATTTAATACTAAACTAAAATAAATCAAAATTGAATTTATATAAAAGTGTTATAAGTGTTATAATTATAAATCAATAACTAAACAAATAAATATAGTTTAAACTATACTCTTCACATTCTATTTCCTTTGGTAAAATTTTTATATAAAATGTATAAAAATATTTCTACAGTAGAAATATTAGTAATAATATTAATAAAATTTATAATCAATTAATAATAAACTATAAAATAATATAAATTAGATTATATATGCTTGATAACAAATATCACTTTTCATTGAATAAAATAAATAATTCCATAATAAATCTATCTTTAAAGCGTGTGTAAAGTTCTGATTCAATTACCTTTGGTGGTCTCGCTCTCTCTGACCAGGAAAGTTCCTCTTCTGTTCTCCAGATTCAAGAGCAGTCGCTCAGAGTCCCTGCGTGTGATTTTCCCAAAGTACCATCTGGAGAAACAGGGAAAACACAGACGGAGGGATTTAGATGATGTCATCACATGTAGAAACATATCAGAAACATGCCGCTGGCCAGAAATATACTATATGCTAGTACACAGATAGAGACTGAACATACAAATATACACTCACCGGCCACTTTATTAGGTACAGCTGCTCAATAATGCAAATTTCTAATCAGCCAATCACGTGGCAGCAATTCAATGCATTTAGCCATGTTGACATGGTCAAGACGATCTGCTGCTGTTTAAACTGAGCATCAGAATGGGAAAGAAAGGTGATCAGAAAGGTGAACAGTCACCAGATCTCAATCCAATTGAGCACCTTTGGGATGTGGTGGAACGGGAGATTCGCATCATGGATGTGCAGCCAACAAATCTGTAGCACCTGCGTGATGCTATCATGTCAATATCAACCAAAATAACTGAGGATTATTTCCAGTACCTTGTTTAACCTTTTATGCCACGAAGGATTAAGGCAGTTCTGAAGGCAAAATGGGGTCCAACCAAGTACTAGTAAGGTGTACCTAATAAAGTGGCCAGTGAGTGTACATTCACTATATATTACTGTTAATTTACAATTGGCTGAAACCAAGAACTGAATAAGAGGCCTTTTTTATTTTATTTTGCTTTCGAATTGCATTATGGGAGTTGTATTTCATCTTCAAAATCTTTGAAAGTTGACATTATTAGTAGTTTGTGACCATTGTTCCTATTTCTGGTTCCAGTATCCCATAATAAAGTTTGGGATTGACGCAGTGACATTTGTAGTCTATAAATCATGATTGTTTCTGTTAATAGCTTGTGTAGAGTATATATTTAAACCTACAGTGACTATAGTTTACAACAATCTGAACCGGATTTGTACAGTGTAAGATATTTAACATTGATTCAAGTTGTAATGTTCCTATTTCTGGTGCCAGTAGTGATAAAATAATAGCGTTAAGGATTGACGACTGATCCTGTGATGTTTATAGTCTATAAATCATGATTGTTTATGTTAATAGCTTATTTTTAATAGCTATATTTTAAACCTACAGTGACTATATTGTACAACAATCCTCAACAGAATTGTACAGCATGAGATATTAAACACCGATTCACGTTGTAATGTTCCTATTTCTAGTTCCAGTAGTTATAAAACAATAACATTTGGGATTGACGACTGACCCAGTGATGTTTATAGTCTGTAAATCATGATTGTTTATGTCAATAGCTTGTGCAGAGTACATATATAAACCTACAGTGACTATATTGTACAACAATCCTCAACAGAATAGTACAGCATGAGATATTAAACACTGGTTCACATTGTAATGTTCCTATTTCTGATTCCAGTAGCGATAAAACAAAAACATTTGGCATTTGACGACTGATCCAGTGATGTTTATACATCATGATAGTTTGTTAATAGCTTGTGTAAAGTATACAGTTTAAACCTACAGTGACTATATTGTACAACAATCCTCAACAGAATTGTACAGTGTCAGATATTAAACACTGATTAAGGTTGTAATATTCTGGTTCCAGTAGAGATAAAGCGTTAACATTTAGGATTAACGACTGACCAAGTGATGTTTATAGTCTATAAATCATGATAGTTTATGTTAATAGCTTGTGTAGAGTATATATTTTGAACCTAAAGCGAGGATATTTTACAGTAATCCTCATGATATTAAACACTGATTCAGGTTGTAATGTTCCTATTTCTGGTTCTAGTAGCGATAAAACGATAACGTTTGGAATCGACGACTGACCCAGTTACGTTTATAGTCTATAAATCATGATAATTTCTGTTAAAAACTTGTGTTGAGTATATGTTTTGAACCTAAAATGACTTTATTTTACAACAATCCTCAACAGAATAGTACAGCGTGAGATATTAAACAGCGATTTAGGTTGTAATGTTCCTATTTCTGATTCCAGTAGCAATAAAACGTTAACATTTAGGATTGACGACTGACCAAGTGATGTTTATAGTCTATAAATAATGATAGTTTAAATTAATAGCTTTTGCAGAGTATATATATAAACCTACAGTGACTATATTGTACAACAATCCTCAACAGAATAGTACAGCATGAGATATTAAACACTGGTTCACATTGTAATGTTCCTATTTCTGATTCCAGCAGCGATAAAACAAAAACGTTTGGCATTTGACGACTGATCCAGTGATGTTTATACATCATGATAGTTTGTTAATAGCTTGTGTAAAGTATTCAGTTTAAACCTACAGTGACTATATTGTACAATATAGTCTATATATAGACTATATTGCACTGATTCAGGTTGTAATGTTCCTATTTCTGGTTCTAGTAGCGATAAAATGATAACATTTGCTTGTGTAGAGTATATATTTTGAACCTAAAGTGACTATATTGTACAATAATCCTCAAGATATTAAACAGCAATTCAGGTTGTAATGTTCTGGTTCCAGTAGAGATAAAGCGATAACGTTTGGGATTGACGACTGACCCAGTGACGTTTATAGTCTATAAATCTCTCTTAAAGTCTTACCTTTTCTCCAGATTCAATCTGAGATGACTGGCGAAGCAAGGGTGGAAAAATTAGTCATTACAGCGTTTCAAAAGACTGCTTGTGTGTATTTGTTTAAAGCTGCACTGAGCAACAGTGTGTGTGTGTTAGCATAAGAACAGGATAGACAATAGTAGGCTAATGCTGACGTCTTTCACTCGCTCTACAGGGAAAAGCTCTTTGGGGTTTTCAGTGTGGCTCTGATGGGATGATGGAGTGACTATATTTTAGATAATGGACGAGGACAAAAGTGCAAAAGCATGAAGGGAGAAATGAAGGACTCAAAGGTCAGAGCGGAAGGAGAAAGAGAGACGGGCCAAGTATGAAGAATTCTACTGAGCGACAGTATTATCCCATATAGAAATATGAGTATGGCACTATATACAAATTTCATTTTTGGATTTCACGTGTAAATGTGTAATATATGCAACGTATAGATTTTAATATATTGCAAAAAATGTCTGTCTACATGTATTATAATTAATTATAAATATATTTATCAGAATCTTATATACAGTTGAAGTCAGAATTATTCGCCACCCCCTTTTAATTTTTTTCTTTTTAAAATATTTCCTAAATGATGTTTAACAGAGCAAGGAAATTTTCACAGTATGTCTGATAATATTTTTTCTTCTGGAGAAAGTCTTATTTGTTTTATTTCAGCTAGAATAAAAGCAGTTTTTATTTTTTTAAACACCATTTTAAGGTCAAAATGATTAGCCCCTTAGCTATTTTTTCGATAGTCTACAGAACAAACCATCGTTATACAATAACTTGCCTAATTACCCTAACTTGCCTAATTAACCTAATTAACCTAGTTAAACCTTTAAATGTCACTTTAAGCTCTAGTTTAAAGTTTCTTAAAGTTAAAGTTTCTTGAAAATTATCTAGTAAAATATTATTTACTGTCATCATGGCAAAGAGAAAAGAAATCAGTTATTAGAAATGAGTTATTAAAACTATTATGATTAGAAATGTGTTGAAAAAATCTTCTCTCTGTTAAACAGAAATTGGAGAAAAAATAAACAGGGGACTAGTAATGGGCGATATAAACGATATGCGATATAAACGATACAAAATTGGCCTACGATAGAGATTCTAATTCTATCGCGATAATGCATGTTTGATGATGCAATCTACCCGCGAAATTAAGAGCAACGAGCTGCAGCTGGCTGCAACGCATCATCTTGAATAAACAACAGTGCGACCATTTGGCTGCGGCCGATATATTATTGGGGCGGCCCGGTTCTGTGTTCGCGAGAAACTGAGAACACTCTGCCACAGACTCGCATGCTCTGCATGCAGACCCACAGAGACGCGCTGGATACAGAAGAGCGCGAAGACTAAATAGACTGATCCAGCTCATTATTTGGGGTGACAATACATTTTCCCCGGACATGTACGAGAATCTGCTTTCGCTTTCGATATTAATTGTATTCGTTTTTGCATTACTTTATAAGCAAACTTTGTCTGATGCGTCTCAATCTCTCAGCAGCACCAACACTACAGCAGACAGAGAGAGAGAGAGAGAGAGAGAGAGAGAGAGAGCAGATCAAGACACCAGTTTTAATTTCATTAGGAGAACAAAATGTTTAAAATCAAATGCGTTACCTTAGGCTGCAGGTTAGAAATATGTTTTTATTTAAAGTATCTGCAATACACAATTTTATTTGACTAATTTAATACTGGAAGTAATTTCAGTACAGTGTAAGTTCCTTAACTAAACACCAGTTTTTTGTTCTCTGCAACTTGGCATTTAGGAACCAAGGACTTAAAAGAAAAGTCTTTCTTTCTAAAAGGCACTACATTTAGTTTATTTATCTGCAACATTGTGTTGTTTAATTACAGTTTTGCTTTTGCACAATAAATGTTCTCAAAATGACATGCAACGTTTCTTTATTTCTTAAAAAAAATAGCAGTTTGGCTCTCCCAAGGGTCTATGTAACCTGTTCTGAAATGGTTCTATTATAATTTATATATCGCAATATATATCGTTATCGCAAGAGGCTGCAATGTATATCGCAATATGGATTTTAGGCCATATCGCCCATCCCTAGTTACAGTACTATCATCGAACCAAATCAACATTGAACTGAATAGTTAGATAACTGTGCAACATTAATCATTTATGAAATGAGTTTTGCTTTATACTGCAGCTCTACTCAAGAGTTGATTTAGTTCTGTTAATGTAACATAATGAAACTGATTCATTTATAAGTGAATGAATCACATGTTAATTTTCTAACCACCCTCCATGATTCAGTGATTGACCTATGAGTCTTTGTGTCACATGAGTAGTTCAAACATGTGACTCAACAGAACAATTGGTTTATGAATTATCAACACTGTCAGTATTTCAGTACACAAGTTATTATTTTCTTGATGTTCAATGCAGTTACTGCTAATTACGTTCTAAAAATGTATTTAAAAAAAAAATTACACAAACCATAATATATAATTCATAATAATCATCTATAAGTCATAATATAAATAATAATCTAAGAAATTAATCTTAGACAATTCGTCGAGTAATCTCATGTTTACGGTACTTGTAAAGAAAAGTAATGAATTATAATAAGAATTTAATATAAATGATATGCAAACACATAATATATCCTACCACGTTAAGCTATTTAACTAGCAGGGTGTTTTTAATGCACAAATACTATTAATATGACAAAAGATCCAGGCTAAATTCTGCGATTAACCAATGAAAATTTAATTTAAACCGTTTAAAAAACAGCTCACTTGTACTAAAATCTTATATAGAATCTAATATATGGCTAATATATATCTAATAGGTTTATATGAGCAATATCACACAAGTAGCAGGACGATATGGCTGTATATCGGCACTGGGTGTTGGCTCGAGGCTACAGGTTGAGTGCCTTAGTGCCCCCCACCAGTGCCGCTATACAGCCACATCGCACTGCTACGAGTGTAATATTGCGTTTATACAACAGTTTGACGGCATAATCGTGTATATATATAAAAGAAAAATCAAACACAGAGAGTCTCAAAACCCTTTTGTAAGAGGAACTACTTTCTTCTGCCATGTGAAATGTGAAATCTGTGAAATCTGCAGCTGACGTCAGAACAGCAGAAACCGTTACTAATTTACCTACATCACTTTAGAGCTAGTGTTTGAATGATTCTCTAGCGTAATGTCTAAAGTGATGACAAAACAGGTGATTTTGCTCACATTTTAAGATTATAAGGTCATTAAATGCTGTTTTTCACCCCTAAGCACTTATTTTTTTGCGGCCTCTTGTGGCGAAACGACAACCGTCACATTCTTTGATCTGCTCAGACAGGCTGATGGCAGCCAACGCACTGAATCCGATTGTAGTAATGTTCACGGCCACCTGGCCGCCAGGAAGGAGGAGGCGGAGAACCGACGAAGTTTTAAAATATTTATTATTAAAAGAGACGGCAGCTCCTCACGGAGACTGCCGTTTAAACCAAAACAACGGAAACAAAAGTAAAACAATATGTCCGGGCTCGGTCCCTCTCTCTCTCTCTCCTCTGCCATCGTTCCTCCTCTTATAGTCCAGAGCTCCTTCCGTGAGATTGGTGGCAGGTGCGGGCCTCATTTCGCTCCCACGGCTCTCGGCCACGCCCCCTCGCCACACCAATGCTCCGAAATTATAAATATTACAAAATAGGCACTATCCTTATAAATAAACTGCATAGTTGCAATTCAAACAACTACATTCTTGACTAAAAAAGCCTCAAAAGTACATTATGTTGTCATATCGTAGAGCAGGGCTATTCAATTGGCGGCCCGCAGGCTGAACCTGGCCCCCAAGGCAATTTGTTCCGGCCCTCCAAATAGTGTGACCCAGACATCAAAAATAAATTTAGTTCAGTTGAAAAACGGCCACTATAATAACTATATAATAAGTGACGTGCATCTGTTCAATACAGCACGGGCTGTGCAGAGAGTGAGTCACCTGACATTAAGCGAGTGGTGTGAGCAGCCGAAAACATTTGGACACTTAAGCTTAAAGGCTTCTCAACACCACGTTTTTGTTGCACGGAACGAATCTGCTGCAGCTAAACAAAGCTATGCCACCTCTACGCTAGTTTAAAGTTCCGAGCTTATACACCGAGGCTAATATGCACGCACACTGGATAAACTGTAGCAGCGGGCCATTCACATATCGTATCTTTTCCGTGCGCAAGTTCGTTATTTTTAGTGTAAGAATATATGCCAATATGCGTGCGCTAGCGGAGCGCACCCAGTAGAAAATGTTTGTGAGAGTTGTGCGTGGCTTTTAGTACAATGTAAACAAAACATATGTTAGACAAATTATTACAAATTATTCAAATGATTATGTATGTATGAACGCTAGGGATGGGCGATATGGCCTAAAATCCATATTGCGATATACATTGCAGCCTCTTGCGATAACGATATATATTGCGATATATAAATTATAATAGAACCATTTCAGAACAGGTTACAGAGACCCTTAGGAAAGCAAACTGCTATTTTTTTTTAAGAAATAAAGAAACGTTGCATGTCATTTTGAGAACATTTATTGTACAAAGGCAAAACTGTAATTAAACAACACAATGTTGCAGATAAATAAACTAAATGTAGTGCCTTTTTAGAAAGAAAGACTTTTCTTTTAAGTCCTTGGTTCCTAAATGCCAAGTTACAGAGAACAAAAAAACTGGTGTCTTTTAGTTAAGGAACTTACACTGTACTGAAGTTACTTCCAGTATTAAATTAGTCAAATAAATTGTGTATTGCAGATACTTTAAATAAAAACATATTTCTAACCTGCAGCCTAAGGTAACGCATTTGATTTTGAACATTTTGTTCTCCTAATGAAAATTAAAACTGGTGTCTTGATCTGCTCTTTCTCTCTCTCCCCCTCTCTCTCTCTCTGTCTGCGTGCTGCAGAGATTGAGACGCACCAGATAAAGATTGCTTGTAAAGTAATGCAAAAATGAATACAATTAATATCGAAAGCGAAAGCAGATTCTCGGACATGTCCGGGGAAATGTTTTGTCACTCCAAATAATGAGCTGGATCAGTCTATTTAGTCTTTGCGCTCTTCTGTATCCAGCGCGTCTCTGTGGGTCTGCATGCAGAGCTTGTGAGTCTGTGGCAGAGTGTTCTCAGTTTCTCGCGAACACAGAACCGGGCCGCCCCAATAATATATCGGCCGCCCAGGTAAAATCTGTGTGGGAAGCGCTGTGTGGGAATCTGTGTGACAAGCCACGATATGCCATGCATGAGTCTCGCAAGTTGTGCGACACGTCACCATTCGGTGCCATGCGTTGCTTAGTGCTGTTGTTGAGAGCTCAGCATGTGCTACTACAGTCACAATAGATTTCCAACGTAATACACCATAAGTTAGTGTGAAGAGCATGTTGTTTTAGCGTGGCCGAGTGAATGAAGTTATCAATCGAGCTTATTATTTTTTGTCGCAAATGCGAGCGAAATGGTCGCGCTGTTGTTTATTCAAGATGATGCGTTGCAGCCGGCTGCAGCTCGTTGCTCTTAATTTCGCGGGTAGATTGCGTCATCAAACATGCATTATCGCGATAGTGCAATAGAATTAGAATCTCTATCGTAGGCCAATTTTGTATCGTTTATATCGCATATCGTTTATATCGCCCATTACTAACTGTAACAAAGTCTCTCTGTTGTGTCAAATATGTTCAGTCAAGATCAAATGACTTTCTTGAGTGAGTTTAACTGAATCGTTTCAGTGACAGTGATCAAAACAGATCAAACCACTGATCAGACAAGTCAGTTAGTTAGAAAAATAACCTGATTCACCTCATGTTGAATCGCTTTATAGCTGAATCACATTATAATTCATAACTGAGTAACATTAACAATGCTATTGAAACGAATCAGCATTAACTGATCGGAGTTGATATTGAATGTTTCTTTTTTTCGCTATTTCTCTAAATGTTTTGCATTAATGGCTTGCTTAAGAGACAAGAATCAACTCATAAGAAAGATTCAGTGATTATTGCACGAAATCAGTCTACTAAGTCAGATATGTTCTGTGTAGAACAAGTGATTCTTTTGAGCATGTTCTTTTTTTTAATGAATCAGTTCAATGACAACCACTGAATCAGTCAGTTTTGATTCACTTACAGCTGAACTGACTATTAAAATTCTATAAATTGTCAAATTGTCCTGTAAATAAATTGAACTGAATCAACATAAAATATGATGTGAGCTGAATTCTGTCATTTTCTGTCAGTTTACTACTGCTAAGCAGCTTTGAAATCTATTTATTGTATAAGAACCACATAAATAAAGATGACTGGAATCAATTAGCTGATTTGAGTAAAAGAATCATTATCAGCAACTGTAAGGAACCGGAATCAAGCTCAGTGAGTCAAAAGATTTTGTGATTCATGAATGAATCAATCTATTGAGTAAGATCTTTTCTTTGTAGAACAAGTGACTCTTTTGAGCACATTCTTTTAAAAGAATCAATTCAATGACTCCACTGAATCAAACCACTGAATCAGTCACTGTCATTTTTCTGTTTACTTCTGCTAAGCTCCTTTGTAAACTATTTATTGTAAAAGAACTACATAAATAAAGACGACTGGAATCAATTAGCTGATTTGAGTAAAAGAATCATTATCAGCATCAGTAAGGAACCAGAATCAAGCTCAGATGAGTCGAAAGATTCTGTGATTCATGAATGAATCAATCAATCTACTGAGTCAGATCTTTTCTTTGTAGAACAAGTGACTCTTTTGAGCACCATCATTTTAAATGAATCAATTCAATGACTCCACTGAATCAAACCACTGAATCAGTCACTGTTATTTTTCTGTTTACTACTGCTAAGCTGCTTTGAAATCTATTTATTGTATAAGAACTGCATAAATAAAGATGACTCCAATTAATTAGCTGATTTTTGAGTAAAAGAATCATTATCGGCATCAGTAAGGAACCAGAATCAAGCTCAGATAAGTCGAAAGAATCTGTGATTCATGAATGAATCGATCTACTGAGTCAGATCCTTTCTTTGTAGAACAAGTGACCCTTTTGAGCACATTCTTTTAAATGATTCAATTCAATGACTCCACTGAATCAAACCACTGAATCAGTCACTGTTATTTTTCTGTTTACTACTGCTAAGCTCCTTTGAAATCTATTTATTGTATAAGAACTGCATAAATAAAGATGACTCGAATCAATTAGCTGATTTTTGAGTAAAAACCATTATCGGCATCAGTAAGGAACCAGAATCATGTCAGGGAGAGATCCGATTGGATTAGAGAGTTCTGACATCACAACAAAGGGAAATCAAAAGCAAACCAGAGGAGCCTCAGGGAGGAGAAGAGCAAAGAAAAAAAGGAGGAGGAGGATTTACTCTTCAGCCTGGATGGAGTCAGACGGTGCCACGTAATTGCTGGGAATGTATCCGCTCTCTCCTGTCGTCAGTGATCGTGCCAGCCACCAGTCTCCCTCCCTGAAACAGCACAAAACGCACAGTCAATACACCTGCAGTCTGACTCACAGCAAATACACACAACCCGCCCAAACACATTACAGCCCGAGATCATTCCTGCTGCATAATCCCTCAAATCAGCCACGAGAATGCAGACGAAGCTCTTCTTAAGCACCTCAGCCAAATTACTCCGAAATTAAACAGCATTTAAAGGGAGAGTGCCCACAAAAATAACCTTCTGTCATCATTTACTCACGCTCATCTTGTTTCAAACCCATGTGACTGATCTGATAAGATTGAAATATGAATATACGTGTTCTTTTAATAATATATTTTTTATTTTAGAGGTGCATCTTTTATACATATAATTTTTTTAAATCTCTGGGTCTAATTCTCACCAAAAGCACCTGCACCTATATGATGATCAAAACCATTGTCAAATTCATTCATTTTCGGCTTAGTCCCTTTATTCATCAGGGATCGCCACAGTGGAATGAACTGCCAACTTATCCAGCATATGTTTTACGCAGCGGATGCCCTTCCAGCTGCAACCCATCACTGGGAAACACCCATACACTCTCATTCACACACATACACTACGGACAATTTAGCTTACCCAATTCACCTATAGCGCATGTCTTTGGACTTGTGGGGAAACCCACGCGAACACAGGGAGAACATGCAAACTCCACACAAAAATGCCAACTGACCCAGCCGAGACTCAAACCAGACTTTCTTGCTGTGGGGCGATACCCACTACCCACTGCCCATATTGTGAAATGTAATTACACTCTCAAAAATAAAGGTACAGGAGGGTCACTGGGGCAGTACCTTTTCATAAGATACATATTTGTCCCAAAGAGTCCACAGTGGTACCTTAAATAAGCATTTACCCATTCATTCATTCATTCATTTTCTTTTCAGCTTAGTCCCTTTATTAATCCGGGGTCGCCACAGCGGAATGAACCGCCAACTTATCAAGCACGTTTTTACGCAGCGGATGCCCGCTCTGGGAAACATCAACACACACTCATTCACACTCATACACTATGGACAATTTAGCCTACCCAATTCACCTATACCGCATGTCTTTGGACTGTGGGGGAAACCAGAGCACCCGGAGGAAAACCAAGTGAACGCAGTGAGAACATGCAAACTCCACATAGTAACGCCAACTGACCCAGCCGAGGTTTGAACCAGCGAACTTCTTGCTGTGAGGCGACATCACTACCTACTGCGCCGCCATAATAGTACCAAATGTACCTAAAGTACCTTTGAGGTACCATTTTGGACCCTTCAGGTACAAATATATACCTTTTGAAAAGGTACTGCCCCAGTGACAGCTCGTGTACCTTTATTTCTGAGAGTGCACAATAATATTAATGTAACGCAATGGTTTACCTTTTTTGTTAAATTCTAAAATAGATGTTCTGTCATCATTTACTTGTTTCAAACCCACGTGACTTATGAATGTGAATATGTGTGTTGGTTTTAATAGGATATTTTCATAGTTACATTTTACAACTTAAATAACTTAAATAAAATGTACACTTTAAGGTCTCATTTACACCAAGATTGCGCTTTATTTCATTATTAAAATCATGTAATAACAGTCATATTGTGAAATGTTATTACAATTTACCATAGCTGTTTTGCTTTGTTGTTACTGTGTATGATACATGTTTTGAGAGTCACATTTGATCAGTTCCAAGCTTCCTAGCTGAATGAAATAGCAATTTGTCGCAAACAAATAATTTGATGTGATGTATTACATTTTATACAACGGCTCTTACATCTGATTGGCTGATAGTCATGTGATATTCAGCACTCGTCCAGCCTCTTCACCCTTGTGTATTACTCCGCCTACATGCAGCAACAAGCAGAGGACACTCTACAGTTTGGCAAATATTGCTGCTGTTGGACAATATAATCTACTTTTGAAGCTTTTTTAGTCGAGAATGTAGTTGTTTAGATTGCAACTATGCAGTTTATTTATAAGGATAGTGCCTATTTTAAATATTTATAATTTCGGAGAGACACCGCATCGACGGCCATTAGCCTGTCAGACCAGAGCAAAGACAATTGATGTTGTTTATCCACAAGATGGCGACAGAGACGGCATAATACGCCCTTAGAAAAGAAAAAGAGCGTAATTTCTACCTACAGCTGATCAAATCATTATTATACTGGTAAATGATATTCTAAGTCGATCTCTCTTTTTTGTATGTTGTAGTGCTGTATTTATACCATAGTAATTGTAGTAGTGTATTGAGTGTGAGATGGGACTTGGATATCAGGAATGTATGTATTTTGTGTTGGTCACTCTTTGTATAACAGAGTTACTTTTTGGTCAGCCATCTGTTTGTTTCTAATGAGCCTCCTGTTTTCGTTACATGCCCTGTTGTCTGCTGTTCTGAGCATACCTGCCAACATTTGGTTCGTAAATTCCGGGAGACCCCCCCCCCCCCCGTATTACGTCATACACTAATTTGCATATTACTGACGTCATCGTGTTCTACCATTTCTGTTTGTTTAACAGCCTATGGTAATAAATGGGGTGTTTTATATTCGCACTACGCTTTATGTAAGCTTGTCAATTTAACTAAATTTATTGCTGTTTGATACAGTATATCATTGTAGATGAGTAGGGAATTTGCTGTAATCTCTCAGACGTAATATACTCAGACAAGTTCTGAAACTCTCACTTAAAACATCTCTGATTGTGCACAAGAATAAACGGTCAAATTAAATTGTTTTTCGTTGTTGTTCGTTTGGAAGAGTAGGGACGGTACAGTAATGGACAAACGACAGTCTATAAAAATCGCCAATAACACATAAAAAGTCGCTAGATTTGTCGCTGGTCGCTTTTTTGAAAATTTGTCGCTAGGTTGGCAACACTGGCGCAAACTGAAGAGCGGGGAGCGGGAGGGGTGAGAGGTTTGGGGAGATGGGGGCACGAACTGTAGCGCTCCCGGAA
>LR812541.1:44761946-45103698 GCA_903798195.1 Danio kyathit | reverse complement strand
AGACTGATAAAAGGCAACAGTAACTTAAATTACCACTTGTTACAACCAAGGTGTGCAGAAGAGCATCTCTGAACACACAACACGTCCAACCTTGAGGCGGATGGGCTACAGCAGAAGACCACACCGGGTGCCACTCCTGTCAGCTAAGAACAGGAAACTGAGGCTACAATTCACACAGGCTCAGCAAAATCGGACAAAAGAATATTGGAAAAACGTTGCCTGGTCTGATAAGTCTCGATTTCTGTTGCGACATTCGGATGGTAGAGTCAGAATTTGGCGTCAACAACATGAAAGCATGGATCCATCCTGCTTTGTATCAACAATTCAGGCTGGTGGTGGTGGTGTAATGGTAATGGGATATTTTCTTGGCACACGTTGGACCCATTAGTATCAATTGAGCATCGTGTCAACAACACAGCCTACCCGAGTATTGTTGCTGACCATGTCCAACTCTTTATGACCACAGTGTATCCATCTTCTGATGGCTACTTCCAGAAGGATAACGCGCCATGTCATGAAGCGCGAATTATCTCAGACTGGATTCTTGAACATGACAATGAGTTCACTGTACTCTAATGGCCTCCACAGTCAGCAGATCTCAATCCAATGGAGCACCTTTGGGATGTGGTGGAAGATTCGCATCATGGATGTGCAGCCGACAAATCTGCAGCAACTGCGTGATGCTATCATGTCAATACAGACCAAAATCTTGGAGGAATATTTCCAGTTCATTGTTGCCAAGAAGGATTAAGGCAGTTCTGAAGGCAAAACGGGGTCCAACCGGTACTAGTAAGGTGTACCTAATAAAGTGGCCGGTTAGTGATATCTATGATTTTTCTACTTTGATGTTGTATTCTCTCCCTCACTGAAAAAAAAAAAATCATAATGGATTTACTAAATATTTTTAAGGTAAGTGGTTGCAAGCAATTTATATGGGCTGAATTTAAACAAACATTACAAAATTTAATGTGTTTAATGTGTTTAAATTCAACCCATATTAATTGTGTGCAACCACTTATCATAAAAAATGTTTGCAAATCCAATGAGTTATTTTTTTCGATGTACCTCAACCCTAAACCCAACCCTCCAAGAAAACAATCTGCATTTTACCTTTTTTCTAAATACCTCATTCTATATGATTTATAAACTTGTTTACCTGCGTGGACCACAATTTAGGTCCCCACGGTGCCACAAGTTCCCATGAGTCTGTGTGCATTCACGTTTAAGTCCCCACCGGGATATAAAAACAAGTACACAAACAAACAGCCACCCACACACAAAACGCCAACCCTCGGGATCCGCTTTGTGCAGAAACCAGAGGATGTTTCAGAGAGTTTTTATTTTCCTAGTGCACTGGAATAAGGAAGTGAACCGCAGGTGTAGAAAGGAAGGAAAAAGCTCCCTTTGGTCTGCGAGGGGAAGTGGAGGTAAAGAAACACAGCTGAGCTTTTTTTTTTTTAGCCAATGCACAGGAAAAAGACCAAAAAAGGAATTGGGAGAACAAAAAGCCGTCATCTTGCACAAATGCAGCGCCTTCATAGGGATCCAGTTCCTATGGCTACTGAAGAGGAAGAGGAGGGGGATCGGCAGACAGACGAGTATGTGTGTGTGTCTGCATCACGGGGTGTGTCTGTTGCCCTCCGGAGCCCTGTTATTTTTATACATATGTGTCTCTGTGTGTGCATCTCTCCAGAGCCATGTTATTTTTGTGTTGTGTTGGTGTGATTCCCCCTTACGTGTTATTGACAATCTGGAGTCGTTCTCCTTTCCTGAATGACAAATCGGAGGCGGTTCGTGACTCGTAGTCATACAGAGCCACAAATGTGGTCACGCCGCCTATGGAAAAACACAAGACACAAACACAGTTATCTCCATGCATTCACTTCCACAGACTCTCAGTAGGGAAATTTGGTTAATGCAGTGATGGCTTGGCATGAGAGGGAAAAATATGCTAGGTTTACAGAGATTTTTATTTTGATTATGTGTTTCGTGATTTACAATAGAGCTGCATGATATTGGAAAAAATCTCTTTTATATTTCTGTGATAAATATTGCGATATGTATGCCAGAGTTTCTGCAGTTTCATTGAGTCAAATTTAAGACTTTTTAAGACCATAAAGAATAAAATTTTAGACTGATACAGGGTTAAGATTAAGTAATGGCCCAGTACTATCATGAGGAATCGTGTAATTGTTTTCAGTTTTTTTTTTCCCCCTGATTAGGGAATTTAATTTGGGGAATTTGCTGTAAAAATGTCTAACAGCTGTTATGAACTATCTCTTTACAATAAAACACTTAAATATAAAAAATAAGGTTTTATTGAGATTTGTTATTAGTCATTAGATGGATATCGGCCCAAATTGAGCTTAGCTTTACTTGGACAAAGCAAAATTAAAACCTGTTTAAAACAATTGACCTACAACACAATATGTCAGTGAATTTAAGACTTTAAGGCCTAAAATTTAGGTTTTGAAATTTAGGACATTTTAAGACCTTTAAAGTCCCCGCGGAAACCCTGGTATGCAGTTACAGAAGATGGTTTGAATAGCTTGATTTGACCATTTTCTGTGAAGTCTAAAGGCTGATTTATACTTCTGTGTCAAACGCACGCATATACTCCAGCGCAGCCTTTGCCACAGTCGCATAGCCCTCGCCATGGCTGACGGCAATATTTATGCACACCTCTCAAAAAATTTAACTACACATCGCAGCGATGCGTAGTGCAAGCTCTGTGATTGGTTGGCTTGGTAGCTGTGACCAGTGTGGGCGGGACCGAGAGCCGCGTAAACTCGTTGGAGCGAGCGTTTACAAGTGTCGAGTCCCGTAAAGCCGGTCCAGATGGAAACTGCCGTTTTGTGTTTACCTTCTGATTAATGTTGTTGCACGTGAGCGAGTTTAGCTACTTGTACATTAAGGTAGCGTTTAGAAAAAACAAAACACCACTGAAGAAACTCGACACAGAGGAACATAAACACAGTTTCAGAAGTGTTATTGCAGAGCAACACAAACAGCACGCAGAAGTATAAATCCACGACTACGAGTAAGGCAGGCGCCGTGGGTCACGCCGATTACTAGACACAGAACACTCTATAAAATAACTCAAGAGGTCTGTTACCACTACATAGTTTAATACATTGTTTTAACTTAAAAATTCTAAATTGCTGAT
This sequence comes from Danio kyathit, assembly GCA_903798195.1. Classification (NCBI taxonomy): domain Eukaryota; kingdom Metazoa; phylum Chordata; class Actinopteri; order Cypriniformes; family Danionidae; genus Danio; species Danio kyathit. Next base: position 45,100,532 of record LR812541.1, on the reverse strand, counting down.
TAGATTAAAACTTTTAAGTTGTCAAAATAATTTTTTTACGTTTTCACAACAGGAAAATATTGCTAATTACATCAACTAAAAAATGCAGCTAATTTTAAGGTAAATATGTCAGTCAATTAGTTTGAAACCATATTAAACTAGTAGCAACCCAAAGAAATTGGGTTGATAATTCAATTTTTCTACAAAAATGGAATTCTGGATTTCAGAGCTCCTCCCCCTCTGAACAAGCAAGAAGCAAGTCTGGACAAGTTTTAGGCAGACTGTTTGGCACAAAGGACATTTTAAGGTGAGATATCAGAGTTTTATTTAATTTCCAAATCAATTTTCTCCATTCCACTAGAGTGTTGGCTACTCCTGGTAAATAAAGTTGATGTTAGCAGTGTTTTTTGACTCAAAAAAGTTTTTTTCTTGCTTTACAAAAATACACAAGAATTTGAGGAGGACCTTAATGAGGATGCATTAAGGACCTTAATGAGGAGGCAAGTAATGACAATTGCCATTATTGGTGATCAGTCTACTTTGGAATTGAACCACAAGATGGAAACCATCATAGTTGAGGGCATAAGAATTCTAAATGGAATGGATATTTCAAGGTGCTGTGGTCTGCTGATGAGCATAATATATACTCTGAATCTGAACTACCTCAAGGAACTTAAATATACTTGTGAAGTTTCTCTAACTTGATGGACTGAAGCCCAATGCAAAAGTAATGCGTCTCAAGAACAGTATTTTCAAAATATCTACTTATTTCAGAGTAGATTTTGCTCTTTATGTTGCTCTTTGTTGTTTTGTATTTTTTAAGTCCACACTTAAAAAAAAAACACTTACTGTTTTTTGTTATTTTTCATACTGTTTATATGAGACAGAACATATTTTTGTTTTATAAAATACTGAAAGACTGTGGTTTAAAACTAAACAAAAAAATTACTAGAAAACAAAAATGTTGTTGTTGAATGTATTTGTTACAAGAAACTAAATGAACAGTAAATTTAAAAACATACAATTAACAATTTCAGCTATTTAATTTATTTGAGGTTCTATATGTGAAAACTTGCATGTATAATTATGGAAATTAAGTACATAACACAGGATTTATTTAAAATTTTAATTTAAAAAAGGGAGTTGAAACAACTTAATTTTTTGAGTACTCAACTTAAAAAATGGAGTTTATGCTATGTAAAAGTGCCACTGATTGAAGAGGAAAAGGCCATTTGGCTAACATAATAAAGTTTGTTGTCTGAACTTCATTTTGTTAGATGTTGTTGTAACTTGAATATATTGATGCAAACTGTTGCGTTAATTTTTTTTGTTTTGTCTAAACAATATTTTTTAGAGTGAAGTATTAATCAGCCTTTATACATCTGGGTCAAGAGCACGTGTATGCTGCGGGGTTGCTTTCATGCAGCCGCATAGCCCTCGCCGCGGCTGACGCCGATGCTAACGTGCACCTCTCGAAAAATGTAACTATACGCCTAGAACCACGGAAACCCATTGGAGCGAAAGTTTAGTCCCGTGAAGGAGCTCTAGATGGGTGACAACGGTCCAGAATTTGTCCCATTCATGAACTCACTGTCTTATTTTGACTGCCATGCCATCATAAATGGTAAAAAAAAAAAAAAAAAAAAAACAATCGAAAAAGGTTTTAATATCAAGCCGAATCCTCTGTTGGCTGTCGCTTCGGTTCAACAGTTTTGCCCAATACTAATAAATATTTTTAATGAGTCCAACATCCAACCATGTAAGAAAACATAGAAAACATCTGATGTAAGAGAAGTCATCTTTCAGTACTGTATTGCTAAGCGGCCCTTATTAAAATTGATTTGAATACTATTTTGGCTATTGTTGTTATCTATGAATTTTCAAATGTACTTTTTACAAGAGAGACTAGAAAATTGTGAAGCTCTACATTAATATTATTTATTTATTTATTTTTATTATGTTTTAAACAAATTTTTTTTGAAATTGTGACTGAGGAAAGTTAAATGTGCTGGCCAGTTTGTTATTTGCCTAATAAATGACAATAGGCCACAGTTTTTAATTGCCTGAAAACTTTAACAGATTTCTATGTTTTCTCATGATATATGACGTAATAAATTTGTATTTTACAAATAAGTATTTTTTCCTAAATCTTTAGGAAATATTTTTGGTACATCAAAAGGTGTGGTTATGATGACCATTCGACAAGCTAATCCAGCTAAAAATAGAGCTTAAAATGTCCCTAAAAAGCAGTATTTAAATCTCATAATTAAATAAAAAATGAGGCATAAAACTGCAAAAAGGTCCACTTTTGAAAAAAAAAAAAACAACCTCCCCTTTTACCAGGCTGGCTTAGGGCCTGTTATGATTAAAGTTGTTGCATGTCTGCCGGTTCCTACCTCTGATTAAGCGAGTTTTAGCTACTTGTACATTAAGGTAGCAAATGTAGCAAGCAAAAAACCGGTGATGAATCTGGACACAGAGGAACATAAAAACCTAGTGCCAGCTAGCGTTTTGGAAGTGTTATTGCAGAGCAACACAAACAGCATGCAGAAGTATAAATGCATGAAGCAAGAGAGGTGCCATGAGTCACGTCGATTGCTTGACGCAGATGTATAAATCAGCCTTAACCAGTATCCTGGTACATCAATTGAATCATCACAATGCAAAAAAATACATTTTCTTATTTTACATTTTCTTGTTTCTAGTCTAAGTAGATCTAAAAATTCATTAAGTAATTCTTCAAGATCAAGTAAAAATATTGTTACCTTCGAAAGAAAAATATGTCAAACACAAAATATAAATCATAAATCCAGAGAAACACATTCTCAAAATCAAATTAACAAGGAGGTTATTAATTTATTATATAATATACGCTCTCAGAAATAAAGGTATGTGAGCTGTCACTGGGGTGGTACCTTTTCAAAAGCTACAAATTTGTACCTAAAATGTCCATGTTAATACCTCAAGAGTACATATTAGCACCTAAAAAGTACAAAAGTGTTCTTCTTAAAATGATTAGGTACTAATATATACTTTTGTGGTACCAATATAGACCCTTTAAGTACCTTTTGAAAAGGTACCACCCCAGTGACAGCTCATGTAACTTTATTTCTGAGAGTGTAGAATCATATAATAAAATGCATGAAAATATACATATATTAAGTTATTTATTAAAACAATAAAAAAATGACAAAAGTATTTCAAAGTCACACTTTACAATAAGGTTTCATTAGTCAATGTTAGTTAATGTACTTACCTACATGAAATAATAACGAAAAACGCTTCAACATTTACTAATGCATTATTAAAATCCAAATTCATGCCTGTAAACATTAATTAAACGGACAAGAAAGCAACTAACAATGAGCAACTTTAACTTTATTATTACTAATGTTAACAAAGATTAATAAATATGGCAATAAATGTATTGTTCATTGTTTGTTCATGCTAGTAAAATACATTAACACTAACCAGTACAACCTTTTTGTGTGTTACCATGGAAACATAAAACTATCAAAAAAAAAAAAAAAAAAAGTAACACTTTAGTTTGTTACAATTCACAGTATTAACTAACAATTAACTAGCATTACTAGCTTCATAAACTACTGATTAGCTGTTTATTAATATCTAGTAAGGTAGAAGTTGGCTTTAGGTTTTGAGTAGGATTAGGGACGGAGGATAAGACCGTTCTTTAGAACTACTAATGAACAGTTAATATCTTGATAATAGGCAGGTAATAAGCCAGCAGTTAATAGCATAAGTTGTGACCTAAACTAAATTCAACCTATAAATAAAAAAATTAAAAATGATCTCAGACAAGAAAAATCCCTCAATTTTTAAATTTACTCAATTCACCCTTCAGACTTCACTGCTCATATCCTTCAACACTTTAATAGTGAAAGTGGGCAAAAGCAGAAGTGATAAAGATGTTGGTTCACTAGTATCATTCAAACGACACCTAAAAACCCATCTCTTCCACGATCCCTGTGAATAAGCTAGTTCATGCTTTCATGACTTCTAGGCTGGATTACTGTAATGCTCTGTTTGCTGGTTGCCCAGCATCCTCTATTAACAAACTTCAGCTTGTACAAAATGCAGCTGCCAGAGTTCTTACCAGGACTAGAAAATATGATCATATCACCCCAATTTTATCCTCCTTACACTGGCTGCCTGTTAAGTTTCGTATTGAATATAAAATATTGCTTCTTACCTATAAAGCTTTAAATCATCTAGCTCCTGTTTATCTAACCAACCTTCTGTCTCGCTACAATACAACCCGCTCTTTAAGATCTCAAAACTCAGGGCTTCTGGTAGTACCTAGAATAGCAAAGTCGAGTAAAAAAGGTCAAGCCTTCTCATTTATTGCTCCTAAACTCTGGAATAGCCTTCCTGATAATGTCTGAGGCTCAGACACACTCTCTCAGTTCAAAACTAGATTAAAGACCTATCTTTTTAGTAAAGCATACACTATGCATAGTATAACGGTATGATGCATGAATGTGCTCCACGCAGGTGAGCTGGCTTGACAACCACCTGTCCTTAATGCACCAGACATTGTGTTAGAAACTCTCATATGCTTTAGATGTTTATTTCTATAGTTGTTTATATAACTGCTATTTTCATTTATAACACTCCATTTTGCATCATTTAAATGCACTATGAACAGCAGCTATGCTAATAATTTTCTTTACTCTCTATTTCCACCTGGGGATCCTGAGGCCCCTAGAGACTATGCAGCATCATTGATGCAATCCAAGACCTGTGAAGAGATGATCCCTAGGTATCCATAATCCTGGACCAAGTCGTATCCTGAGCTGATGCTGTGGTCGTCATGGAGGAGTCGAGTGCATGAGACTGATTCCTAAAAGACCACCGTGACAAATAAGGCCCTGCATTGATCTTGTGGGCCAGCCTGACCTCCTGCCGGTGCCCTACTCACACCTGCAGCTTATCCACGAAGGACGTCCAGCTGCTTTAACCGCCGGCTCCTAGACTCCAGCTCCACACAGGAAGTTTGGCCAGAAGAATAATGGTCGTGCTCAGCAGAGCCTAGTCTCTCTCTAAGTTTTTTTTTTCCCTTCACTTCGTCAATTGGTGAAGTTTTTTTCTCGCCACTGTCACCACTGGCTTGCTTGGATCGGGACTTGTGGAGCTGTGCTTTGGTAGATTTGCTCTTCAGTGTTTGAACTTTCAGCAGTGAAATTTAAACCACACTGAACTGAACTAAACTGAACTTCAAATCTGGACATTACTGGAACTATGTTAAGCTGCTTTGACACAATATATATTGTGAAAAGCACTATATAAATAAACATAAATTGAATTGAATAAAATTACGCACTCTTCTCCCCCCCCCCATCAAACAACAGGACAACCTCAAAACAATATGCAATTGAAGAGTTCAGATGCAAAAGCCGCTAAATGCCACTTCCGCCAAAAATAAGATAATGACATTGAGTAAATGCTTTAGGCATGTACTACACCATAAACAAATAGATTTGCTTCTAATCATCCAAATCCCAGCATCAGCGCATTCAGAAATAACAGTTTGTTGGCAAAAGCCGCTAAACGACACTTGCCTTTGACAGCAAAAGCCACTATAACCCGAGAACCAATCAGAAAACGTGAATCGAATCATATGTTTTCAATGTAGCGGCGCGCTGATGAGCTGGCTTTTATGAGGAGTTTTATTCTGCTTTAGATTTTAGAAGACGGAGTTTGATGAACTGGATGAGCCTGTCTGACTGTCAGTGAATGCCAAATGAAAACGTCCCTTACCTCAAAACTCCATGCATTATAAGAAAAAGAAAACACAATGTACAGTCGGAAGTGTAGCATGCATCACTACTTTGAATGAGTCCGAGTTACTATTAAACCGCAACTGCCTTTCACGAAAGACAGAGTTATGATGCCGTTCTTTTATCCCACGTGGATGCTATGAGGATAAACAAGAGTCCAAGACCTTGAGTATGGGGAGAATGAATGAATGACAGCTTCTAAAATTGTCTGAGAGACATCCCCTTTTTGCCCAGTAGGCCTACCTTGTGTTTTATTTGCTAATTTAAGCTATTTTTTTAAAGATAAATATAATGTATAAAACTCTACATGATTTGCATTAGTTCATAATACCGATAAATCTGATAAGCTTTTTATATTAATGGACAATGCACAGATAATGATGTTTCACAATGTTTTTACACTACATTATTTGAATCTACCAAGCTTAGTTTACAATGTTTGCAATGTTTCCATTGCTCTACTTGCATTAAATCTAAATCCAAAATATCAGAAATGACAACAGATTGTTAAGACTTAATTAATGTCAGTTTTAATGTTACTGATTAATGCATTTACTTGACAGATTTCATTCATTCACTTTCCTTCTGCTTTTTCCCTGGTTTATCACAGTGGAATGAACCGCCACTTACTTGACAGATTTATATATTTTTAATTTTAGGTGGTTTGTGTAATGTGTTTTATGTTTGTTAAAATTATTTGTAATTGCATCTTTAGTGATTTTCAATTAATTACACTGTCTTGTCCCGATATGTGGATTTAGAGGTTTTTGCATAAAAAGCAGAAGTGGATTTAGCTGGTTTTGACGCCAAAGAAAATCTACCTTGTTAGAAACCAAAGAATTGTCTAAAAGTGACATTTTTGAAAAAAGTTATTTTATTAACTAGCTAATAACCTTATCTTTACATATAAAATTAAAGCTGCAAGCAGCGATGATAGGGACCTCGTACCCCGGGCTCACCGCTGCCCGGTGGACTCAGGATGACAGAGAACAGCGAACAATAATAATTTAAGCTGATATATAAAAAATAACCTGAGAAAAATCACTGATTTATGCCAAATTTCCTCCTGTAAGCAGGTGGCGCTATAACTGTAACTGGATATTGGCATGTAGATGTCTTCAGGAGAGGAATCTCATCGAACATGTAAAGTTTCAGGCAGATCGGACATTGTGTGATTGAGTTATAAGCCAAACTACCTTTTGTCAGCAGGTGGCGCTATGACTAAGACTCAATATAGACATATAGATGTCTTCAGGAGAGGAATCTTATTGAACATGTGAATTTTCAGGCAGATCGGACATTGTTTGGCTGAGTTATAAGTGATTTCCTGTTGCCAGCAGGTGGCGCTATGACTGTGACTCAATATTGGCATGTAGATGCCTTCAGGAGAGGAATCTCATCGAACATGTAAAGTTTCAGGCAGATTGGACATTGTGTGAATGAGTTATAAGTACTTCCTGTTCCATGGCGAAGCGTTGATGTTTGTCAGTTCGCCACAGACACGCCCATCGGTGAAAACTCTAGATCTTCACAATATATCATTGCTAGAGCTTTCAGATAACACCACCCAAATTTGGTGCTGATACGATGAAATTTAAGGCAGGAGTTTGTTGTGCAGTAAAACACATCACTTCCTGTTGCCAGCAGGTGGCGCTATAACTATAACTGGATATTGGCATGTAAACGTGTTCAGGTCAGGACGGTTATCAAACGTGTGAATTTTGAGGCAGATTGGATAATGCATGCCTGAGTTATAGCAACTTCCTGTTTCATGGCGAATCGTCAAAGTTTGTGAGGCCGCCACGGACACGCCCATCGACAAAAACTCTAAATCTTCCCAATTTAACATCGCCAAGGCCTTTAGATGACAAAACCCAATTTTGGTGTTGATCGGATGAAATCCCTAACGCCCCATTCACACGGGGCTTCAGCGTCAACGCTTGACAGAGGGCGTGGCTGAAGTTGGGGCTAACGCGATCGTCATAGCAGCGTCAGCCAATGAAATTAGTCAGCAATAGGCCACTGTTGGAGCTGGTGTATTTGCATACAGCGATCTGATTGGCTGAGGCTTCCGTCGGCGCTTGAAAAGTTGAGCATGTCCCAACTTTTGCAGCGAGCAACGCCTCTGAAGCGGCACCGACGGATCCACAATGCAGTTCGGCAACGCCTGACATCACCCATTCAAAGTGAATGGGAAGCGTTGAAGCTGACGCCCCATGTGAATGGGGCATAAGAGGAGTTCGTTCAAATACAACGCCTGGAAATGGCAAAAACGCCACTTTTTCGCCGCAGGAAGTTAAAAATATGCGACTTCCTGTTGGGTTTGAGATATTGCTTCAAGAGACTTTTTTGTATGGTTTGGCATGTTTGAGGTGTGTGCCAATTTTCGAGCGTGTTTCGTAGCTTGGGGGCTAGTCCGTCACAAGTGCATAGGTGGCGATGTCAAGTCATTTTGCCACGCCCACTTCCGAAACCTATAACAAACGTAAATTTTCGCCACTTCCGAGGCGTGTGCAAAGTTTCGTGAGTTTCGGGCATGTTTAGCCCCTCAAAATCGCGATTCATTCCGAAGAAGAAAAAAGAAGGAAGAAGAAGAAGAAAAAGAAGAAGAAGAAGAAACGGAGCAATTCCAATAGGGCCTACGCACCGTTCCGGTGCTCGGTCCCTAATTAAACTTCTGAACCTAATCAGAGGAGCCTGACAGAAAATGCTCATTTACAAGAAAAGAGGTCTGATGGATTTAGAGGGTTTTGCATCTGAACTCTTCATTTGTATTCACCTATTATACATAGGTGAGTGGGCTTGACAAACCACCTGTAGAACACACTCTTTCATTTCTCTGACACTTTACCCAACACATGCACCAGTAAAAGATTAGTTATTAAAACTATTATGTTTAGAAATGTGTTGATAAAATTCTTTCCGTTAAACAGAAATATACAGAGGGTCTAATAATTCTGACTTCAACTGTAGATAGACGATGACTGTAGCCTGCTTTACCTAATATGCCAATTCGATTAGGAGACGTGATGCTGTTGGTGGTGGAGTTCACTCCCCCAAACAGTGCCTGCTCCGCGCTGATGATGTTGGGCTGTGTGCCGCGTCGGGACCCCTCCACCGGTGGACTGCGGTTGGGGGTGAAGGAGGTGGGGTTGGGGGTGTGGTGGTGGTGTCCTCCGGTGCCGTCGTCCAGACTCCGCGAGCGCTGGCCCAGCTCTTTGGGTTTACTCTTGGTTCCACCCATGGCCGAGGCCTGCAGAGAGACATACAAATATCAGAAGTGTTATTCGGCTTATGCCTTTACATTAACAACACATTAACACACATTCATTCTTTTCTTTGGCTTAGTCCCTTATTTATCAGGGGTCGCCACAGTGGAATGAACCGCCAACTTATCAAGCATATGTTTTACACAGTGGATGCCCTTCCAGCTGCAACCCAGTACTGGGAAACATCCATACACATTCATTCACACACATACACTACGGCCAATTTAGTTTATTCATTCACCTATAGCGCATGTCTTTAGACTGTGGGGGAAACCGGAGCACCCAGAGGAAACCCACACCAACATGGGAAGAACATGCAAACACCACACAGAAATGCCAACTGACCCAGCTGGGACTCGAACCAGCAACCTTATTGTTGTGAGGCGACAGTGCTAACCACTGAGCCACCGTGCTGCTCATATTATGCAAAATAATACAATTAAATAATTCAAATGTAATTTCGAATGAACTACATTGATTTCCCCCCTCAAAAATACCTTTCATGCAATTTGTACCATTAAAACACTTCAAATGAATATCTGACCTCCTGTTTTTCCAGTGTTTTCACCAGAGACCGGCCTGTTTTCATGATTTATGCATGGACTTCCTGAATTATTAACAGACCATGTTTGCAAGCAGCATGCTGTTATTCCTTAAGTAACACAAATAAACAGTGATACTGTGGTTTGAAAATATCTTCATCCACAAAGACATTCAGAACTGAAGCATTATCCTGTACTGCGCAGGAAAGTGACATTCTGCAGCTGATATATTAAATTAAAATTCAGGTCAAATGAAAGAATGTGAAAGTGTCACGGGGGTTGCCAGGTTGTTGCTAATGCTATATGCTGGTTAAGATGTTGCTAAGGAGTTGCTGTATGGTCGTTAAGGCGTTCGGAGTGGTGTAAGATTATGGCGTTATATATTTGTGGCACAATTCTCCACTTAAAAGACCATGTTTTGAGCATGCAAAACATGTATGTTAACAATTTTATGCATAAAAAAATCATGTTCTAAGCACATAAAGTGGCTTGTTGTTCATTCATTCATTTTCTTTTCGGCTTAGTCCCTTTATTAATCTGGGGTCGCCACAGCGGAATGAACCGCCAACACATCCAGCACACGTTTTATGCAGCGGATGCCCCTCCAGCCGCAACCCATCACTGGGAAACATCCATACACACTCATTCACAAACACACTCATACACTAGGGTCAATTTTAGCATACCCAATTCACCTGTGCCACATGGCTTTGGACTTGTGTGGGAAACCAGAGCACCCGGAGGAAACCCACGCCAACACGGGGAGAACATGCAAACTCCACACAAAAATGCCAACTGACTCAGCCGAGGCTCGAACCAGCAACCTTCTTGCTGTGAGGCGAACGTGCTACCCACTGCGCCACCGCATCACCCGTGGCTTGTTGTGTGCGTGTAATTTATTTATTTTTTAAATAGCACTTTGATTAAACATGATTCAATCGTGAACAGTGGTTCTACACGATAACACCACATGATCTTAACAGCACTGGACAAAAACAAAAAGGATTGTGATAAAAGTATGACCAAATTTTCAGTTTTGCGTGAACTAACACTTTAAATGTAGCATCGAAAATGTTTAGACGTGGAGTTAGTGAATATTGCATTATGATTAAAGATTATGGTCTCTTTTTTAATGATCTAGGCATAAAGTCTAAAGCACATGGGGAAAAGCATTAACGGTGTGCCCGAATTCACTTTTGCTATTTTAAGGATGGAAAAATACGCTCTGCGACCTGGCGCATGGTCTAACAAGGTTGTGCTTATTCTTTTAATGAGTTATGGGTGTGTTTTGAGAATAAACCAATCAGAGTCTCATCTCCCAATCCCTTTAAGATTCAGCTGTGTCGCGCCATGGCACATTTGCTATTTACATGGCGGACTTTGTAAGTGGAAAAACTGAACGCTTCACTAGTGAGAAAACAGTTAAACAGAGCATCTGCAGTGCAAGGAAAAAGAACGAGCCTCCTCCATTCAGCCTCTTTACTTTACTTTTACTCTTTACTCCTTTACTTTTCTGGGTAAGGAAACAGTGTTGTACGCACTCCACTGAAGACATCCATTAGCCTACATATTTACTGTAATTTTGTTTGTTAAGCGCAAAGATTTGTTTCAAAACTATTTCTAAATTCAGTTTTAATTTCCAGCAAACGAATAAATGAACAATAATAACAAAGTGTGGTCAAAAAACTGAGTTATATCCAAACACACGTCCTATTCTTATCCCCATATGGTGATGCAGATGTCTCCAAATCCAGACAGGTGGACAAATCGAAGCTTTGTTTTTATTAAAACTAATATAAATATGCATATAATAAATAATTGTAAAATAATAATAATATTATAAAAATGCTAATTGTCATGAATAAACTGAAAAAAGCCACCGGACATGAAGAAGGCACGGAGGCAGTGGTTTTTATATGTAGAAAATAATAATTTTTCTAACATTTTAATCCTTTATATGTAAAGATATTTGTGTGTTGCTGTACATCCTGTGTGTATTAAGCAATGTGTAAGTGTTTGAACTTGCATAAGTGCATAACTAACATGCTCTGCGTTGGATTTTAGAGCAGCTTTTAGTTGGTCAATAACGCGGTTTATTTCAGTTCCTCAAAATAGCAACGTGCCAACAATGCGCCTTAACACACCTCCTTTTTATACCAGCACACACATGAGTCCACAAAGTGGTGCAAATGGATTTGCCATTTAAAATACGTGGCGCAAAATGTGAAAATTAGGGTTGCGCTGGTCTGAAAATAGCAACAGATCACGTTCTGGTGCCTTATTGCGCTAGGTGTATGATAGGGCCCACTGACTAGGCATGGGCCGGTATAAGACTCTGATGGTATGATAACCTTGGATAAAAATATCACGGTTTCACAGCATCACGGTATTGTGATTACTGCTCTAAAATAAATTCTTAAATGTCTGGGTAAAAAACAACAATTGTTTCCCCTTTGAAAACAATATATTTTATTTATTTTTTATATTTTGCGTGTAAAATATATACATGTATGTAAACATGTCAGGCTAAATAATTCAAATTAATTATTGACTTCTGTTGTCTTAATTAGTTTCAAAAGCACAGATTTTTATTAAAATGGCATCTTTGGAGATTTTGTCTGCTGGAGATACTGTTCTAAAAAACAAAACAAACAAAAAAAAAGTAAATAAAAAAATCATACATATACCTTAGGAACGGTAGTACAGAATATTTTGGCGGTTTTACAACCTTGACTTTTCCAAACCACGGTATACCTTGAAAACGGTTATCGTCCCATGCCCACTGACTGTGTTTGTATGCAATAATATCCACCAATAAGTCATTCTCAATAACAGCAGGAATGTAGTGTATATTAAAAACAAGATGCAAAAATGTTGACTTTAATGGTGAGCATCAGGGGTTCTGCCTTAGCAAACACTAATGATAAAGAGACAGAAATTCCCAAAAGCATGTGAAAAGCTGAAGAATGTTTGGCATGTGACTGTCAGTTCAGGCAGACAGAGCTGATCAAAGGAGAAACGATTACAGAAAGCAAGTGGCCAGAGTTTGTGCGAGCCACAGAAGCCTGAGGTTGTGTTTAGTGCACTTTAACCTCACTTTAGCCCAGTTCAGCAGGGCTCAGCTGTTTCCTCTCACATACCAGTGACAGCCGCCGCAATATGATCCCCCCCGGACCCCCAACTCACACTCACACACGCACACACACACGCGCACATGAGGAGAGAGAAAGAGAGAGACACAAACCCACACACAAACACACACAGAGAGAGAAAGACACACACACACACGCGCACCAGACATACACAGGCACAAAAACAGACAAACACGTATGTGCACACACACATGCACACAGACAGACAGACATACATGCACAAAAAAAGACAGATTCACGCACAGACACATAGAGAGAGAGAGAGAGAGAGAGAGAGAGAGAGACACTCACAAGGACACACACACACACACACACACAGAGATGCACACAAAAACATACAGACAGAGACACACACCCATGCACACATGCAAACACACATACACACACACAGATTGCACACATGCACACCCACAGAGAGAAAGAGAGAGACAAACACACACAGATGCGCGCACACACACACAGATCCCCCCACACATGCATACACAGAAACATGCATGCACAAAAACACACATACACACACACACACACAGAGAAACACACACATACTGTAGACAGACACATTGACAAACACACATGCACAAAAAGTGTGTGTGTGTGTGTGTGTGTGTGTGTGTGTGTGTGTGTGTGTGTGTGTGTGTGTGTGTGTGTGTGTGTGTGTGTGTGTGTGTGTGTGTGTGTGTGTGTGTGTGTTTGCCAGCACGCACACATTCTTTGAGGGACAGACAGAGATGCTTTCCCATCCACCCACACAGACCTCATTTGACACACACACTTCCTTACAGTCCTTAAAGGGATAGTTCACAAAAAATGAGTTTTGCAGTTAATTTCCTCTCCCTCAGCTCGTCCAAGGGGTTAGGGGACTTTTATTTTGCTTTAACAGAACATTATAGAAGGTTTTTAGCTGAAGTCTTGGCCCTTGGCGATTCCTAAAATGGAAGTCAACGGCTGATCAGTAGTAATTCTTCTCTGAAGGCCAGAGTGTTCTATGTGGAGTGAACCACATCTAGAATAAGCTACTATTAAGTATTCTTTCAAGTACTTGGATAACAAATGCTATTTTACCACACACACACACACACACACACACACACACACACACACACACACACACACACACACCAAGTAAACAAACAGCTGACATGTGAATTTGCACTAACACATATGTCATTTTGCAACAGGGATATCACACTCCTGACTGTCGAAAACCCATTTCAATAGTTCACACTTAGCTGATGACTGAATATAAAGCAGTTTTGGCATGCTGTCCCGGGAGAGAGCCCTGAGCCCAGGAGATCCCTGAGCCCCGGGCTCCCTCCCGTTGCGGGGCGTGAGGGGAGCTCCGAGCTCAGGTAGATCTCGAGAACTCCCCCCTCGAGGTAAATGATGATCAGCTAGTGCTTCTCTTTGGAGAGATAGATACTAAGTAGGAAGCAAGTCTATGAGTTGATAAACCATGACTTAAGTTGCATGTTTTGCATGGGAGGAAACCGGAGAACCCGGGGGAAACCCACGTGAGCACGGGGAGCACATGCAAACTCCACACAGAAATGCCAGCTGGTTTGGTAGAGCTTAGAACCATTGACATTCTTGCTGTGAGGTAACAGTGCTAAGCACTGGGCCACCGTGTCACCCGTCTAGGAAGGAGGAGGAATAGGGGTGGAAGGAGGGGAGGTTCTTCAAATCGAAGATGACTGTAGTGAGAAAACCCTGGCTCTTTATAGTGCGCCAGGGATCATCTGATTGGATGAACATGAGTGGTTCATGAGTAACCAGCCGTGTTCAATCATAATCACGTGCTCCTCTCGAAATTTAGTTTATGACTAAACCCCATTTAGGACCATTTGTTGAAGCAGTGAATTAAAGGTTATAAATAATGGCGCATATAATGTTCAGTTTCTTAACCAAACAGTTATTTATTTATTTAGTAAACTTGCATTTCTAGCTCCATTTTCAAAATGTATGTGCATTTTTCCTGTAAGAAATGTTTTATAAAAATAAGTGGATAAAAACATTGATATTCATGAGCAGTGCTGTGTGCAAAAGTTAAAATTATTTTAAAGGGACCTATTATGCCCTTTTTTACAAGATAAAATAAGTCTAAAATAAAAGAGTATATGTGAAGTTTCAGCTCAAAATACCCCACAAATAATGTTTTATAACGTTAAAACAGCCCCTTTTAGGCTTTAATCCAAATTGTGCTGTTTTGGTGACTGTCGCTTTAAATTCAAATGACATTGTGCCCTTCTCAAAAGAGGGCGGAGCTACAAATGCCTGCGTGTCAGCTTGGTAGCAGAACTGCATCCCAGTCATCACAAATACTGCGTAAGACCTGTTGGAACCAGCATGAACACAAGTTTTTTGTAGAAATCAGTCAAGTTTGGTGAAGGAAAAATCATGGTTTGTGGTTACATTCAGTATGGGGGTGTGCGAGAGATCTGCAGATTGAATGGCAACATCAACAGCCTGAGGTATCAAGACATTTGTGCTGCCCATTACATTACAAACCACAGGAGAGGGCAAATTCTTCAGCAGGATAGCGCCCCTCATACTTCAGCCTCCACATCAAAGTTCCTGGAAGCAAAGAAGGTCAAGGTGCTCCAGGATTGGCCAGCCCAGTCACCAGACATGAACATTATTGAGCATCTCTGGGGTAAAATCAAGGAGACATTGAAGATGAATCCAGAGAATCTTGATGAACTCTGGGAGTCCTGCAGGAACGCTTTCTTTGCCATTCCAGATGACTTTATTAATAAGTGATTTGAGTCATTGCAGAGATGGATGCAGTCCTCCAAGCTCATGGGAGTCATACACAATATTCATTCTTTCTCCACTGCATCATGACTTTATATTCTATACTGTACATTATTTCTGTTAAGTGACAAGACTTTTGTCTAAGCAAAGTCAGACCTTACTGTCCTAATTAAATCATTAAAAATCAAGGCATGATCATATTTTATTTTGGTAAAATAAGCGTAATCTAGAGGCTTTCATAAGACCCACTTCTGTTACCAAATGATCAACTAGAAGTCAAGTTATTATAACAGGTATGTTGTGAAAACTCTAACGGCAGATGGCTGCTTCTCACTCAGGGCCTTCTATGCTAAAGAGGGGAAGATCATCACTAATGGGCCGGGCTTTCCCCCTCTGATGACACGTATAAAGGGTGAATGTCAATCAAAGTGTTTCTGCAGACTGTTTTTATAAAGTGTGATTATAAAAAATAGAATTAATTCATGTTTACTATAAGAGGTTGGCTGTATTCACACACTGCTGCCAAACAACTGTGTTTAAAAAAGTAATTTCTGCCTAATAGGTCCACTAAAAATGCAAAGCTCATGTGTGAGGCACTATAAAAGACATGAGATATGTACATAAAGTCAATCAAGCGCATGTTTACACTGAATAACAATGGAAAAACAGTGCATTTGAATGGAAAAAGGCATGCATTCTGTGCAAATGGCCACTTAGAATGTTCATCAGCCAATCAGAATCAAGCATTTAACAGGCATGTAGTATTAACCTTATTCTTGACGTACAACCAGGCACAGCCTCATTCATTCATTTTCCTTTGGCTTAGGCCCTTTATTTATTATCAGGGGTCACCACAGCAGAATGAACTGCCAACCCATCCAGCACACGTTTTATGCAGCGGATGCCCCTCCAGCTGCAACCCAGTACTGGGAAACATCCAGGCACGTGCACACATAGGGCTCAACCTGTGCAGTGTACATGCCCTTTTGAGTCCGGGATATTAAGTGCCCTTCCAAAATGAATGTAAGTGCCCCTCCTACCCCCGCTCTTCAGTTCGCGATTCACCTATAACGCATGTCTTTGAAATGAGGGGGGAGACATGCAAACTCCACACAGAGCGCACTTCCACATTGCAGAATAAGCTCAACCTTATCAATAAAATCAATAAAGTAAGAATCTTCAGTTAATGACCCCTTTAATGCTCCATGTGGAAAACAAGCCCACACTTGCCCACAGGCTGAAAAATTCTCCTCAGCAAAAGCTTCTTTTCCCAGAAACCCCGGCGGACAGGCTGCTCTGGGTGAAGCGTTTCTCTTGCAGGAGCAGTTTCAGGCCTGGCGGAGTGGAAATAATGTGAGTTGAGCGGTGTGAATGCGGGGTCAGAGCGCGGCCGAGGCCCCGCAGGAGCTGCAGTCATTCTCAATGGAGACCTGCACACTTCAGGTTCACTAGCAGAGCCATGAACCGTACCGTCACAAGACTGGATCCACACAGACTGTCAAATTATAGGAAATTCAAGGAATGTGGAAATGAAGGTCTGCTCACATTGATTTTAATGCAGGGGAATGATGTGCTTAAATGTATGAAACAAGGTCTTCTGCGATTTTCTTTACTTTAAAATAATAAAAGAAATGCCTTTGAATGAACTGTTCAGGATAAAAACAAAGCAATTAAATACAGCATCAAGTAAAACAGGTAAAAAAAAAATCTCTTAAAAAGACAAAAAAATAAATAACTACCTAAATTAAAAAATATATAAAATAAACTAAATGAAAAAAATACAACAAAATAAAACAATAAATAAAATTCTGTGATGTGTAAATCATTTTAAAAGACCAAAAACAAAATAACTGAATAGAAAAAAACATAAAATAAACTAAATGAAAAAGAAAAGAAAAATACAACAAAATAAAAAAATAATAAAAGAAACTGAATAAATAAAAAGCTGTGATGAAATTTGTATAAATAATTTTATAAGACCAAAAACAAAATAACTAAATAGAAAAAACATACAATAAACTAAATTAAAAAGTAGGGATGCATGCCAACATGAATTTTTTGGCCGATATCGATAAACGATAGCTCTTAAGATTTGGAGGCCAATAACCGATAGACTATAGCCGATAAATATAAATATTTCACAATTTTAAATTTCTATACAATAAACAACTGATTTTATTATAAAAACTTTATAAATTTTTTTATCTGATCTTATGAACTGAATAGCCTGCTCAAAGTAAAAAAAAAAAACAACAATTTCAAAATTGCAAGGTGATTATAGAGTTATACTCACGATTTCACATAAATCAGCATCCCAAAAAAGAAATTATTTACTTTACTTTGCACAGAAAAAAAAAAATTAAATGAAAAAAATGAAATAACTAAATAGAAAAAAACATACAATAAACTAAATAATAATAATAATTAAATAGAAAAAAAAATGAAATTAAAAAGAAACACAACAACATTCAACAAATAAAAGAACCTAAATAAAAAGAAACTAGGATGAAAAAGAAAAGAAAAATGAGAAATAAAACAACATTCAACAAATAAAAGAAACTAAATAAATTAAAAACTGTGATGAAATAAGTAAAAATAATTTCAAAAGAGCAAAAACAAAATAAAAAACAGAAAATAAACTAAATTAAAAAGAGAATAAAAAATATAAGAAAATGTAACAAATAAAAGAATAAAAATAAATACATCAAAAACTGATTAAATGAGTAAAACATATATAAAAAAACAAAAACAAAACTTTTTTTTTTTTTTTAAGTAATTTGTTATAATTTTTCATTATTTGCTTGATTTATCCCATCTCCATTCCGGCAAACATAATAAAACAACAAAAAATACACTACCAGTCAAAAGTTTGGGGTCAGTAGGATTTTTAAATGTTTTAAAATAAGCTTCTTCTCATCACCAAGGGTGCATTTATTTCATCAAAATTACAGTACAAATCTGTAATTCCACCCCAGCCACTCATGCACATATGTTTTGGTCTTGTATAAAGCTTAACTGCTTTTGGGACACTATTTTTAAAACTATATCTGTTTTTTTTTGGGGGTATATCTTTCTTATATATCTATATCTTATATCTATATCTTGCCCACTAATTTACATTTTTGGAATTTTGCCCACGTCATATAATCTTACAAAAATACAATCTGATTGCATATAGCTTTTATTGTGCTCCTAGCCAAATGACTAATATTGCTTAGGTGAAAGGATCAGAAACCTCCAACCCCAACACAGTGGATCCGTGATGTCCTCTTCCTAAAGTTGGAAAAAATTAGACTGTCTAGACTCTAGAGGTTCATCTAACCAGTTTAAGAAAAATTGGGACCCATTTAGGAAATCTATGTTAAGCCACATTATTATTTACCTTTTTTTATTTGGTGGTATGTTTTTTTTGTTTGTTATTTTTTCTCATTGCATGTGCTTAAGTTGATACTATCTATACTTTTTGAAATATAATTGTTGTTGTTTTTTTGTTTTTTACTGTAATTTGCCATAAAAGTCATAAAAAATACAGTACAGATTGTAAAATTGTGAAATATTATTGCACTATAAAATAACTGTTCAAAAGTAGTTTATCATTCAATTTATTCAGTGATTCATTACTTCATTACTCCAGTATTCAGTCACATGATCCTTCAGAAATCCCTCTAATATTAATTATTATTATTATTTTTATATTATTATTATTATTATTAATGGTAATAGTAATAAAAGCAATAATGACTGAAGTAATCATTTCATTTGAAACTACATACAATAAGCAGTTATTTACAATTTTATATTATATTTAACAATTTAACCATTTTTTTTTAACATTTAATAAATGCCGCCTTAATGAACAGAATAATTTTCTTTAAAAAAAAAAAAACAGGAAAAAAAAGACCCCAAACCTTTAAGCGGTAGTGTAAATATTCAATCTGTTGAGTGATGCATGATCTTTCCCAGTAAAATAGTGTATAGAAAAAACAGAGAGGGAGAAAAACAACAGTTCATTAGTAGATCCTCAACCACATGGGCTCCAAATGATATAAACATCTCATTTATGAGTGCTGCTGTTCCTCCATTTAGTATCAAGGGAAATCCAGCATCCTGAAATGTCTTTTTAGCCCAATTAATGCAGCTCTAACTGTAAATCCCGACAACACTAAACCACAATGAGGTGAATTAGGGTGATCTCTGGGTAATCAAAGAGCAGCTCATGCAGAACTAATGTCCAGCCACAACAATAACTGTCATTAAACACACAGAAAGCACGCAAAGTGGGAATGTTTGGCTGTAGTTGAAGAAGGGTGCGGGTGACATGGTGGCTCAGTGGTTAGCACTATCACCTCAGAGCAAGAACGTCGCTGGTTTGAGTGTCGGCTGGGTCAGTTGGCGTTTCTGTGTGGAGTTTGCATGTTGGAGTGGGTTTCCTCTGAGTGCTCCGGTTTCCCCCACAGTCCAAAGACATGGGCTATAGGTGAATTGGGTAAACAAAATTAGCCATAGTGTATGAGTGTGTGTGTATCCGCTGTGTAAAACATATGCTGGATAAGTTGGCGGTTCATTCCACTGTGGTGACCACAGAAGAATAAAGGGACTAAGCCGAAAGAAAATGAATGAATGAATGAATGAATGAATGAATGAATGAATGAATGAATGAAGAAGGGTGTCCCTAAACGACCGTATTGAGGGTTTGGGATGAGATGAATGATCGTCGGAAGAAATCAAGAACAGGATTGTGACATTATGTAAAGTGTCATTGATTAATGGTAAACAGCACCTGGAAACAGGACGTTCGTTCGCTGAACTCATGAAGTGTTGTGTCAGTGTCTCATGAAGGCTAGCTGACAGAAAATGTCATTAGGAAGCAATGTTTTAGAGAAAGGACCGTTTAAAAACAACACAGCAAAAATGAAAGCACAGCGACTATTAGGGCTAATATTTTTTTATTCTGGGATATATATTGCAATATGAATACTATTGCACTAGATTAGTTGTATAACTATTCGCAAAGATTGATTGGGATGATTCTGTAGGGGAGATTTGCATAAAATATCTAAACCATCTACAAAAAAAAAAATCTACAAGCATAGTAGGGCTGTACAATATATCGTTTCAGCATCGATATCGCAGTGTGATCATTCACAATAGTCACATCGCGAGTATACGCAACGTTGAGTCTGGATTATAATTTATCATTTCACAAGGCCTGTGACTGTGTGAGGGCTTTAAAAGCATTTAGGGCTAAAAAAAAAAAAATTGTACCGTTCGTAACTTTGACAAATAAATTACGGTTAAATTGTTAATAAAGCGAAGACTATGCAGTATTATTTAACATGTGGGCTGCGCTTGGTCAGTACCTGGATGGGAGAGCACATCCGTCTTTCAAATGAGACGTTAAACCAAGGTCCTGACTCTCTGTGGTCATTAAAAATCCCATGGCACTTCTCGTAAAGAGTAGGGGTGTAACCCCGGTGTCCTGGCCAAAGTCCCTTAATCGGCACTTACCCATCATGGCCTCCTAATCATCCCCATCCACTGAATTGGCTCTATCACTGTCTCTTCACTCCACCGATAGCTGATATGTGGTGAGCGCACTGGCGCCGTTGTCCTGTGGCTGCCGTCGCATCATCCAAGTGGATGCTACACACTGGTGGTGGTGTGGAGAGACCCCCCTCATGATTGTGAAGCGCTTTGAGTGTATGGCCATACACAATAAATGCGCTATATAAATAC
Organism: Danio kyathit; assembly: GCA_903798195.1. Classification (NCBI taxonomy): domain Eukaryota; kingdom Metazoa; phylum Chordata; class Actinopteri; order Cypriniformes; family Danionidae; genus Danio; species Danio kyathit. The sequence goes on along the minus strand of LR812541.1, from coordinate 45,079,305 downwards.
ACATTACATTACATAGGAAAGCTAGGTTGCTGCCGGAAGTGGTGTTAGTGAGGCCAGCAGAGGGCGCTCAACCTGCGTTATGTGTGGGTCCTAACGCCCCAGTATAGTGAAAAGGACTCTATATTGCTCAGTGAGCGCCATCTTTCGGATGAGACGTTAAACCGAGGTCCTGACTTTCTAAGGTCATGAAAAATCCCATGATGCCCTTCGAAAAAGAGTAGGGGTTTAACCCAGGCATCCTGGCCAAATCTGCCCACTGGCCTCTGTCCATCATGGCCTTCGAACCAACCCCATATCATAATTGGCTTCATCCCTCTGTCTCCTCTCCACCAATTAGCTGGTGTGTGGTGTGCGGTCTGGCGCAATATGGCTGCCGTCGCGCCATCCAGGTGGATGCTACACAATGGTGGTGGATGAGGAGATTCCCCTCAATATGTAAAGCGCTTTGAGTGTCTAGAAAAGTGCTATATAAATGTAAAGAATTATTATTATTATTATTATTATTATATTTTATGCAGATGCACTCCCCTGCAGAATCATCCCAATCAATCTAAAATTATAAATTCTTTCCAAATAGTTATTCAACTCATTTAGTGAAATTGTATTTATATTGCAGAATAAATAATATCGCAATGTTAGATTTTTCCAATAAGGTGCAGCCATAAAGCATAGACAAAATCAATAAAGAAAAAGATACAAATTAAATAAACATCGTTTTATTGTTTTCCGAGAAGTTGAACTGTATTCAGGAATACAGTAATTGAATAATCAAATGTCAAATAATACTGCATAGTTTTCGTTTTATAAACAACTAAATTAAATTTATTTTTAATTTGTTTAAGTTTCAAACTGTACAATATCTTATGCCTGAATGCCTTTAAAACCCTCACACAGTCACAGGTCTCAAAAACCCTTTGTCAAATCAAAAAGTCAAATCAAAGCCCAAACCCCAACAAAACCCCCCAAAAAAGAATCAGAATGACTCAACGGAAATAAAACAAACAAGAATCAACATCAACAACAAAAATAAATAAAAATAAAAATTTGAAAGAAAGAGATATAATTAAAAAGTAAACGGGAACAAAACAACGAGCAAAGCCAATCCCCAAGAGGCATCAAGCCTGCCACCATGTGTGTCTGTGATGTGACAGAAGCTTTTCCCATCTCACACATGCTGTTATCAACAGCTGAAGAGGAGATTCCTGCAGATCAGATGAAGCAGAGACCAGACAAGCTATATAGACAGGATGGAAGGCAGAGAGACAGGTATACAGACATACTGAATGGGCAGACAGACAGGCAGATGGGCAGGCAGACAGGCAGACAGACTGAACAAGCAGACAGACAGATGGGCAGACAGTCAGGCACGTATACAGACAGACTGAACGGGCAGACAGACAGGTAGATCGACAGTAAGACCAATGGGCAGACAGAAAGACAGATGGGCAGACAGACAGAGAGACAGATCAGCAGATGGGCAGACAGAAGGGCAAACGGCAGACACACAGACAGACTAAAATGGGCAGACAGACAGATGGCAGGCAGACAGACGGATGGGCTGGTAGACAGACAATTGGGCAGGCAGACAGACGGATGGGTAGACAGACAGACAGGTGGGCAGTCATACAAGCAGACAGGCGGACATACAGTTAGAGTGAACGGACAGACAGACAGGCTGAACGGGCAGACAGACAGGCAGGTAGACAGACAGCAGGAAGACAGACAGGCAGGCAGGTAGACAGAGAGACTGAATGGGCAGACAGGTGGGTAGACAGACAGGAAAAAAGACAGACAGACTAAATGGGCAGACAGACAGACAGACTGATGGGTAGACACACAAGCAGACGGGCAGACAGAAAAGCAGACTGACGGACAGACAGACAGACAGATAAACAGACAGACTAAATGGGCAGACAGACAGACAGACTGATGGGTAGACACACAAGCAGACGGGCAGACAGAAAAGCAGACTGACGGACAGACAGACAGACAGATAAACAGACAGACTAAACGGGCAGACAGGCAGGCAGAAATGCAGACAGGCAAACAGAAAGACAGATGTTTCATGAGTGCAGGGGGTGAGTGTGAGGAGTGGAGGGTCAATATTCCCCCTCCGGCTCGTCTGTGTGCTCAACAGCAGCTGGACGTTCAGCCTTCACAGACACGTCTGCTATGCTGACTGAGGACCACAGCAGCTCATGACGTGGTTTACACACTCACACAGACACACACACACGTTCTTCGATATACATTGCGATATAAATATAATTACACCAGATGATAATTACACCAATAGCTTAATATGGGATGATATCATTAATTTAGACTGACTGGATAATGTTGCAGCAGAGTGAATCAAACAAATCGCAAGCAGAAATAAATAAGAGAGCAAAGACAGAGCAAAAAACTAAAATAAGGAGTGCTTTACGGTTTTCTGGAGTCAAACAGTAGTCAGATAGTCAGGTACAGTAACTGAATAATCAAATGTCATGTAAAATAACACTGTACAGTCTTCATTGCTGATCAACTATAATCCAACATTGAAACTCAAACATAAACTCAACACTGCAGATCCTGCGATGTGACTTTTGCGAATGCACACATTGCGATATCGATGCTGAAGCGATATATTATGTAGCACACACACACACACACACACACACACACACACACACACACACACACACACACACACACAAGCTAGAAACAATGACTTCCTCCTGTTTGCCATGAATATATGTTAAATATGTCAGCTATTTTTGGCTTCTTTATACTGGTGGTGATTCTCAATGGTGGGTCATGACCTAAAATGAAACTGGAGGGCTAGTTTTCCAGAGCTAGCATGCATAAGGAATGAATTACTCACTCACTATCCCTTCGGCTTAGTCCCTGATTTATCAGGGGTCACCACAGCTGAATGAACCGCCAATTACTCTGGCAAATGTTTTATGCAGTGGATGCCCTTCCAGCCACAACCCAGTACTGGGAAACACCCATACACTCATTCACACACACACATACCCATGCACTACAGCCAATTTACCTGTACCGCATATCTTTAGACTGTGGGAGAGCACCCGGAGGAAACCTATGCAAATTCTGAATAACCATGTTGCTAACTTGCTTTAACCATGGTTAGCATATAGGTAGCTAGCTTGTTTTGAGCACAAATTGGCATGTTTTTGACAAATTTATTCAGCAAATCTGACATTTTATGAAATGCATTTTACAGCTGCTGATGATTTGCGTTTCTGTTGTCATTTTAACGTTTCTAAAATATTCTACAAATTTATTTATGATTTTTTTCTTCCCCATTCCACCTGACTGATTACTGTTAGCATTACTAGTATGCGAATAAAAGCTGAAGTGAGCTCAGCTGGGGCTTCGACTTCTGGATAAAACAAAAGCATCCATTGTTCTCATCCCTTCAAGCCTTGCAATCTGGAGTGTGTGTGTGATACTGGAACTATTCACTCGCCGGTTGCTATGCAGCCTGTTATAATTCCTCTTTTTCAGACAAACCAGAACCAAAATCGAAATCTCATCGACTTCAGGACAATATCAGAATCATGAAGCGTCTCACACACACACACACACACACACACACACACACACACACACACACACACACATGCAAAGTTTAGATAGACATCGGTAGTCTAATTATTTACCTAATTCTACAAAAGGCAATACTATGATTTAAGTGTTTACACAAGTTACATTTAGGATATTTCTATCATAATTTTACATTCGATTGTAGAAAGATCGTTTAATCCCACACAATTTATCAATACTTTGAATTAATTTAAATTTCAAATAATTTAATAGTTTTATTTTAATTATGTACTTTTTATTCCATATATATATATATATATATATATATATATATATATATATATATATATATATATATATATATATATATATATATATATATATATATATATATATATCCATACATACACACATACATAACTATATATATACACTATATATATACTGTATATATATATATATATATATATATATACAGTATAACTATATATATATATACTGTAGATATATATATATATATATAATATATATATATATATATATATATATATATATATATATATATATATATATATATATATATATATATATATATATATATAGTAATGTATGTATGTGCATATATACACACATACATACATACAGTATACACACTCACTGGACACTTTATTAGGTACACCTGTCTAACTGCTCGTTAACTCAATGCATTTAGGCATGTAGACATGGTCAAGACAATCTGCTGCAGTTCAAACCGAGCATCAGAATGGGGAAGAAAGGTTATTTAAGTGACTTTGAACGTGGCATGGTTGTTGGTGCCAGACGGGCTGGTCTGGTATTTCAGAAACTGCTGATCTACTGGGATTTTCACGCACAACCATCTCTAGGGTTTACAGACAATGGTCCGAAAAAGAGAAAATATCCAGTGAGCTGCACTTCTGTGGGCGCAAATGCCTTGTTGATGCCAGAGGTCAGAGGAGAATATCCAGACTGGTTCCAGCTGTAACAGTAACTCAAATAACCACTTGTTACAACCGATAACAGAAGAGCATCTCTGAATGAACAACACGTCCAACCTTGAGGCGGACGGGCTACAGCAGCAGAAGAACACACCGGGTGCCACTCCTTTCAGCTAAGAACAGGAAACTGAGGCTACAATTCACACAGGCTCACCAAAATTGGACAATAGAAGATTGGGAAAACGTTGCCTGGTCTGATAAGTCTCGATTTCTGCAGTGACATTTGGATGGTCGGGTCAGAATTTGGCGTCAACAACATGAAAGCATGAATCCATCCTGCCTTGTATCAATGGTTTAGGCTGGTGGTGGTGGTGTAATTGTGTGGGGGATATTTTCTTGGCACACTCTGGGCCCATTAGTACCAACTGAGCAAGGTGTCAACGCCACAGCCTACCTGAGTATTGTTGCTGACCATGTCCATCCCTTATGACCACAGCGTACCCATATTCTGATGGCTACTTCCAGCAGGATAAAGCGCAAAAAATCTCAGAATGGTTTCTTGAACATGACACTGTACTCAATTGACCTCCACAGACACCAGATCTCAATCCAATAGAGCACCTTTAGGATGTGGTGGAAGGGGAGCTTCGCATCATGGATGTGCAGCCGACAAATCTGCAGCAATGATGCATGATGCTATCATGTCAATATGGAGCAAAATCACAGAGAAATATTTGCAGTAGCTTCCAGTAGTTAATAAAGTGGCCGGTGAGTGTATAGACTGCATTAATCAATATTTTGAATTAACTTATTTTCTTTCACTTTGCAATAGTTCTCATTATATGTTTTTAAATTTTAAGTTTTTTTATTTTAACATACAACAATAGTAACTTTGTTTTTAACGGTATTAACAATGTACGTAAACACTTATATGTGGCAAAATTTAATAATTTTCAGCTTACGCTTCCATTTAAAAGAATAAACTAAAATAATTCAACAAAATATAATTAAATGGATGCAACAAGGCGTTATAAGTTTGGCCAATAGAGGTCAAATGATAAATGCATATTTTATTTAAATTAACTAACATTCAGCTTTTGTAGAACCACTGGAAAAACAGATCCCGGCTTTCTACACCCTCATCTGACATGTTGCTGTTTTACCTCTGCAACACAATACCATCTTTCCCATCACTGTAGGCCAGCAGGTGCCAGACGGCCACAGATATTCATCATGTTATTCCCAATTTGCATGGTCAACATCAAGCGTTTCATTAAAAGTGGATAAGCTCCTTTGCTACGAGTTGTACGGCCGCGTCTAAGCCAAAGAAAACAACTGGGTGAAAGTGTTTAACTTACTTGCTGAGAAAAGTTGAACTGTAAAAGCACCTGAAACCACATCGAGCTGAACATGAGGTTGGAAAATAAGAAAAACCCAAAACCTCCAGTTCAGCAGCTGAGGTTTTGTCACGTAATGCAGCATTTTCAGAGCTCATCAGCCTTTTAATACACCGTGACCAATATATGTGCCAAATGTAATGCAGTACAATAGATTCCCTCTTCGTAAATAGGACGCAGGATATTGAAATAAATCCTAAGGGTTTCACTGAAACTGTCTGAACATAGTAACTAATCTCGTTGGTTGGTCTGTTCATTTTCTCTTTTTATAATCCTAACTGCTATAGAGTATGACCTTAAAATTTAAGATAAATGTACAGTATAATGGTTTATTATGTCAATTGTGAACAGGTTTGTTTCGGAAGCTCTAAAAAAAAAAAAAAAAAGAAAGAAAATGAGTTTTTAACCAAGATATTCAACATTTAAAATGAAAAAAATAATGTATTGTGTGAATTAAAATGTCAGTTGACCAGATCAGTTTGTGTATTACCTGCATGCATATCTACATTTGTTAAAAGTTCTCTATTGTGACCTAAGTAGTAAAGCAAAAAATGTTTGAGAAATTGTTTCTGCATCGCTATTCTTTCAAGAGTTCACACTTAGCTGATGATTGATTATAAAGCAAGTTTGGCATGCTGTCCCGGGAGAGAGCCCTGAGCTCAAAAGGTCCTTGAGCCCCGGGCTCCCTCCCGTTGCAGGGCGAGAGGGGAGCTCTGAGCTCAGGTAGATCTCGAGAACTCCCCTGTCGTGGTGATTGAAGAGCAGATAGTGCTTCTCTTTAGCGAGATAGGTACTAGTAGGGAGCAAGTCTATGTGTTGATTTTAGACAATGACTTAGGTTGCATGTTTTGTATGGGAGGAAACCGGAGAACCCGGGGGAAACCCACGTGAGCACGGGGAGAACGTGCAAACTCCACACAGAAATGCCCGCTGGTTTGGTAAAGCCTAGAACCATGGACATTCTTGCTGTGAGGCAACAGTGCTAAGCACTGGGCCACCGTGTCACCCATCTAGGAAGGAGGAGGAGTAGGGGTGGAAGGAGGGGGGGGGGGGGGGGGTAGTAGTAAGAAAACCCTGGCTCTTTATAGTGAGTCAGGGATCGTCTGATTGGACAATCATGAGTGGTTAACGTGTAACCAGCCGTGTTCAATCATAATCACGTGATCCTCTCGAAATTAGTTTATAACTAAACTTCACTTCTCGAATGGATTCTAAATTTAGTTTTTAGCCCTAGCCTAGAGGGCCATCTGCTGTTAAAAACTAGCCTAGAGGGCCGTCTGCTGTTAAAAACCAACCTAGAGCACTGTCTGTTGTTAGAAACTAGCCTAGAGCGCTGTCTGCTGTTAAAACTCATCTAGAGCATCATCTGTTGTTAAAAACCAACCTAGAGCACAGTGTTCTGTTAAAAAAACAGTCTAGAGCAGGGCTGCCCAAACTCGTCCTGGAGGGCCGGTGTCCTGCATATTTTAGTTCTAACACCAATTAAACACACCTGAACCAGCTAATCAACCTCTTTCTAGGTATACTACAAAGCTCCAGGCAGGTGTGTTAAAGGAGGTTAGAGCTAAACTATGCAGGACACCGGCCCTCCAGGACCAAGTTTGGACACCCCTGGTCTGGAGCGTCATCTGCTGTTAAAAATAAACCCAGAGCGACATCTGTTGTTAAAAACCAACCCAGAGCACCGTCTGTTGTTAGAAACTAGTCTAGAGTGCAGTGTTCTGTTAACAACCAACCTAGAGCGCCGTCTGTTGTGAAAAACCAACCTAGAGCACCATCTGTTGTTAAAAATCAGCCTAGAGCACCACCTGCTGTTAAAAACTAGCCCTTGAGCGCTGTCTGCTGTTAAAAACTAGTCTAGAGCGACGGCTGCTGTTAAAAACTAGCCTAGAGCGCAGTCTTCTGTTAAAAACCAACCTAGAGCGCCGTCTGTTGTGAAAAACCAACCTAGAGCACCATCTGTTGTTAAAAATCAGCCTAGAGCACCACCTGCTGTTAAAAACTAGCCCCGAGCGCTGTCTGCTGTTAAAAACTAGTCTAGAGCGACGGCTGCTGTTAAAAACTAGCCTAGAGCGCAGTCTTCTGTTAAAAACCAACCTAGAGCGCCGTCTGTTGTGAAAAATCAACTTAGAGCACCACCTGCTGTTAAAAACCAATCTAGAGCACCACCTGCTGTTAAAAATCAATCTAGAGCACCACCTGCTGTTAAAAATCAATCTAGAGCACCACCTGCTGTTAAAAACTAGCCTGGAGCGCTGTCTACTGTTAAATACTAGTCTAGAGTGACGTCTGTGGTTAAAAACTAGCCTAGAGCGCAGTCTTCTGTTAAAAACCAACCTAGATCGCCGTCTGTTGTGAAAAATCAACCTAGAGCACCTCCTGCTGTTAAAAACCAATCTAGAGCACCACCTGCTGTTAAAAATCAATCTAGAGCACCACCTGCTGTTAAAAATCAATCTAGAGCACCACCTGCTGTTAAAAATCAATCTAGAGCACCACCTGCTGTTAAAAATCAATCTAGAGCACCACCTGCTGTTAAAAACTAGCCTGGAGTGCTGTCTACTGTTAAATACTAGTCTAGAGTGACGTCTGCGGTTATAAACTGGCCTAGAGCGCAGTCTTCTGTTAAAAACCAACCTAGATCGCCGTCTGTTGTGAAAAATCAACCTAGAGCGCCTTCTGTTGTAAAAAACTAACCTAGAGCACCGTCTGTTGTTAAAAATCAGTCTAGAGCGCCGTCTGTTGTAAAAAACTAACCTAGAGCACCGTCTGTTGTTAAAAATCAGCCTAGAGCGCCACCTGTTGTTAAAAACTTGCCTAGAGCACTGTCTGCTGTTAATAAAACAGCATAGAGCACTGTCTGTTGTTAAAAACTAGCTTAGAGCATTATCTGCTGTTAAAAATTAGCCTAGAGTGCCACCTGCAGTTAAAAACTAGCCTAGACCGTCATCTGCTATTAAAACCTAGCCTAGAGTGCCACACTGCTGTTAAAAACAAGCCTAGAGCACCGTCTGCCATTAAAAACTAGCCTAGAGCACCATCTGCTGTTAAAAACCAACCTAGAGCACTACCTGTTGCTAAAAACTAGCCTAGATTCTCAATGTTTTCACCACAGCTCTAACCGGTAGTATAAAGCATTGTTAACTGAAAACATCTGAACTGGTAACCATGCTTGTACCCACTAGTAACTATTGTGACAAAGTATAAGATGTAATTTAATAAACACAATATTAAAAGGGTTCTGAAAATGCATGTACTCAAATTGCAAGAGAAAAAAAATTAGGATTAAACGGGTTAATATGCTTACTGTAAAGGAAGCTTTGCTCTGTTACAGCATACCAATCGAGCTGTAATCCTGACGCTTGTTCTGGAGTGAGATTATCAACATTCATTCTGTAATCACTACGCCATGATACCATTCCATCTGGGACTCAACAAATTCCAAGACAGGCTTGCAGGAATTGCAAAACAAGCAGCTTGAATAGTGATGCACTTTCAATGATTCCAACTGTTCCCATTATCATGAAATGATTTTCTTTTTCTATTAAAAAAGCAAAGCAAGGGATTACTTTTATTTTTGAGATAATTTACTTAGTTATTTGTACTACACTTGCCTGATATATTCAATGGTTCTGTATAAATCAATTCAGAGAGCCAATCACATGTTTTGTATTCAAATATATTTTGCTGAATACTTATAGGGGTGGCACGGTGGCTCAGTGGTTAGCACTGTCGCCCCACAGCAAGAAGGTCGCTGGTTCGAGTCCCAGCTAAAACAGTTGGCATTTCTGTGTGGAGTTTACATGTTCTCCCCGTGTTGCCGTGGGTTTCCTCCGGGTGTTCCGGTTTCCCCCACTGTCCAAAGACATGCGCTATAAGTGAATTGGATGAACTAAATCGGACGTAGTGTATAAATGCATGTGCGAGTGTATGGGTTGCGGCTGGAAGGGCATCCGCTGCGTAAAACATATTCTGGAACAGTTGGCGGATCGTTCCGCTGTGGTGACCCCTGATAAATAAGGGACTAAGCCGAAAGAAAATGAATGAATGAATAGTTATATCTTTTTTTAACCAAAGATGTTGATATTCATCATGACAGTTGCACATGCTTAAGAAACAATGAAATTCAATAAGAAATGTATGACAATATGGTATGTATGAAATATGATGTCATTACATTGAAAAGCTGAAACATGAAACACCTTAAATATTTTTAAATAAAGCTAAAAGACGGGGTTTGACTCCAATTTAAAGAAATACGATATTTATTTCTATTGTCTAGGCCTGCCAACACTGTATGCAGACTTAAACAACACATTTCCACTATTTTTACTCTCACCAGTTATGTTCACATTGAAGTTTCTTACTCCCACAAGAAAGCATCTTAAAATGTTAGGTATTTGGGTTGTGAATTTGCTACACCTACCTAATGTATACTATTAGTAAACTACAATTTGTTTTGGATAAATAACTAAATAGCGCTGTCTACTCTAAAAAAAAAAAAAAAAAAAACTAGCCTAAAGCGCCTTCTACTGTTAAAAACTAGCCTAGAGCACGTCTGCTGTTAAAAACTAGGCTAAAGCGCCTTCTACTGTTAAAAACTAGCTTAGAGCGACATCTATAGATGTTAAAAACCAACCTATACCATCGTCTGGCACTAAAAACCAACCTAGAGCGCCGCCTGCTGTTAAAAACTAGCCTAGAGCGTCTTCTACTCTTAAAAACTTGCCTAAAGCGACATCTACTGTTGTTAAAAACCAACCTAGAGTGCCATCTGCTGTTGTTAAAAACCAACCTAGTGCGTCGTCTGCTGTTAAAAACCAACCTAGAGTGGCGTCTGCTTTTGAAAAATAGATAAATAACTAAATGCATTAATGTAATTTGTGTCGTTTATCTATGCAACACAGGCTCACTAAAAATACATGCTTCAGCATAAATATTTGTGAAACTGCAAAAAAGAAACCACAAAAATGTACTTCAACATATGTTTGACTGCAGTTTATAGGTAAAATTGACACTAGGGGGCAGCATGTCACCAACAACTTTCATTTCTTTTCACATTAATGATAGTTCCAGGTGAATATTGTCAATAAAGGATTATTTTAGTGCTGTTTTTTGCACAAACACCATATAAATACCACAAAACAACTTAACGGTGTTTATGATTTATAATCGAATACGTTTGCTACACTTATCTATCTCTATGTGGACAACTTTTCTCACATGGTCAGTTTGCTCAGTAGCTCACCTTGTACGGTGTTGTACTTGTAATGCTGGTTCGAATCCAGCGAAGCACGGTTCCAAAAACAGAGATGAAAGTAATGTAAAATCTAGATAAAACTATGTGGTTGCAGTGTACTTTTCAATTACGTTTGCTTTTGAAAACACTATTGATTGGGTATAGGGAAGTGTTTAGCTCAATGGTTTGCTTATGTAGACGATCTTTATGACAAGCCCATGAACAAGTACAAGAAGGACACGTATTTCAATCATACAACAAAACCCCAAGTAAGCAATTTCAGATTCGCAAATATGTAAACAGCACTCCCTAGTAAATTTGTCATTTTAAACGTGCAACGAAACGTACCCAGAGCAACGTAATTTACATTTTACAAAAATGTAGACTGAAGCTAGGCTACACCTGGGCTGTATTTATATCAGTTACAATATAGATATACTGTAAATACTCTTTTGAACCCATCGGTTTACATTAATTCAACTTATTTTTAAAAAGGTCATGTTAAACAGTTGGAAATTGAAGAAAAACTTCATTACCCATGATGCTCTGCAGAAAAAATCCACCAATCAAAAAGTCACAGTGAGCAAAGAGCCCCATAGGGTTCAATAGCTCTGCCCACTCCCATGCTATATATTTGCATATTTTACGATAAACCCTAAATATACTGTGTCTTTCTGGAATTGTGTCACCTAAAAAGTAGTTCCTTCCCTCATTATAGCTGTCTTTTACCTTTGTCTTTTTATCTGATTTAATACAAATACTTTGCTTCAAATAAAACATTTTAAATGTAGTGATTCACTTCATGGTTGTTTAGTTTGGTTTGTGGCTTTTAAAAGGTTTAACAAGGACTTTATAGGACAAAAACTTTAAACCAGCATTTCTGTTTTCCTCCAAGGCTTGTAGAGTTGCTCAAATGTCACGTTCAGAAGCTGAACTATTTATCTCTAAAGACGTGTTTATCCACCGACAGAAGAGAAAGTCAGCGAGAGGATAAATCTGAGTCTCCATATTTACATTCCTCGCCCTGTTCTTCATACATGCTTCCTTTCTACCGACAGTCCAGTAAATCATTACACAGGTTTACAATGCTGAAACGTGCAGAACATTTCACAGCAGATGCTAACACATTAAACATACATCAACAGACAAAAGACAAAAAAAAACACAAACAAAGTGAGTTTCATGAGAGCCACTGTAAATGTAAACACCAGGGGCCTCATGTACAAAGACTTGCGTTGAATTAATACTAAAACATTGCGTATGGACAAAGCTGTAAATGTGCGTACGTAGTAAAAAATCAGATGTATGAAACACTGCGTACGCGTTCCCACGCATATTTTCTTTGTACATCTGGATTAATGTGAAACTGAGCGCATGTGCACGAGCGCAAAACCCCTCCTTGCCTCCTCCCCCTACTAAATATGGTAATGACTCTACTTTGGGCAAAACCAAACAAAAAAGCAAAGGCAAAAGCAAGCAAGAAGAGAAACTTCACAGAATGTGAAATGGAGGTGCTCCTATCAGAGGTAGACTGGAGAAAAACTGTGTTCTTTGCAAGTTTGTCCTCCGGAATTAATAACAAAAGAAAAAAAAAGTAGAGTGGGAGAGTTTAGCTGACGTGGTTAACGCAGTGGGGTCTGAACATCGCACTGAGTGAATTAAAAAAGAAATGGTCTGATGTAAAAGTGCAGGTTAAAAGGAAAACAGCGGCGCACCGTCAAAGTATGGACCGAACAGGCGGGGGAACAGGGGATACTGAACTAACACCATTTGAGGAGAGAGTTGCCTCAATTGTGGGCGACACTTTACTGTCTGGAGTAGTATCCGTGTCACACAGATATATTAGAGGAACACTTTGTTAGGGCGGTTTAGCAGCACCCCTCCACTCTTATCAAGGCAACGAAACTGGCATTTCAGCTGCCCAATCGCCCGCTCTACAACTGACCGAGTGCCTACCACCTTGAAGCCTCATCCCAACCATGCTGTTTGTGAGGATGAATTAATCATGGGTTGACCAAGGCCACCTTGCTACAATATTTTTTAAGCGCATTTGAGCATCACATATTATTTGCACATTTATTGAATTGAAATGTTTCTGATTCACATAAGCAAATTCGTCTTCAGATGGTGCCTTTATAGCAACGTGCGTGCGATTACACTGGGAAAACCGGAGATCGCTGCAAATTGCTCTTTAATGTTTGGCTGGTCAACTGCATGGCATCGAAACCTTATATACCTGCTAGACATGCGGATGATCCCGTCCCATATAGCTGGCATTGCACGGCTCAAAGATACTTTGTAGTGTGCAATTTAACATAATTGCCTCTAGGAGTCGCCAATGGAAATAAAACTAACACACACAAGAAATGCACGTACGGCAGACATGAAGTTGGCGTGGACCAACGCAAATTTGAGCGTGAAATCTGGCGTATGCAAACTTTTTGTGCGTACGCAGCATTGATATATGAGGCCCCTAATCTACCTCTTATGTGGTTCTTAAGTCAAATATAAGCACTTTTCAGGTCTCCAGCACTTTACAACTTTTGCAAATTCCATATATACAGGCATCACGTTATATCAGATACTATTTGTCATAATCTACACTACAGTAAAGTGTAGTACACTCAAAAAATTCTGTTTGCTGTTTGCTCAAACTACATACTTAAAATGAGCTGAAAACACAATTCTTGAGGTTTTTTTTTTCAATCCACTAGCTAACTTAATTCCTTCATGTCGTCCCAACACAAATTGATTGTGTGGAACCCAGCATTTTTTAGAGGGTATAGGATTCGAAGAACATTTTGATGGTGTTTGCCATCAAATTACTCTGAATTACTCTCATTTACTCCCTTAAAGGTCCCGTGAAGTGCTTTAAAATGTGCATTGTTTTTATTCGATGTTTGACATAATTTTACCTGAAGCATGAAATCAGGGCGGGGCATAGAGTAGCTCCTCCCCTTTAAACAAAAGCAAATAGGGTTTTGTTTTCTTACAGCTCTTCCAGTGAGAGTGGTTGAGCTCAAGCGCATCAAATGAAATGCAAATGAGAAGCATCTTGAAGGGGGCAGGGCATGTCAGATACTAGAGAGCATTTGATTGGTCAGAAGATTTGAATGTTTAGATCTTTTAATATAGTTTCTGTACACTAGCTTACAGATATCTTCAAGACTAATAAACTGATACCTAAAAAAAGGTTTAATTTCACAGGGACTTTAATTAAATTGTATTTGATTTAATTATCATTAAATGATGATAATCTACTGTGTTTAAATACATTATTACAAAAGCAATTTCATTTTCAAACAGTTTCAAGCACTTTATCCAAAATCTAGGCACTCTTCAAACGTTGAAAGCACTAGATTAAAATTCAAGGATTTCCAGCCCCCTGCCTTCAGACTCGTTGGGTCAGCTAAAAACACAGAAGCGGGAGGAGAGGGAGTCAATATTTACTCCATCTGATGGCACCGGGTCAAAGGTTGCAAGGGAAGTGATTACTGGAATTCCAGGAGCGTCTGAGCAGATGAACGGCAAGGCGAGGGTCTTTGTGAGCCCAAACCATCAGATAAGAATTCAGAGCATCTGTCTGGTCGCCAGGATGATATTGGGTTGGTATTAATGCTCCCTTGAGTAATCATAGTGTAAATGAATCGTCTGCCCTCAGCTGCTGGGTTTACGTAGAGATGATGCCAACCATCTGAGGACTTTGAGGACAACACACAAATAATGCACAAGTACACTTCATTGAACATTTAAACATAGACATCCCCTATAACAGGCCCGTAGCCAGCGTAGGGAAAGGGGTAATTCGTTTGTCTCAAAAAGTGTCATTTTTTTGCAGTTATTCGCGTCATTTTCTATTTAATTCTAAGGTTTAAATACTCGATTTAGTGAGATTAGGCATTATTTTTAGCTGGATTAGCTTGTCGGATGGTCATCAAAACAATTTTTGATGTACCGAAAATATTTTCTAAAGATTTATAATAAAGAAATATGGAAAAAAAAAAACTAACCTGTGTTTAAAATACAAAGTTATTACATCATATATTATAAGAAAAAAATGAATAAAAAACAATTAAAACATAATAATAATAATAATAGAAACAATAATAATATTAATATTAATAATAATAATAATAAAATATAAATATTAATAATAATAATATAAATAATAATAATAATAATAATAATAATAATAATAATAATAATAATAATAATAATAATAATATAAATAATAATAATAATAATAATAATAATAATAATATTGTAGAGCTTCACGATTTTTTCTAGCCTCTCCTGAAAAATTTTAATATTCATGGATAACAACAACAGCCTAATTAGTATTAAAATTAACTTCAATATGGGCTGCTTGTGGTGCTTGGGACCTTTTCATTGGTCAATTTTGCTTTCAAGAATAAGGTCCAAGATTTAGTATAAAAGTTACTTGTAAAATGTTTTTTTTATTTAACAACACTAGGTCAATAGCGAAAGTTCACTTCACATCACTTACGTCATATTGTACATAGTCTTAAACCTTCGATGGGTTTTTTCCACAATTTATGATGGCATAGGGGTCAAAATAGGACAAATGAAAAAAAAGTGGCAAAAATTCTGGACCAATGGCAAATTTTTTCAACACATTTCTAAACATAATAGTTTTAATAACTCATTTCTAATAACAGATTTCTTTTATCTTTGCCATGATGACAGCACATAATATTTGGCTAGATATTTTTCAAGATACTAGTATTCAGCTTAAAATGACATTTAAAGGCTTAACTAGGTTAATTAGGTTAAGTTATGGTAATTAGGCAAGCCCTTATTTAACAGTGGTTTGTAGACAATCGAAAACAAATACTGCTTAAGAGGCTTATAATATTGACCTTAAAATGTTTTTTTTTTTTTAAATTAAAAACTGCTTTTATTCTAGCCTAAATAAAAAAACAAGATTTTCTCCAGAAGAAAAAAATATTATCAGACATACTGTGAAAATGTTCTTGCTCTGTTAAACATCATTTGGGAAATATTTAAAAAAGAAACTCCAAGAGGGCTAATAATTTTGACTTCAACTGTATGCTATAAAACTGCAGGTTAACTATGTTTATATATAATAACTTTAACTGTTAAAATCTATTAGTAATTAGTTAGTTAATTAGTTAAAGAATTAGTAACTATATGCTAACTAATAACTTAACTCTTTGAATTTAAAAAAATAGTCTAATCACCTTTTGTAAAGCTGCTTTGAAACGATAATCATTGTGAAAAGTGCTATATACAAATAAACTTAAACTTAAAATTGAACTAAATGTAACCTCTGTGGGAAAACAGAATCGTATAAAAAGTAAAGGCCAAAATGCTGCATGACAGACTGAAACAGGCACTCGTCAGGTTTTGTTGGATGAGTGTGTTACTCTTGTCGGTGTCTGTTGGCGTCTGTCAGAGCTTGTTTTGCAGATTGAACATGCTGAATCTGTGCTTGTCGGGTCAGAGAATGTCTGATAGGCCCACACAGAATCTGTCCATGCACAAAGTTCTCAGATTTTTAAGCCCATTTACAAAAATTGGGGCGTCAAGGTGGCGCAGTGGGTAGCACAATCGCCTCACAGCAAGAAGGTTGCTAGTTCGAGCCCCTGGTGCGTCAGTTGGCAATTCTGTGTGGAATGTGCATGTTCTCCTAAAGCTAAATTGTCTGTAGTGTATGAGTGTGAATGAGAGTGTATGGATGTTTCCCAGTGATGGGTTGCAGCTGGAAGGGCATCCATCCAGCGTAAAACATATGCTGGATAAGTTGGCGGTTCATTTCACTGTGGCGACCCCAGATTATTAAAGGGACTTAGCCGAAAAGAAAATGAATGAATGAATTTTCAAACATTGAGTTTTTCACTAACCACGCATAAACGATTCTTTCTCAAAAACAAAATCTTGTACATAAACGTTGCAAATGTTGCTAACGTAGTACTGTAGCCCAGTTTGTGCTGTTTACAGTGGTATTAGACTTTAGCCACTCATATATTTATAAGCATCTGAAAAAAACTCCACAAATGTCAGGGCACATTAGAACTTCTCAAGTCCCCCAAAACACCCTCGGACCCCAGAGGGTTAACAGTAAGGCCCAATCCCAAAAACCGAATCCCAATCCGAAAACAACTTGAACATTATAGCACTGTAAAAAGCTCATTCCCAGCCACTAGACTTTTCTGACAGGGGATTCGAGTGTCATTGAATGACAGAATGTTGTGGGACTGCTGTGTTATTATTAGGAATTATTGATTGCGAAACTTAGCTGTTTTTATTTTAGTGTTTTTTTTAAAAGCATAACAGTAAAACATGAACACGGTTATGAATGTATAAAAACATGTGCTTGTTTGTTGTACAAATTCATAATAATGACAAAAAAAAAATACTAACTTGTGGATCTCCTTACCTGCGGGTGCAGCTATGCTGCCGTTGTGGCTGGTGTATTGTAATTTTCTTATCCCTTAGTTTCGAGTGTGGTCCTGAAAAATCCTTCAGAGAAATCTGCAGATTTTCAAGCCAATTTTTCAATATACAGTATTTGTGTACTTATTTAAATGTGTGTAAATATATACACTGTAAAAAAATATCAGTGATTTCAACAGTAAATAAAAACTGTAAAACGCTAGAGTAATAATCTGTAACATTGTTAACAGTACGTTTCTTTAACATACATTTAATAAAGAAATCCAAAGGATTAGAGTCAAAGTCTAAATTATTTGCCCTCCTGTGAATTTTTTTAATATTTCCGAAATGATGTTTAACAGAGCAAGGAATTTTTCACAGTATTTCCTATAATATTTTTCCTTCTGGAGAAAGTCTTATTTGTTTTATTTCAGCAAGAATAAAAGCAGTTTTTATTATTTTTAAAACCATTTTAAGGTCAATATTATTAGCCCCTGAAACTGTTTGTTATTCGATTGTCTACAGAACAAACCCCTGCTATATAACGACTTGCCTAATTACCATAACTTGCGTAATTAACCCAGTTAAGCTTTTTAAATTACGGTTTAAACTGAATACTAGTGTCTTGAAAAATATCTAGTAAAATATTACTGTATGTACTGTCATCATGAATAAAAGAAATCAGTTATTAGAAATGAGTTATTAAAACTATTATGTTTAGAAATGTGTTGAAAAAAAATCTCTCCGTTAAACAGAAATTGGGGAAAAAATATACAGGAGGGCTAATAATGCTGACTTCAACTATACATACACATATATATTAAAGAACCTGTTACTACCTTATAATAGGCTACCGGCACGTATGAACTGATTTAAAGCTGAGCGGATGCTATCTGGGCCACTCACTGTGCCGTGCGGAAGCTTCTCTCTTGAGCACGTCTGTAATCAGCCACGTGCGTCAGATCAAGCGTGCGGCTTATATTTGACATACTCAAGCCAACTAGTTCTGGCCCGCTGCTCCGACAGCATGCATTAATACATTTGCAAGTAAATGAATCAGAGTTTCTGTCGCTCATTTCCTTACTACTGCACATTCCACCCGGACATGCTCTGTCCCAGCGTAAACCTAAATCCCTGAAACCCACAGCTTACACTTCAATGTATGTTTTGCATCTGAATCAGTCTCAAGTGTAAGTGCCAATCATAAAAAACAGGATTCTGCTCTCTAAGCCTAATACCAATGATCGAAAAATGCGAATTAAACTGAAATATCGCATAAAACATTTACAAATAAAGCAGCGTTTCCATCACAATCAGTCAAAGAGAGCAAAATTATCACTTCCTGATAAACTGGTGCAAAATATCAAAGAGAAAAATGGAATTTGCTGTGGTAGGAGAAGCCACTGTGGGCCTTTTTTCTTATGCGATAAAGAATTTGCACCTCAAAAGATGAAGATGAAAGACAATGAATGCGCATTTTGGAGGCTTGAGACACTCTTTGGAAGCGCAGACAGATGCTCAAGACAGTTCTGGAGGTAATAATAATATTATAATAAGAACACTGAACCACTGTGATGATGGACTTTGGCTGAGGGATTTTAGAATGAGCAAAACAACATTTCAGATGTTTTACAATGTGGTTGTTTCGCTGGTTTGTTTATTAATGTCTACCAATTACCTCCATTTTCATCATCACATGATCTGTTAAAGCAATCACATGACTTTAGTGATGCGCATGTGCAATTTATTCAGAAAATGTGTTTCCATTGTATTGTATAAACATTTTTTTCTAAAATCGCATAAAATTATCGTACTCAGATGTGCTATAAAACAAAAATTCAATGCTTTTCAATCCACTAGAATTTGTAAAAACTAATAAGTTAACTCCTTAATGTTGTCCCAACACAATCGATTGTGTGGAACCCAGCATTTTTTACAGGGGATAGTATTCGAAAAAAGTTTTTTGAGGGTGTTTGCCCCAAAACCAACAATGAATTACTCTAAATTACCATCTTTAAAGGTCACACGAAATGCTTTGAAACGTGCATTTTTATTCTATGTTTTGACGTAATAGGGTATATGCCGAGCTAGTGTTTTTCCCATACTGATAAACTTCCGGTGACTTGTTTTTGTGAGTTTTTTTTCCATTTTATACGGTTACTTTTACAGCATCGATGTTGTAATGTAATTAAAATACAATCAGTTAAACAGACTTTGGCAATTATTTAGTTGCTCAAGCGTAAAACGAGACAAAATGCCATTTACTCGCATGCGCCTGTCAGAATTGGCAGGCTAGCGCAGAAGCTCCATTGAATATACTGGGGTAAAATAAATGCTCATATTATAAAGACATGGCGGGGGAAATGTAATTTAATGCAGTGCTTCTTGTACAATCTGAGACCCACTTTATATTGGATATCACTCAGCCAGTGGAGATCCCTGATTTTTAAAGAAAACAGACCTTAAACGCGCCGATTTTGCAATGGCATCCAGTTCACCGGAAGCGTTCAACCCAGGTTACTGGCAAATTAAAAATCCTATTAGCATAGTTCGGCATATACCCCATTTCAACCGAAACATGAAAACGGGGCAAGACAGAGTAGCTCCTCCCCTTTTAAAAAAAGAGCCAATAGGGGGTTGTTTTCTCACAGCTCTTCCAGTGAGAGTGGTTGAGCTCAAGCAGATCAAATGAAATAAAAATGAGAAGAGTCTTGAAAGGGGGCGGGGCATGTCAGATCCTAGACAGCATTTGATTGGTGAGAATATTTGATGATTTGAATGTTTAGATCAGGGTGTCCAAACTCGGTCCTGGAGGGCCGGTGTCCTGGAGGGTTTAGCTCCAACCCTAATCAAACACTACTGAACCAGCTAATTAAGCTCTTACTAGATATACTGTACTAAAAACTTTCTGGCAGGAGTGTTGAAGCAAGTTGGAGCTAAACTATGCAGGACACCGGCCAGGACACCCCTGGTTTAGATCTTCTAATATTGTTACCGTTTTGGAGTACACTAGCTTGTGAATGACAATGGATGTGAATTTTGGAGGCTTGAGACACTCTTTGG
Organism: Danio kyathit; assembly: GCA_903798195.1. Taxonomy (NCBI): domain Eukaryota; kingdom Metazoa; phylum Chordata; class Actinopteri; order Cypriniformes; family Danionidae; genus Danio; species Danio kyathit. The sequence goes on along the minus strand of LR812541.1, from coordinate 45,058,678 downwards.
AAGCGCAGACAGATGCTCAAGACAGTTCTGGAGGTAATAATAATATTATAATAAGAATACTGAACCACTGAATCGTAGATCGAATCGACATTCAGAACCTATAATCGATCGAATGTTTCCAGATTAATTTTTTCAATTGGTTTCCCTACCGTGTGACATGGAATACACATCCTAAGGAATATTCCATGATATTGCAGCAATCCCATGACCCTTGGGAACGCTGTAAAAATGACAGATTAGAAATGAAAACAAGTCGTAAAGCTAAACTGATTCGTGTGTAATGGCATGTGACACTTTAGTATGGCATTCACACGATTTTATTTTTGACGACAGATGCAATGAAGTCATATGTCAGTGAGCCAAAACCAAAGCAATTGCATTTTATTTAATGCCATCAATCAGTGAATATCTTTTTCACACACATGCTTACAGCATTGTAGCTGCAGGCCTTTCATTTTTGCTTCACAATGCCATCATTTGTCACCTGCCACCATTGCTTTATTTAAGTCTTAAATGGCACATGTGCTATAAAGAAACTGGGAGTATCTCTTACATTCTTCAGCCACAAACCTTTCATTTGAGAACAAAAAAAAAAGCAAACAAAACAGATGTGATTTCCATGATCTGGTTGAATAATGTGCATTTTCAGTGCTAAAAGCTACACGACAAAGCCCATTTTCCCTGATCAAATTAAGAGGTAAAAGGGAAAACATTGCAAGGAGGCTAAATCTGATAATCCAGAAAAAACATTTTCATGTTAATTCACAGAAATGCCACAGGCTGTAATCTCTCAGACCAGTAACAGAGTCATTGGATATAAATCACTGCATTATCCTGCAGTTTGTACTTTCATAATGCCTGGCATTAATATTGCTAGTATATCTGGCATCACATAAAGCGTTTACGAGGGTATCAGTGTATGGAGCTGCTTTAGTGTTTACTGTACACCTAAGAATGGCAAAATAAATACATAAATAATAATAATAATAGTAATAATAATATAAAAATTATAAAATAAATAAATAAATAATGTCAAAAAAGCAATTTTCTTTAAATATTAATTAAAATAAACAACAAATTTATTTTTTAAATAATAATATAAATAAATAAACAATAAATACAATTCAAATATATTTTTATTATAAAATAAAGTAAAATAATAAATAATAAAATAAATAAATAAATTTACAATAAAATAATTAAATAAAATAAAAAAATAAAGTAAAATACATAAAAAAAATTATAAAATAAAATATTTAATTAAAATAAAAAAATAAAGTAAAATGAAACAATAAAATAAATAGTTAAATAATTAAATAAATAAACTAATTAATTAATTAATTAATTAAAATTTAAATTAAATTTAAAAATAAATAAATAAATGAAATAAAGTGAAAAATACTCAGCTGGGACATGGTGAAGAACTGCTTTTCGCTTTTATTTTTTCATTGTGATTTGCAGGGTTTTGCATAAGTGAGATGAAAATGTGGAAAGCGACTATAGCACACTATAATAATAGACAACAAACCTATTGTCTGCAAAAACAATGATTGAAAATGATATTGCACATCTAGGCACAACAACGAATATTAATAATAATCTTCCATGTATTAATACATTAGTAATTACTTCAAAAATAGTATTAAAACAATTTCGACAAACAGAAAATGTATTTGTAAAATTTGCCAGCAAAATGTACTATAATTTTTTTCGAGTCTACCTAGCAATTGTAATGAGCGAAATCCATATACTAGTTTGAGAGATTGGCTATTGCAATATTTGTAATACCTCATGGGTGTGGGTGGCTTTTTAGCACAAATTTCTAGTTGTGATTCTCTGATTTCATTGCAGAATGATGAGTAAAGAAGTTTCATTTCACTGAGAGTTCCACTATTATAGCTAATTTAACTCTCATTGACAAAATCAAAGGCATTTGGTTACCATGCCAACACTATTGCATTCTTTAGCAGCAGTAGTAGTATTAGTAGTACTAATAATAGTAATAATTATGCTTGCAACACAGCTGACCTTTTAAAAACCGGTTTCGCAAACTTGAGCTCTAACAGAGCCAGAAGCTAAACTACCAAACCCATCAAACAATGTTACGAAAATTTCAAACAAGGCTTTACACCGTTTCACCTCTGAACATAAAAATCAAGCATTGTAACATAGATCATGGAGACTTACATACACCGAAAAACTAATAAGGCACATATTTGCATTAGATTAGACACTGCTCAGTCTGACATTAAAGGAGATCTATATTGCCCCTTTATACATGATGTAAAATAAGTCTCTGATGTCTCTAAAGTGTGTATGTGAAGTTTCAGCACAAAATACTATGCAAATAATGTTTTATATCTCTTGAATCTGCCCCTTTAAGGTTTTGATTAAAATTGTGCCATTCTGCTGACTGTCGCTTTAAATTCAAATTACATTTTGCCTTTTTTTTTTTTAAGAGGACGGAGCTACAATTGCATGTGTGTCAACATAGTGGCAGATTCAAAACAGGACTAACATTGAAAATTAAAAATGTCAAAAGAGGCTTACAAGACGGCAGTCTATAGAGATTATGGTGTTCATTTGTGAATCCTAAAACTCCACATTTATAATGCCTCTTAGTCACTGACATTATCTTGAACAGGTACAGAAAAAACACTAATAGAGGACGGCTGCTTTCATTCAGGGCAGTCTATGCTAGAGGGAGAGATTGTCAGTAATGGGCGGGGTTTTCCGCCTCTGATGACACGTACAAAGGGAGAATGTCAAAGTGCTTCGTCAATCAAAGCGTAATAAAAAAAATAGAATTAATACATTTTTACCATTATAAACTGGCTAAATACACACACGGTTGCCCCACAACTGTGTTTAAACCATTTATAAAGTGATTTTTGCATATTAGATGCCCTTTAAGTTGCATATGCACACGCCGGCCACTTTATTAGATTGGAAAAACGTTGCCTGGTCTGATGAGTCTCGATTTCTGCTGCGACATTCGGATAGGGTCAGAATTTGGCATCAACAACATGAAAACTTGGATCCATCCTGCCTTGTGTCAACGGTTCAGGCTGGAGGTGGTGGTGGTGTACTGGTGTGGGGGATATTTTCTTGGCAAACTTTGGGCCCATTAATACAAATTGATCATCATTTCAATGTCACAAGCCTATCTGAGTATTGTTCCTGACCATGTCCATCCCCTTCATGACCACAGTTAACCCATCTTCTGATGGCTACTTCAAGCAAGATAACGCGCCATGTCATAAAGTGAATCTAAGACTGGTTTCTTGAACATGACAATGAGTTCACTGTACTCAAATGGCCTTCACAGTCACCAGATCTCAATCCAATAGAGCACCTTTGGGATGTGGAGAATGGGAGATTCGCATCATGGATGTGCGGCCGACAAATCTGGAGCAACTGTGTGATGTCATCATGTCAATATGGACCAAAATCTCAGAGGAACATTTCCAGTACCTTGTTGAATCTATGCCATGAAGGATTAAGGCAGTTCTGAAGGCAAAAGGGGGTCTAACCCGGTACTAGTAAGGTGTACCTATTAAAGTTGCTGGTGAGTGTATATTATTACACATTTCTAAAGTCTGGATTTAAAGAGATGATTTTGCTAGCCATGTCAAAATAACTAAATGCTAAAGCAAAAATGTCCCTAAAACATAAAATGCAACATAAAAGACCTGGTATGAAAATTATAATATGTTCAGATGAGCAACTCTGAAATGCTCTGAAACACCATGTACCTTTGCTTGATTAATGTCCTGCATATTAAGCAAACCTGAGCAAAATTATTGCTGCTTTGCATGAAAGGTGTGGCACGATTGCACATCGCGAAGGCACATGCATGAATAAACACGAGTAGATTTCTCTGCGGTTGTATTTGTTACGCCATAATAAGTCATGCATTTTCAGTTTAAGACAAGTAGCAAACATTAAAGGGATAATTCATCCAAGACTGAATATTCTGTAATTATTTACTCATCCTTCACTTGTTACATATCTGTTTGAGTTTCTTTCTTCTGTTGAAAATGAAAGAAGATACTTTGAAGAATGTTGGAAACCGGTAACCATTGACTTCCATAGTATTTTGCTTTTTTTGTTCCTGCTATGGAAGTCTATGATTACCAGTTTCCAACATTCTTCAAAATATCTTCTTTTTGGTTCAACACGAAAGAAACTCAAACAGATTTTTTAAAAGTGAAAAATGAGTAAATAATGAACAAATTTTCTGTTTTAGATGAACAGAAATTTTGAAGACATTTTGAAGAATGTTGGAAACCGGTAACCATTGACTTCCATTGTATATATATATATATATATATATATATATATATATATATATATATATATATATATATATATTATTTTTTTTTTTTTTTTTTTTTTTTTCCTGCTATGGAAATCAATGGTTACCGCTTTCTAACATTCTTTAAAATATTTTCTTTTTTGCTCAGCAGAAGAAAAAAAAACTCAAACAGGATGTAATAAGTGAAGGATGAGTGAATAAAGAACGAATTTTCTGTTTTGGATGAACAGAAATTTTTGAATTTATGGAAAACCAGTAACCATTGACTTCCATTGCATTTTTATGTTCCTACTGTGGAAGTCAATGATTACCGGTTTCCAACATTCTTCAAAATATCTCTTTTTTTGCTCAACAGAAGACAGACCCTCAATCAGATTCGGAACAAGTGAAGGATGAGTAAATAATGAGCGAATTTTCTGTTTTGGATGAACAGAAATTTTTGAAGACATTTTGAAGAATGTTGGAAACCGGTAGCAACTGACTTGCATATTTGTTTTTGTTCGTACTATGAAAGTCAATGGTTACAGGTTTCTAACATTCTTCAAAATATCTTCTTTTTTTGCTCAACAGCAGAAAGAAACTCAAACAAGTATGTAACAAGTGAAGGAAGAGTAAATAATGACCAAATTTTCTGTTTTGGATAAACAGAATTTTTGAAGCTATTTTGAAGAATGTTGAAAACCGGTAACCATTGACTCCCATTGCATTTATTTGTTCCTATTATGGAAGTTGATGGTTTCAGGTTTCTAACATTCTTCAAAATATCTTCTTTTTGGTTTATCAGAAAAAAAAAAAAAAAAAAAAACTCAAACAGGTTTGTAACAAGTGAAGGATGAGTAAATAATGACAGAATTTTCTGTTTGGATGAACAGAAATGTTGAAGCTATTCTAAAGAATGTTGGAAACCGGTAACCAAATCAAATCAAATCACTTTTATTGTCACATTGACTTCCATTGCATTTTTTCAATGATTACTGATATCTAACTTCAAAATATCCTCTTTTTTGCTCAACATAAGAAAGAAACTCAAACAGGTTTGTAACAATTGAAGGATGAGTAAATAATGACCGAATGTTCTGTTTTGGATGAACAGAAATCTTGAAGATATTTTGAAGAATGTTAAAAACCGATAACCATTGACTTTTTTTTGTTCCTATTATGGAAGTCAATGGATACACATTTCTAACATTCAAAATATCTTATTTTGTGTTTAACCCAAAACAGAAACTCATAAAGGTTTGAAACCACTTGAGGGTGAGTAAAAATGGGTGAACTATCCTTTTAACTTTACCATTACAACTGTAAAAAGCAGCGCACACTAGGCATGGGGCGATAACCGTTTTCAAGGTATACCGCTGTTTGGAAAAGTCAAGGTTATCATACCGCCAAAATTTTCTCTAATACCGTTCCTAAGTTATGTGTAAGATTTTTTTTATTTACATTTTTTAACAACAGTATATCCAGCAGAAAAGATATATTAGATAAATTGTAAATAAATCTGTTTTTAAAAGTAATGAAGACAGCAGAAGTCAATGATTCATTTTCATTATTTAGCCTGGCACGTTTACTGCTCCAAAATATTATAAATGTTTCTAAAAATAAAATATATTGTGTTCAAAGGGGAATAAACTTTTAGTTTTTTACCCAGACATTTAAAAAAAGAATATATTTTAGAGCAGTAATCACAATACTGTGAAACCGTGATATTTTTATCCAAGGTTATCATACCGTCAGAATCCTATATCGGCCCATGCCTAGCGCGCACGCACACACACACACGGTGTGGTCCTAAAGTTTGGAAATGACCTTGATGATTCATGCCTAGCAAACTTATCATTCACCATCCAGCTGTCTTGATACTAGAGGACACAAAAGTACTGTGGAATTTACTGTGCAAAAATAAAACCATTTCCTTGGCTACAGAGAGCTCACGATGAGGTGTTAGTGTGAGTGTGTGTGTGTGTGTGTGTGTGTGTGTGTGTGTGTACAGTGTAAACAGATACCATTCTCGAAACCCTGAGCCAAAATGTCATGAGGAGAACTGAAGGCATATTAAACTTCTTGATAAAGCTCAGTTCTTAGAGACGAATAAAGCTAAAATACTTAGAGACGAGTTACTGTACTGTAGTCAACTAACTTAACTAAAATATTTTTTATATTTGAGGGTGACACGGTGGCTCAGTGGTTAGCACTGTTGCCTCACAGCAAGAAGGTTGCTGGTTCGAGTCCTGGTTGGATCAGTTGGCATTTCTGTGTGGAGTTCTCCCCATGTAGATGTGGGTTTCCTCCTGGTGCTCCGGTCTACAGTCCAAAGACATGCACTATAGGTGAATTTGGTAAGCTAAATTGTCTGTGGTGTATGTGTTTCAATGAGTGTATGGATGTTTCCCAGTGATGGGTTGCAGCTGGAAGGGCATCCGCTGTATAAAACATATGCTAAAATAGTTGGCGGTTCATTCCGCTGTGGCAACCCCTGATAAATAAAGGGACTAAGCCGAAGGAAAATGAATGAATGACTTGATTTGATAAACTTGATAATAACTTGACTAATTTTAATTATTTCAATATAATAAAATATAATGTAATATAATATAGGGCTGCACGGTGGCGCAGTGGGTAGCACGTTTGCCTCACAGCAAGAAGGTCACTGGTTCAAGTGTCTGTGTGGAGTTTGCATGTTCTCCCTGTGTTTGTGTGGGTTTCCTCCGGGTGCTCCAGTTTCCCCCACAAGTCCAAAGACATGGGCTATAGGTGAATTAAGTAGGCTAAACTGTCCATAGTGTATGTGTGTGAATGAGTGTGTATGGATGTTTCCCAGTGATGGGTTGCAGCTGGAAGGGCATCTGCTGCCTAAAATATATGCTGGATAAGTTGGCGGTTCATTCCGCTGTGGCGACCCTAGATTAGTAGGGACTAGGGACTAAGCCGAAAAGAAAATAAATAATATAATATAATATAATATAATATAATATAATATAATATAATATAATATAATTAATATAATATAATATAATATAATATAATATAATATAATATAATATAATATAATCTGAAAATAAAAACTAAATTCTGAATATTAATACAATTTTTGTCTCTTCATAAATTATAACCAAAAATAATTAACAATATTTTGCATTGAAAATTAAGTCTTATTTTTGAATCACGAAGATTTTTGGTGGGCTTAACTTGAATTCATCTTTGTCATTGTTACGTTACAATATTGGTTTAATTTATATAAAGAGCACTAAACTGGGACCTGTCACAAGACCACAAACATTCAAAAAATGATTTACAAATTTTAAGTACCATAATGTAGTGGTTTCAAGAAAGCACTAGCTTCAGGAGGGAAATTAAGTAAAAAACAAACAAAACAGGGTTCTGTCTGGGAGTTAAACCTCTAAATAAACTACAAGAAAACAATGATAAAAATCAACAAACAAAACTACTCCCTGACTGACCTCAAAACAGGAGAAAAATTCAGCTGTAGCTCAATTTAATTAATTGATACCATCTTCCTAATCTTGAAAAAAATATAGGCAAAAAATATTCATGACTACCAAAATGTTCATTCAATTCAATAAAATGACATTTTGTCCCTAAAATGAAATGACCTGCAAACCAATAGCCGACATTATTTTAAAAAAAGCCAAGACATTTTTCAATTTAATAAAGAAAAACGCATTAATTCATTCATTCTTCTTCAGCTTAGTCCCTTTATTCATCTAGGGTCACCACAGCGGAATGAACCTTGTACTGGGAAACATCCATTCACACTAATTCACACACGTTACATGCCAATTTGCACATAACAGCTGCACATATTATGTTGTATATAGTAATATAGCTGTACAAACACTTGTCAATTTGTATATTTGCATTCACTTTTTAAAATATATTTATTATCTGTTTTTTAGTCCTGTCTGTAATTCTGTTGCACTGTAGAAGTTCTGTCACGAAAACAAAATCCTCGTATGTGTGAACATACCTGGCAATAAAGCTCTTTCTGATTCTGACATACACTACAGCCAATTTAGTTTATTCAATTGACCTATAGCTATTTTACCTGTAACCATTGACTTCCATTGCATTTTTTTGTTCCTATTATGGAAGTCGATGGTTACAGGTTTCCAACATTCCTCAAAATATCTTCTTTTTGCTTCAACAGAAGAAAAAAACTCAAACAGGTTTGTAACAAGTGAAGGATGAGTAAATATTGAGCGAATTTTCTGTTTTGGATGAACAGAAATTTCTTGGAAACCGGTAACCATTGACTTCCATTGTATTTGCATGACTACCAAAATGTTCATTCAATTTAATAAAATGACATTTTGTCCCTAAAATGAAATGACCTGCAAACCAATAGCCGACATTATTATAAAAAAAGCCAAGACATTTTTCAATTTAATAAAGAAAACCACATTTATTCATTCATTCTTCTTCAGCTTAGTCCCTTTATTCATCAGGGGTCGCCACAGCGAAATGAACCACCAACTTACCCAGCATATGTTTTACACAGCGGATGCCCTTCCAGCTGCAACCCAGTACTGGGAAACACCCATACACACTCATTCACACACATACATTATGGAACTAAATTTAGTTTATTCAATTCACCTATACCACATGTGTTTGGACTGTGGGGGAAACCGGAGCACCCGGAGGAAACCCACACCAACACGGGAGAACATGCAAACACACAGAAATGCCAGCTGACCCAGCCGGGACTCGAACCAGTGATCTTCTTGCTGTGAGGCGACAGTGCTAACCACTGAGCCACTGTGGTGGCAACATAAACAGCTGAATTTGAACCATTTCTCTTTTTTACTATACATCATCTCCTCTTCCTAATACATTGCTTATTTATATCCAGAGTGAAACCTTCTTATTTCTTCAGTGAGATTCATCTAGATGACTCAAAATTCACAATGAGCCCTGAAGACCAGCAAAACATGAAACGCCACAGAACAAAAACATTGCACCATATGGCTGAAATATATACCGGCGCTGCTAATTAATAGGCCGGGTTTGCATCCAGTGTTTCTGATCCTCCAGCAATAGCAGTGAGTCACGCTTTTACAGTCTCCTGCTGTCATCTGTAAACAATCATACAAGCACGCGTCTTTCTGCATCTATGGACATGTGTATGTGTGTGTGTGTGTGTGTAAAGAGCCCAGATCTGTGGTCAGGAGTATTAGAGAGAAACAAGGGCGGCTGGGGGATGTGTGTGCCAGAGATACTGTGAGAAGAGAAGAGATACAGCCGTCCTCTGGGGTTTATCTTTCCCCCTGATGCTTTCCTTAAAGAAAAAAAAAAGAAGGGGAAAAAAAGAAGAAAGAAAATGATGCATCCTTTCACAGCCAGATGTGTTGTATGTAGACAGAGCTGGGGCTGTGCAATATGATGATATACTGTATATTAGGGGTGTGAACCTACACTGGTCTCACGGGTTGGTGTGGTTACGATTATCGTAATTAATCGATATCTCGGTGCATGACGGTGCATTAGCAACACAATAATTCTTTTATTAAAAGTTTTTGATTCATAAATATTTTTATATATTATCCAGGGCTCGAAATTTACCTTTTTTCTTGGTAGCACCGGTGCTCCTAACTTCAAAAATGATGAGCACCGTTTCTACACGTTTTATATTAACAGATTCTATTATATATTAACACTCTAATCACAACTAACAAATAAGCAAAAATCTGCATGCACTTACCGGCCCTGCACGCACTGCTTGACGTTAATGAGATGTACTGAATTAACTATAATAACTGTGCTGCTCTCACGGGTCGTGTCTGATATTGCACTGATGATACTGACATATAACTAGGCCCACACGGAATCTGCGCGCGCAGAATTCCGCAGATTTTCCGCAGAATTCCGCAGATTTTTAGCCCATCATTAATTCTGTTTATTTACTTGAGTAAATGTGTGTAAATCTGAATTTATTCAGTTTTTAATTTACACATATTTCACATATTAAGGTTTTAGTTATGTGACTAAAATAATTCCGCAGAAATCCGCAGATTTTTACCAAAATTCTCCGCAGAAATTGCAAAAAACGTCCGCAGATTCCGTCTGGCCCTACATATAACTTATTATTTGCATACGTCATCTTAATAGTAATAACGGTCTGTTCATGAGCTGCAATATTAGTTTCATCTCAGTGAACGCATGCTCTTTAGTGATGGTGACTGACAGCATCGTGACGATTAAATGAAGGGTTAAATAGCGTCAAAACATCTCGTGCTTAAAATGTGTAGATTCAGTGGCAAACACTGTTACCTGAAAACTCCGTCCCACCTGCTTTACGGTGAATGCTTTAGTCATTTTCATAGCGGACTTTTACTGGAAGACTTTTATCCTTTTTTCGAAAAGTGTAAATGCTGGATTGACATTCACCACATGATGACTAATCAGATCTGCCATTATTTGTAACTTTAGGTGGTTTCTAAAACTAAATCTGCCAGTGTTGTCTTCATTCTCTCGCATCCAGACCTTTACGTTTTGCGGCTGTAGCTCCCTGTCATCGGAACAGAGGGATTGACAGCTGATTTTAACCAATCCATTTGCGTTCTGTTCTAGCGCAGTGGGCCAATAAGAAGAGCTTGAAGGCGGGGCAAGCATTGCGGGCTTTGTTTACTGCAGCAAGTTGACATGTCAACTGTTTTAAACCATTCCTGAGCGCTGCGTTTGGTGTTTTATTAACGTAACTATTTTACATTTTGTCAGTTTAGTGGCTAATTCATGCAAATTTGTATGAGTTCAGTTGTACGAAAATGTATGATTTTGCACGCAAACAAACCAGCATTATACAATGACTTGCCTAATTACCCTAACTTGCCTAATTAACCTAATTAAGCCTTTAAATGTCACTTCAAGCTGAATACTAGTATCTTGAAAAATATCTAATAAAATATTATTGACTGTCGTCATGGCAAAGATAAAAGAAATCAGTTATTAAAACTATTATGTTTAGAATTGTGTTGAGAAAATCTTTCTGTTAAACAGAAATTGAGGAAAAAAAATTATTCAGGGGGGCTAATAACTCTGGCTTCAACTGTATATCATGATATGAGATTTCTGTCATTTCACCCAGCCCTATGGACAGAGCTATATATGTGTTCAGAAATGACAGATTCCTACAGCCGTTTCACCCTTTCTCGTGTTTTCTCTCTCACGAAGACGTAGAATGTAGAAACCACAGGCACAGATTAAAAATGGAGCATCGCTTTTATCCGAAGGCACATTACGAGAGATAAGCGTTACCTCTAAGTCTAAGCCCTTCTAAGGAAGAAAGAGTCTTTGATGTGGAACTGGCTGAAGACCCTCTTTGCATCCGCATGTTTCAAACTGTTTCCTCGTTCAAGGGAGAATTTTGTGAATGTTGGAATTGACTTAAGCTAAGCACAGGTCAATGGCTGCTTATTTGCTTGGTTTCCCATAGAGAGGTCATATGTTCTTGGGCAACACTCAATGAAATAGAAAATGAAATTTTTCCTGAAATAATGTATAGCCCTAGTGTATATTTTTCCCCCAATTTCTGTTTAACGAAAAAAAAAAAAAAAAATTCAATATCTCCAAGCATAATAGTTTTACTAACTCATTTCTAATAACTGATTTCCTTTATCTTTGTCATGATGACAGTAAATAATATTTGACTAGATATTTTTCAAGATATTAGTATTTAGCTTAAAGTGACATTTAAAGGCTTAACTAGGTTAATTAGGCAAGTTAAGCTAATTAGGCAGGTCACTGTATAACAATGGTTTTTTCTGTAGACAACTGAAAGAAAATATTGCTTAAGGGGCTAATAATATTGACCTTAAAATGGTTTTTAAAAAACTTAAAAGCTTTTATTCTAGCTGAAATAAAACAAAAAATTAAAAAAAAACATTATTAAAATTTTTTAAAATATATTATAGGAAATAATGTGAAAAAAATCCTTGCTGTTAAAAATCTTATGGTAAATATTTAAAAAAACTAAATAAAATTCACAGAAAGGCGAATAATTTTGACTTCAATTGCTTTTTAACAGAGTTAAATTTTCTATCATGTTTGTCTTCTGGAAAACTTCTAATAAATGAACATAATTTTGTTAATTAACACAACATGCCTAGTTAGTTAACCTAATTAAACTAGTTAAGTCTTTAAATCGCACTTTAAACTGATATTAGTAGTAGTAGTAGTAGTAAAATCTTATGTACAGTCATCAATGCAAAGAAAAAAGAAAACAGAAAGAGTAAGTATTGAATTTATTGCCATATCAGCTTCTCTGGCTTTTTTTTTTTATGGCAAAAGCAGATCAAATTTACAAAAAAACAAAACAAAAAAACAATAACAATAAAAAGAAATCGACAGCAATAAATGATACATAAGATAAAAATCGAAAACTTTTATTTTAAGGTTTATTTTTGATCAAAATTGTACCATTTTTGATGGATTCACATTTTTTTATATTTCCTTTAAAGTCTCTCCAGATAAAAATCGTTGTCTGATAACATTTAAAATAGGCCATTCCACAAGTATATGTTTAACACTTTGGTTTCTTCTAGTAAAGTCTTGGTTTCCTTTTAGCAAATATTCATTCAAATTATTATGTTTAGAACTATTATGTTAAAACCTTCAAAAAATAACAACACCAGCCATTCATTCATTCATTTTCCTTCGGCTTAGTCCCTTTTTTTAGGAGACGCCACGACGGAATGAACCGCCAACTATTCCAGCACGTTTACACAGCGTATGCCCTTCCAGCTGCAACCCAGTACTTGGAAACACCCACACACTCTCACATTCACACTCATACACTACGGCCAATTTAGTTCATTCAATTCACCTATAGCGCATGTGTTTGGACTGTGAGGGAAACCTGGGCACCCGGAGGAAACCCACGCCAACATGCAAACTCCACACAGAAATGTCAACTGGCCCAGCCGGGACTCGAACCAGCAATCTTCTTGCTGTGAGGCGACAGTGCTAACCATTGAGCCACCGTGCCACCCCAGACATATTTCATTTTTTAAATTTATTTCTACTGTATATGTGGTGTACGGATTTTTATGAAAACACTGACCATCAAAGACTTACAATGCAGTCACAAAAAAGTCAAATGTTAAATTAAGAAAAACTCTAAATCATATACATAAAAAAACTAAATCAGTCATTATTTATTTAGGCTGGAGCTGTTCTAATACCATTTGCCCTTCTTTTCTTTTAGACCATAATTACAAAGAATATTAAAACACATCTTAGCATATCCAACAGAGTTTGGTGAAAATGTAACCTAAATTTAATGTAATTTTAAAACAAAAATCCTATTATATTTAGAAATGTAAACTTTTAAATCCTCATTTTGAATATAGAGTTTATGTCATAATCAGTCATGTGAACCAATGACGATGAAGCTGGCGAGATCAAATGGCGATGAGATCAAAATGGAGATTTCAGAGACATACAGCAGCAGGGAAGATTATCTATTCAATTTCAATCTGTTCTGACAGAAAGCGACAATATGACAGAGATGATAATGAACATGTCGTGAGGCATTTCTCAGAAAATTATTTCTGGAGTTTGACTGGTGCCAATGTCATCGTATGAAAGAAGGCATCAAAAATATCTCTTTGTTTTTCTTTATTTATTGAAATGCATTCAATCTGCAACCCCTCATTTTTTAATATTTATATCCATTCATTCATTTTCCTTTGGCTTAGTCCCATATTTATCAGGGGTCGCCACAGCAGAATGAACCGCCAACTATTCTAGTGTATGTTTTACACAGCAGATGACCTTCCAGCCGCAACCCAGTACTGGGAAATACCCATATACACACACACTCATACGCTCTGGCCAATTTAGTTCATCCAATTCACTTACAGTGCATGTCTTTGGACTTTGGGGGAAACCGGAGCACTCAGACGAAACCCACACCAACTTGGGGAGAACATGCAAACTCTACACAGAAATACTAACTAGTCCAGCTGGGACTCAAACCAGTAACCTTCTTGCCGTAAGGCTACTGTGCTAACCAATGAGCCACCATGTCGTCTACATTGTAATAATATTTCACAAATTTAGCTTTTCTCTCTGTATTGGAAATCATGCAAAAATGTAGCACAAGAGACCTCTTTTTAAACACTTTGCATCACAGCAATGAATATTAAAATGCATTCAATCTGTAACCCCTTATTTCTGAATTGTAATAATATTTTACTGATCTTACTGTATTTGAAAGCACAAGAGAGCTCTTTCAAACACAGTATATGTTCCCCATACGGGCAGATCTCTCAGCGGTTGTGGAATGTAGGCCGCATGAGGAGACGAGTCCTGACATCTCTGCATCTCTCACACACCCAAAGCACAGGCTGAAGTCACACAGATGAGCCCATAAGGCACACATTCCTCTGTTTTACCACACTTGTTTACAGTCTCCACCTTTCTTTGAGTCAGGAAGGTCTTTATTGCTTACCAACAACAGGTTTACATGGTTTTTGCAGGTTTAATTTAAGACTTGAAGACTTTTTAAGACTTATACAAGGCTAAATGTAAAGGATTTTTTTTAACGGCCCTAGAATTTTTACTTCCCCCATCAAAAAAAAAATTAAAATTCAGTAATTTCTTAGCCACATATTTTAAATAATGCATCAAAAACCTCTAAACCCTAGTTGCACATACATCATTTTTCAACGTAATTTTCTTCTTCAATAAAATAAAATAAATAAATGACGAGCTTTAAAAAACTAAATTAAATGTATGTAATGCAGTCTGTTCAGGTCAGTGTCCTCACCATATATGGTCTATAAATATAGGCAGAACTATAAAGAATTGTTAATGTAGACAATGCCATTAAACTATATTGGTAAATGTGAGCATCGGCCTGATTGGGTAGCTTTACATGGGCATAGGAAATTAAAACACATTTAAAATGATGTTTTGGTAATCTTCAATCAAATTCTGATTATTTGCTTCAGCTCTGGAACAGCAGTCCTTCTTTAAATTACATCAATTTGACAGATTTTGGGCAAAAAATGCTTAGCCATGCCCCTCAAACCGTTAGTTTGCTGTAAGTGAAATATGAGTCAAGGAGTGCAAAATTAAATGCCCCGTCCCTACTCAATACTTGACTTCTGTTTCAGTTGGAAGCACGTCAACATTATCAAATAGTTATTTATTTATTTATTTATGTTTTAATGCCATATCAGCAGGATTGGCTATATTCATGGCTAAACTTTAGTGCAATATAAAATTTACAATCATAACCGTTTCTTAATAATCATGCATTGTACAAAAAAAAAAAACTTACAAATAATGATAAGGTAAGTCATATAGGATCCTTTAATTTGTTCCATTAAACTGAAATAACTTCCAGATCGCACAGACTTTAAGAGTGTAAACTCTTGAAACAAACTAATCCAATTTTATAGCAAATAATACCTAAAAATTTAAATAAAAAACTTCCCTCAGCAATGCTTGCCAATTCTCACAGCAACTTCCCTAAATAGTGGATCTCACTTCAGGCCTGTGGGTGTCTGGTAC
Source organism: Danio kyathit (assembly GCA_903798195.1). Taxonomy (NCBI): domain Eukaryota; kingdom Metazoa; phylum Chordata; class Actinopteri; order Cypriniformes; family Danionidae; genus Danio; species Danio kyathit. The sequence goes on along the minus strand of LR812541.1, from coordinate 45,042,825 downwards.
ACCAAATAACATGCTGTACACTCCACTTCCACATTAAGACATTAAGTCAGTATGCTCAAGGGACATGTATTCTCACATGAATGCAATGCCTTGGAAAGTATAACTCTTGCTCTAAATCAGGGGTTTTCAAACTTTTAGGACACACGCCCCCCCCCCAAGATTGTCCAATTTCTCTCGCGCCCCCCCAACCCTGCATCGCAAATCCAAGTTCACAGAGCCCTGACAGTGTGATTGAGTCGAACATTGAGTACGTTTACATGGGCAACAATACTTTAATATGACTTTAATACAATTAAGACAATACTCTTGATTGAGTCACCATGTAAAAAGCGATTTTTGATTACCTTAATCCGACTAAAGTCATAACAGATCTAAACAGAAATGTAATTAAGACGTGGAGTATGCAGATATTAGTGGCATTATTGAAGTAAACACACACACAAGGCTGTCAGTAAAGGACCGCGCACACACACACACACATCACGAACAACAGTGTTGCCAGATTCGGCGGTTTTGAGTTTGCATTTCGGCGGGTTTTTGGGCTGGAATCAGTCAGCTACATCTGACAACCCTGATCACGAAATGCGGAAGTTTTTTCTTTCTATTTGACGTGTGCTATCAAATCCCATTAAAATATCTTCCACCAGTCCTTACTAAATATTTGCGTCTAATACCCCAGTTTGTCATGGGGACATGAAGGAAATATTCATGAGTGAAAGAGCCGAACTGCAGTTAAAGTCGAAAAATTAAAGATGAAACACCCGAAATGACATGAGACTGTAGGAAACGTGAAGAGGCATTCAAAAAGCACTTCACGTAACACCTTAATTATATTATTGTCTTATTCAGATTAAGGCAAATAACTACTGATGTCTATGTAAAGGTAGTATGTATGTCTTCATGTCGTATGTCTTCAAAGTAAGTGAAAGAACCAGAAGGGCATCCTGCTGATTTGATTCTGAAGGGCACTGTTTTGTCAGACGCTCACCGGTCTGACATTCATTCAGCGTTTTTCCATGTTAAAAAGCATCCGCTCCAATTTATTTGTATATGTTTTACTGGAAAGCATAAACTCTACAGGTGCCTGATAATTAGCTGTGGAACTAACATTAATACGATTCACTCTAGTGAACGCATAAAAATCATCATCATAATTTACTCTCGTGCACGCCTCAAATTCTCGCGCCCCCCCCCCTAAGAGGTGCTGGCGCCCCCCTGGTGGGGCGCGCCCCACAGTTTGAAAACCCCTGCTCTAAATGATAGTGCACCATATTAAAGCAATATTTCTAATTAGTGTTGTCATGATACTGGAATTCGATACCAATCGGTACTGAAATTTTAAAAATGTCCATTTCTCGCTAACATTTGAGCGCGTTCCTAAACAGCGTTGATTTGCCATTGTAATCACATGCTCAACAGAAATGACTGTGATTGGCCGTGAAGGTCATCAGTTCACTGAAATCTCCGCTGTTTACTGAGTGTAAATACAGATACAGGGACACTGGAGTGTTTTAAAACCGTCAAGATCAGTCGATTCATCAGTGGATCCCTCGTATGTCAGCTTATGGGCCGTTTCCACTGACTGGTGCAGTATGGTACGATACAGGTCACCTTTATCAGACTTGCATTTCCACTGCCTAAAGGGTACCAAGTATTAACCTTGTGTTGTGTATAAATGTTCATTACTAACTTTTCTATGAACATGATTTGATTATAAGTGCAGATCAATGACAGTGCAAAATAACCTACTGTAACGTCTGCAATTATATAAAATAAATAAATGAAACACATATGAACACATACAGCCCCTTACAGCCCTTATTTAAGTAAAAAAAACTAAAACACGCAACATAGCCCACAGTCAGAGCAAACCTCTCATATGTATCTTTAATCTTCACCAGCACATGTAATCTCTGTTAGAGAGTAATTCTGTCATTCCCAGTTCATAATAGTCCAAAAGGCGATGATAAACATCATCTTCTCCTTTGTTTTTTTGTGCTTCACTCTCGCGTTTGTCCATTTCTGAAAGGATTGGGTGTCAGAAACACTTCAATAATCATACGTATACGTTATTATTATCAGCTCAAAAAGTTTGTTACTTCAAATATAGACGCGATCGCACGCTCCCTGGAGAAAGTGAAACCGATCGCACTTTTAGACGGGCTCGTAAAACAACAACAGGACACGGCAGATTTTGTTCTTCTTGACTTCGTGGCTGTTCATCAAGACGACGACGAGGTTTGTTTGAGCTCGGGTCAATCATGGCTTGTTATTATGTATATATTATAATGGTGTAATGTCTCGGCTGTGTTTTTAAAAATGGCAGTTCTTTTGTTTTCTTTCTCCTGCTTCTACGAGTGAAGTATCTCTGTAAACCAATAGTGTTCAGCTGCGCGTCTAGCTCCGCCTTTTGGTACCCTTTGTCCTGCTTGGCACCCTTTGCAAAGGATGACCAAAAAGTGGTACGGTACGGTTCGCTTTAAGGTACCCTTTGACAGTGGAAACGGCCATAAAAGGGTACCGAACCGTACTGTCCCGTACAACTAAGTGGAAACGGGCCATAATAAACAGACCAGCTGATCTTCGTGGCTTTAAAGCGCCCCAGTGTCATTGCATTTATCGGATTTCTTTTTTTACCTAGTTGTATTGAAGGCATACATAGGTTTGAATAGTTCATGCATCCCACAGATTTGGATATTGAACTCCTGATCTTAATGAGGTTCACACAATGCTCTGTTTAATGAGATTTAATTATGCTAAATGAGACACGGCGACAGGGTGGCGCAGTAGGTAGTGCTGTCGCCTCACAGCGAGAAGGTCGCTGGTTCGAGCCTCGGCTGGGTCAGTTGGCATTTCTGTGTGGAGTTTGCATGTTCTCCCCGCGTTCGCGTGAGTTTCCTCCGGGTGCTCCGGTTTCCCCCACAAGTCTAAAGACATGTGGTACAGGTGAATTGGGTAAGCTAAAATTGTCCTTAGTGTATGTGTGTGAATGATAGTGTATGTGTGTTCCCCAGAGATGGGTTGCAGCTGGAAAGGCATCCGCTGCGTAAAACATATGCTGGATAAGTTGGCGGTTCATTCCGCTGTGGCGACCCCGGATTAATAAAGGGACTAAGCCGAAAAGAAAATGAATGAATAAATGAGACACAACTTGGGAATTCTGCAACTAAGATTTTAAAAATAAATTATGGAGATAAAAATTAAATGTAGATACAGTATGTCTCATTATTTGACTAATTATTAATACTATAGTATCTGATAATCATACTTAACTGGTCCATCAATGCTAGTTTTAAAACAACCAACAAAAAATTTGTTAAAAATCCCAATTACTTGCAATTTTTGTTGTATTTTTATTTATTAAGTATTCTGTTAACTAAATGTCCAACTACTTTCACCAATTCAGTTTCATTTGCCATTTTCTGCTTTTAAACCAAATCAAACAGCATTAAAATTAAGGCTGAACAATATATTGTTTGAGCATCAATATTGCAATGTTTATCTGCAATAGTTGCATCGCAGGATTATATTATTTATTAAAGATATTAAATATTCTTTAATGTTATTGTATAAAACTATTTACACAAAGATGACCATGTTATTTGACGCTTGATTGTTTAACTATTGTATTTGAATATTGTTAAGACTCCCCAGAAAACCATAAAGCACTGTTCATTTCACTTTTATTTTTCCTCTCTCGTATTTCTATATGCTTGTAATTTATTATATTTTATGCTGATGCACTGCAAAGAAAAAGATTTGATCATCCAAGTCGATCTAATTTCATGAAATCTTTCCAATTACAGCTATTCAAAACGTCTATTGAAATTATTTTCATATCGCCAAATATATTGCATCAAAACAAACACTGCAATGTCAGATTTCTCCAATATCGTGCATCCCTAATTAAAATGCATTTTTAATTTAATTTAACTAGTTTTCATTTAGTTCTCACAGCCATACATTTACAAAATAAATAACCAAATAGCCATAGTTACTGGGAAAAACTGTCTGTTATTATAATACAGTGTCATATAATTATCTATCTTTTTATTTTTATTATATTTATATTTTATTACTTTATATTTATTTATTTTGGTAAATTTGCCAAGTGAATTACACAAGTTTAATTCCTTATCACAATTATTCCATAGATTTACAACAATTTATTTTTTACATTACTCCTTTGCCCTTACTTTTTTAAAACTTTAAAACCACAGTGGAATGAACCGCCAACTTATCCAGCATATGTTTTACACAGCGGATGCCCTTCCAGCTGCTACCCAGTACTAGGAAACATCCATACACACTCATTCACACTATATATAGCGCTATATATGCGCATGTTTGGACTGTAACTGGAGCACTCAGAGGAAACCCACGCCAACATGGGAAGAACATGGAAACTCCACACAGAAATGCCAACTGGCCCAACTGACGTTCGAACCAGCGACCTTCTTGCTGTGAGCCGACAGCGCTACCCATTGAGCCACCATGTCGCCTACCTCAACAATACATTCCTCTCAAATGATACTGCCCTTCCCTTATTTCTGATTTCCCATCATTACCCCTGCTATTTTCCTCTTTATTACTGTATAAGTCACATTTTCCTGAAGTGCTATATAAATAAATGTGACTCGACTCGAATTTCGACACCATTCCTGAGTTGTCTATATCTGCCTCTTCATGTCTTCAATGATTCTGAGTCACATTCTGCAAGCAAGTCAAAACACGAACCATCGGTATATAAAACCAACACTCAGAATCAGCTGATGGTGGGTCATTTGGGAAAAAAAAACAGTAAAGCTTCCACATTCTGCCACCTCTGAACTTCCTCTGGAAATCAAGAGAGGAAATAGACGTGACTAAAACAGAGAAGAAGCCGCTATACAGTAGTGTGCTGATGGTTCCTTCAATGTGCACCGACAGAATAAATCAAGCCTGCAATCAAATAACCCATAGATGACCTGTGATTCACCCAGCTATTAAACACAGCAAACCCATGAACTTCCACATTTGCATAAATATAAATATTCAAATGGCGCCAGAAAGAGAGCTTTAAAACAATGACATTTAAAGGGGATTTCCAGCATGGTCACACACTCAGCATGTGATTCTGAGAGGTTTGGGATTTTTAGGTTTTTACATCGAAATGGCTCTGAGCATTTTCCTAGAGCATTTTGGGAGGTAATGAGAAAACCTCTTTAATATTCATGCACAAATTAATATTAAGTAGGCAGTGAACTGAGTGAACCTATAGCGCTAACGTTTTCCCTTGAGTCTTCTGATCTGTCGGATGAAAACCTACAACACGATCTGAACATAAAACATCCCTCGAGCACACTTGGTTTTGCACATGCATGCACAATCGAGAATATGTTTGCTTTATTCAGAAAGACTACAACAGCGCTTGTCAACCATGACAGTCAGAGAGATGACAGTGATGCGAAATGGGATCTTACAAGACGGATGCATTGATGAAAATTAAGCTTCCTATTATCGGGACTATTCATTCATTTTCCTTCGGCTTAGTCCCTTTATTTATCAGGGGTCACCACAGCGGAATGAACCGCCAACTTACTTAGCATATGTTTTACGCAGTGGATATCCTTCCAGCTGCAACCCATTACTGGGAAACACCCATACACTCTCGCATTCTCACTCATACACTACGGACAATTTAGTTTATTCAATTCACCTATAGTGCATGTGTTTGGACTGTGGGAGAGACTGGAGCACCCGGAGGAAACCCATACCAACACGGGGAGAACATGCAAACTCCACAGCGACCTTCTTGCTGTGAGTCGTCAGCGCTACTCACTGCGCCACCGCGTGGCGTATCGGGACTATAATAAAGATTAATAATTTGAAAGAAAACAAAGCAAAAAAAAACATTCATTTAATATATCCAACACTAAAATAAAAATGTTCTAAGCAATTTTTACTTGTAAATTGCTAGTCATTTTTACAATTATGCAAAATATATTTGCAGCTTTTTTGATAATAAATTAATAATACATTTAATTATATTTAGCGCCTTTAAAACTCATAATTTATCTCTGGGGTTTATTGATTTCAATTTTTTTAGTATTGTCAGAATAAAATAGATCATGTTTATTAGTGAGATTAAATTATTATTTTAATTATAATTTGTTTTTTTAATATCTGAAAAAATTTTTATTTCAAAGGAGGGTTGATAATTTTGCCTTTAAATATATATTAAATAATATTAATTAATTTATCAAACTTTTTTGTACATTTAGCACACACATACACACACTTATGTATTATATATGGTGTATAATATATTATACTATTACTATTATAATATTACTATACTATTACATACTATTAACTATACTGTATTTATATTTATATTTATTTATTTATTTATTTATTTATTTATTTATATATATATATATATATATATATATATATATATATATATATATATATATATATATATATATATATATATACAGTGCTCAGCATATATAAAAAAAATTGACCTGAAATTTACTTTTAGCGATTATAGGTTCTGAATGTCAATTTCGATTACATTTCGATTAATCCCCCAGCCCTAGCATATAGCAGATGAAAATATCTCAGATGTGGACATTATGTGGAGTGATGAGGAAGATTGTTATAAACAAGTTTGTTATAAACAAGGTGCAATTTATACAACAAAAAAACTCAAAATTAAAAAAATTAAAAAAATGTTACAATCTTAATTTTAGTGATTTTGAAAATAAATGTCAAGATCATACCAGAAACCATGTGTGAGTTTTTTGTATTTTATGTTGGTATAATGTTCGGGAAGTACAACTGTTCTGGCCTGATGTCCATTGAAATGGACAACAAATAAATATATATATATATACACACACACACACACAAACTTAAAGGTGATGTATGTAAGTTTTTAACTCTTCTAAAGCAAAAAATACCATGATATGTTTGCAGATATTTAAGAAACATGCTAAATGAACATTCTTGTTTATCTGAAAAACTATGCTAATGTCAGATATTCTGCTTTAAAAATGTGTTTTCTGTGCCGGAATGTCTGTCTTTGTTTTGGTTCTTTTAACCTGCCCAATGCCAGTTTAGCTAATTATATTTCAGCACTCCGGGTTGCCTTTGTGGAAAACTGCGTATTTTATTCATTCATTCATTCATTCATTCATTCATTCAGATAAGCACTTAAGCATGTGTTCGTGACCAAACTGCAACCTGCGGTGGACAGTAGCAGACTCCGAAATGAGACAGATTCAGAGTTTCACATGAGGTTCTTAATTAGCAAATAATATAAATATTACGAACGTAAACATTAGGTGAGCAGGTTACATTGTAACCCCGTGTCCTTACAACACGCTGACGAGATTTGCAGTGATAAGAAATTTGGCTGTTTGCACTAGACAAAACACGACAGACATTTAAATACAGCCATTCAGAAGCACAGAATATGCACTCACTCATAAAATGGTAAGGGTTATAATCTAATTAAAACATAATAAACCTCTTTAACATTATTAAATGTAGATGCTGAATCAGTGATATGTGTTGGTTTGCACTGAGTCACAGTTCTGAAGTTTAATTTCAAATAATTAATTTTATTGTCAAGATCTGAGGTGAACTATCTGCTGCTGCTTTCAGTAATACGGCAATAAATGTCATGTTAAATAGCCTTCAAACTCCCATTAATAGCATTTAACACTGAATAAAGCACATGAGGTGTACCTGAGGTGATCATTGTCAGTTTTCTGTTGTTCAGTTGCAAATAGAAGCAATTTCTAATATATCAATTTCAGGTGTTTGTTAGGACAAAAACTCCTTTTAATATGGAGAATATTCCTTCTATCACGTGTCATTGCTTTTAAATCAGACTTAAATCAGCCCTTAGGCTCGATCGTCAGACTTGCTCCTTGGTCCTTAATCTGGCAACCTGCACTTGCACTTGTTTTGATCCAGGAATACAATACCTAGTTCAACCACTGGGTGTCAAACTTACATACTGCAAGGTTTCCGCTACATTCATTCTACCATGGCGGGGCGCCACACCAAAATTTATCCCGCCATGGCTACATTACAGCTCCTCAATTAAAACATTGTAATTTTTTTAAAAATAGCGGGTTATACTCGCACCAAAATGTATTAAAAGTTAAGTGAATTATAACAGTGCAAGCTTTTCTGTAACCGTAGTTGTGCTGTGCGTTATTTGTTTAGCCCTTTAAGGTGACATGCTGACTGACTGACTGACTGACTGACTGAGAGGTGCGTGATGTGTGAGGCCAGCAAACACGACGTATAGCTTTCAGTAAGGATGAACACAGTTTCCATAATTATACTTTATTTATAGGGTTTATGGCTCTGCATATAAGAAAACAAAGACATTATCTTGCTGGAGTTTATAGCCGTTTCACTTTACCTCAGGACGCATTAATGCCGCTCTGTAGGTCTATTGGGGACGTTCATAAATATTCCTTGCAAATCTAATAAAGGTTGGAGACGAATTCACTACGTAGACGCGCTAAATTGCACTTGAGCAGCATATATTTGAGGGCGTGCAAGAAGTTTTGTGCATGAACAGAGGAAATCCTAGCGCAAGCAAAAAGATCTGCATGCTCGTATTACACAAATCCGATCTCGACTTGTAGTACTGAGTCACATTTGTCATTGAAATAACGCCAGAGGTCGTTGGTAGATCAAAAGGCCTGCCTCAGCTGGAAAAAATCCTAGAGGAAACACTGAACTGCATCTTTAAAAGTTGTGAAATTTTTATTATTATACTTTGGTCTCATTTATAGGAGCCTAATGAACTGTGAAAACATAGTTTTAATTTTTTCAGAAACTTGGAATATAATTTGGGTCTGAAACTACTGCATGCTGCTGACCTTTGACCTTACAAACTACTGGAAAGACTACATCCATCCTTTACATTCTTTGTCCAATCAAATTATATTGAAGCTTAAATAAACAAACAGATCTAACCTCCCAAACATATTAACGTAAAATCCAAATGCTTAACAGCAAGATTACCTTGACTCAAAATTCAGTTACATCCAGATTTTTTCAGCCTTTAATAAACTGCATTCTCATATTATTTAGAGATCGCACCATGCCCGTTCAACTCTCAATTGAGTGGCACTTCATAATCATACAGGCCTCCTAAACAAAAAAAACATCCCATCCATCCTTGTTTTTCTGTCACAAAGCGGAAGGAGAGAACAGAGGGAGGATTGAAACGAGACGTGAAGCATCTGTGGCCGTGTCCGTCGGGTTCACAGGAAGTGGCCCTGAACTCGGGGTGGACACAGTAGCGCTGTGTTCCCCTGGACGGACCACCAATTCAAATGGCATCAGATGTGGACAGATGGGTCCACTGTGGGGAGAGTTCAGAGGGGTCACGCACTTCAAACCCCCGTTCTGTGATCCAAAAAGGAGTCTCGGACACAGTGGCTGATGATAATTAATGAATTTAAAGGGACAGTTCATCCTAAATTCTATCACAATTTACTCTTTACAAACCTGTTTGAGTTTCTGTTCAACACAAAAGAAGATATTCTGAAGAATGCTAGAAACTAGGAACCATTGACTTCTATAGTTTTTGTTTTCTTCCTTCTGTTGAACATAAAAGAAGATATTTTGAAAAAATCTGTAACCACTGACATCCATAGTGTTTGTTTTTCCTTCTATGGATGTCAATGGTTACAGGTTTTTAATCAAAATATCTTCTTTCGCGTTTAACAGAGCAAAGAAACTCATAAAAGTCTATAACCATTTGAGGGTGAGTAAAAGGTCCGGTTGCACAATATATCAAAAAATTATGATTATTGTGATAACTGTACATGCAATATTCATATCACAGTGATGTGCAATAAATTCCTTGTTTGTTTTAGGGATGCACTGAAATGTAAATGATGAGTCCAAACCAAAAACTCTGGCTGGAAGGTGAACCTAGAGTTGAAAATGATGGGAGTAAAGGTAATAGAGGTAAAAAGTCAGAATATCTGCCCAGGTTTCCATTTATTTGAAGTGTCTAAATGTGTGACAGTTTTTTTTTAGAATCAGAAAAGTTAATTAGATTGGAAAAATTATCCATTATTACCTGTTTATTTTAGTATGATTCTTACATATAACATATATGTCATATCAGTTATTGCTATCTGCCAAAATATCCATATCAGTTCATCCTCAAATACATTGTCACTTTAAATTTAAAGTCAATTACAGTTGGAGTTCTCACTGTTAGACTTTGCAGCAATTGTACAGTTATTTACACAGCAGATCTCACAACTCGAGTTAGCATTAGCTCTACTATAAAAGATCTGGGTGTCATATTAGACAGCAATTTAACTTTTGAAAATCATATATCACATGTCACAAAAACTGCCTTCTTTCATCTGAGAAATATTGCTAAGTTACGAAGTATGCTATCCATATCAGATGCAGAAACGCTAATCCATGCTTTTATGACTTCTAGGCTGGATTACTGTAATGCTCTGTTCGCTGTTTGCCCAGCATCTTCTATTAACAAACTTCAGCTAGTACAAAATGCAGCTGCCAGAGTTCTTATCAGGTCTAGAAAATATGATACGCTTACACTGGCTGCCTGTTAAGTTTCGTATTGATTTTAAAATATTGTTTTTTACTTATAAAGCTTTAAATCATCTAGCTCCTGTTTATCTAACCAACCTTCTGTCTCGCTATAATCCAACCCGCTCTTTAAGATCTCAAAATTCAGGGCTTCTGGTAGTACCTAGAATAGCAAAGTCGAGTAAAGGAGGTTGAGCCTTCTCATTTTTTGCTCCTAAACTCTGGAATAGCCTTCCTGATAATGTCCGAGGCTCAGACACACTCTCTCAGTTCAAAACTAGATTAGTAAAGCATACACTCAATGCATCACATAACGGTATGATGCAAGAATGTGTTCCACGCATCTCGTTTATATACACTATGAACAGCAGCTACGCTAATTATTCTCTTTATTCTCTATTTCCACCTGGGGATACTCATCCCGAGGCCCCCAGAGACTATGCAGCGCCACTGATGCGATCCAAGACCCGCAACGAGATGATCCCAAGGTTTCCATAATCCTGGACCAGGCTGTATCCTGAGCAGCTGCTGTGGTGGTCTCGCTGACGTCCAGCTTCTCCAGCCTCCGGCGCCTAGACTGCAGCTCTGGACAAGACGTTTGGCCATAGGAGAAATGGTCGTGCCCAACTGAGCCTGGTTTCTCTCAAGGTTTTTTTAATTCTTCACTTCTGCCAATTGGTGAAGTTTTTTCCTCCCCGCTGTCGCCACTGGCTTGAATGGTTTGGGACCTGTAGAGCTGCGGATCGATGGATTTGCTCTTCAGTGTTTGGACTCTTAGTACTGAATATTAAACCACACTAAACTGAGCTGAACTGAACCTAAACTCTGAAAACTGAACTGACACTGTTTCAATTTACTATAATCTTCTATGTGAAGCTGCTTTGACACAATCTATATCATAAAAGCGCTATAGAAATAAAGGTGAATTGAATTGAATTTACTGCAAAAACGCTCAGTAAAATACCACGTACATTCTTTACAGTTGACTTCACAGTATCTTACTGCATATTAAGAATTTGCAGTATTCTACTGTAATCAAAGTAATTGTAACTGAAGGGACGCTGGACAACGGCGTTAAGGATCCACGTGCAGTTTATTTACAACTTAGTCAGGCAGACAATAGTCAAAAGAGGAGCAAACAGTATAATGGGGGTAATCCAGTAGCATAGTCAAAGTCACTGGCGAAGAGGTCGATACAGGTGGCAAAGAATCGATATCAACGATAAAACAAGGCAAGGATCAAAACACGGAAAGTCTAGACAAAGAAACGATTCATGGTGTTACAGACTAACAAGACTCAGCAATGTGTGTGAGAATGAGAGCAGTATATATTGTCCATGTAATCAGTCTATGATGAGCTTCCAGCCGTGTGTGTGTGCAATCAGGGAGAGAGCTGGAACTGCTGTGTGTGTGTGAGGTGCATAATGGGATTTGCAGTTCATATCAGTAGCAGATTTGTAGTTTGAGCGATTTGCAACTGCTAGATCGCTGGTGATCATGACAGTAATCAAGTATTTCTGCTGTAGTTGAAGACAAAAATGAAATTAGCATCTTGTATTACAAAATGTATTTAAAATGGATGATGAATGATGAATGAAAATGACTTTTGTAAACCATTTAAAATGGATATAATAACAATGAATAACCAAACACTGTTGTACATTATCTTGTCACTTGTTTGGAATTTATTAAATTCAATACTAAACACTGAAAATAAGGTTATGTACCAGTGTAAGATGTAATTAAATTACAGTAAAACACTGTAAAAATTAACATACTATAAAATTAAAACGCGAAAAAGAAATTGCAGTAAGGCTATTTTACTGTGAAATGAAATTGCGATAAGGTCCTGCTACTGTAAAACACATTTACAGGTATGTTACTGTAAAGGGGCAGTTGCGGTAACAACAGTGCAGCCAGTAAGTTATCGCAAAAATATAATAAACTGTCCAACAGTGCATGTACACACACAGATCAATGTCTTTTTCAGCTTCATGAACAACTGCTGTGACTTCACATTCTGAACACAACACACAAACACACTATAATTGAAGTCTAAAAGCATCTCAGAAAACACCATAAAAAATGCACCAATATTAATGCAGAAAAAAAAAGCCATTTACGAATTTATGCAACCGTGCTTAAGCGCTGATAGGAACTAATTAATCGCATAACTGGGACAGAGCAACAGAACCCGAAGAGGCAGCTACATGCAACAACAGAAGCTAGCCGTCTGCTGCATTAAAAATTTAACAAGATCTGTGGGTGGCCGCAGCAAATCTCTGCTGTATTGTCCAAACCCAGAGAGGCCGATAGCGTGACCATTAAAAATGCAAACTTCAGTGCCAATCACACAAACGCAGTGCTTGTTAAATCACGTGTGAAGTACTCAACGCCGTGAGGGTCTATTGAGTTCTCACAACCACAGTTTACACACACATAAAAGAGAAGGTGATTGAATTAACTGTGAACCATCTAAAAAAAAAAGAACAGTTTTATTTTTGTGTATTGAGATTATTTTCCAAGTGTTTTCATCACAATTAAGCACAATCTAATCACAACGCACATTTGAACTAATTAGTTTTTAAAAAGAGAGAGCAGCAAATATTGCAACTGTGCATAAATATAGTTGAAACCAGAAGTTTACATACACTGTATAAAAAGACACATAACCATTCAAAAAACAAGTCAGATGTTAATGTGACTAAACTTTTTCTCTTTTAGGCAAGTTAGGATTAAAAAATTAGTTTCGGTTATGCTTAATAGCAGAATAATGAGAGAGATGTTTTATTGAGAAATTGTTATAACTTTTCTTGAAAGTCAAGTTTACACACAATAAGATTATTATGCCTCTGAAAAAGCTCAGTTGATGGTGTCAAGGTTTTGGAAGTTTCTGATTGGCTAATTCACAACATTTGAGTTAATTGGAGGCACAACTGTAGAATAGTATTTAAGGAAAACCTCAAACACACTGCTTCCTTGTGTGAAAACATGGGAAAATCAACAAGCCAGAATCAACAAAAAAGCCAGATTACAATTTGCTAAATTACACTGGGAAAATGAATAATTTTTGGAGACATGTCATTATGTATATTATGACATTATGTAGAAATACTGAAGCAACATCTCAAGACATCAGCCAGGAAATTAAAACTTGGCCACAAATAGGTTTTCCAAACAGACCATGACCCTAAGCATACTGCCAAAACAGTTAAAATGTGCTTTAAGAACAACAGAGTGAATGTTTTGGAGTGGCCATCACAAAGCCCTGACTTCAATCCTATAGAAAATTTGTGGGCAGAGTTGAAAAAGCTTGTGCAAGCAAGACCGCATACACTGTAAACCCGGATTTTGTGCTAATAAAACATTTTAAGTGATTATTAATAATTATTTATTGTTCTTTAAGAAAGTGTCATTACTAAATCAAATGAACTATTTGCACTAATCAGAAGAAAAAATGAGTGTACTGATCATGTTAAGCAGAGACAACTCCGTTCCTTATGTTTTTGTTAGAGAGGGGAGGGGCCTTGATTGGCTGAGGTGACGTGAGCAAAATGCTCAGTGAGTGCCTGCAGCTCTTAGGATGCTGGGTTACCGCGGATTTTTTAAATCAACACGAAACGGTAAGTGTGCAAAGAAGCATTTATCAGTTTATATGTTTTCTGACAAAACTGATAATTGAAAATCCACACTGATGCTGAACTCAAAATATAAGTATGAATATGTCAGTGAGTTAGCGCTATTTTCCCTGTCAGGAATCTACTTTATCTACTGTTTCTCTGTATGTTCACTGTTTAAAGCATGTTCCCTGTAAAACGTGATCATTATTACACGTCGAGTCAGTTCGTAATAGTAGCACGAGTCCATGCATGAGCACATGCTAGCAGCTAACGCTAAACATTATAAATCTTAATAACGCTAAAAGTTTCACCTTGAGAGGGGCGAGTTTACATTGCTACTTAAACTAGAAGTTGAGGTCACTAGCAAAATTGATTTACTTTCACAGTACAGTTACAATTATATTTGCAGCTTTTTCTAAACTTTTTTTCCTAAACTTTCTCATTTGCCGTTTAAAGACGGACCTTACGTTTGCACTTGTGGAGTCTTAGCATGCAATAAGGCTGATCCTGCTACGCTGACCTGCATTTTTTACAGTAGATCAGGTATGTTAAGAACTGTTAAGTGTTGCTTACGGTTCATTCCACTGTGGCAACCCCAGATTAATAAAGGGACTAAGCCGAAAAGAAAATGAATGAATGAAATATGGATGGATGGATGGATGGATGGATGGATGGATGGATGGATGGATGGATGGATGGATGGATGGATGGATGGATGGATGGATGGATGGATGGATGGATGGATGGATGGATGGATGGATGGATGGATGGATGGATGGATGGATGGATAGATAAAGTATTGAACACATCACTATTTTTCTCAGAAAACATATTTCTAAAGGTGCCGTTGACTTGAAAGTTTTCCCAGATATTAGTAAAAACCATAGAAATCCCTATATGCAAAGAAAACAAAAGTAATTAGTTTACAAATGAAGTTATGTGTAATAAAATGAAATGACGCAGGGAAAAAGTATTGAACACATGAAGAAAGGGAGGTGTAGTAAGGCAGTGAAAGCCCTTACAGCAGCTGAAATCTCTCAGTAGTTCTTCAGCAACCCTCTGTTCGTCACTGTAAATGAATATTAGCTGCTTCAGTCCAACATCTACATTAGCAGGATGATAAAGATGAAACCAGGGTGGACATTTCAGCAAGACAATAATCCAAAACAGTCAAAGAAAACTCTCAAATGCTGTCAGAGAAAGAAAATAAAGCTGTAGAATGGCCCAGCCAATCACCTGACTTGAATCCAATAGAAAATATAAAATAATGATCAGATTTGATAGTCGAGACCCACAGAACCATCAACCATTTTTACACTCTGTTGAATATATATTTTAATTTATGGATGAGAGTAAATCAGTAATGAATCTTACAGTATAACTTTCTCACTTGGTACCTCAAGTGCTCTAATTTATTCAAGCCATTTCCCAAAATTTCAGTCTGAGGGCGTTCTCGGATGTCCTCCGTGCCTCTCATGATCCCTCGTTCACATAATAGAGTTTCAAAAGATGAAGCCACTTTTTATTGCATGCCAATGCTCAAAAGCCAGTCAACAGAAACAATCGCGTCATTCATAACGGAGCCCAAAGCCCAGTGTATCACTCTTCACAGACAGAGGGTCCCAGTGAAGGAAGGACAAAGGCCCCACTGCATCGGCACGTTACCAATTAACAGGAATTTTGCCTTAAAGAGCTGCTTTTCCAGTGATCTCATTTGAAGCCGACTTAAACTTCCACAGCTTTCACTGAAAAGCCATTCACAGAATTCCGAAAGGCTTTAAGGCCACTTGACGGGGCTCCGGGCCCCTTCATGAGTGCTCAGACCACGTCTAATTAAGAGAATCGGTCC
The DNA here is from genome assembly GCA_903798195.1 of Danio kyathit. NCBI lineage: Eukaryota > Metazoa > Chordata > Actinopteri > Cypriniformes > Danionidae > Danio > Danio kyathit. The sequence goes on along the minus strand of LR812541.1, from coordinate 45,026,763 downwards.
CTCCTCATGAAAGCATCCATAAGGACCATCAACAGCCACAGGCAATGCAGAGAAACAACAGACGAAGACTGGATGCATTAGCTAATTGCTCTAAATCACTATGGTGTAAAAAGCTCACAGTAATAAACACTAGAAAAACAGATTAAGAGAACACCTTAAAGTTATCAGACGTACACTCATTATGGAGTTGTAGCATGTGCACTTCTGAGGTTTCTAAAATGCAACATACACTGTATAAAATATCTGTAAATTAGAGGTTTATTTTGTGATTCATGTTTCTTTTTTCCCCATTTCTTTTGTGGTTTTGAATTGCATTATGGGAGCTTGATCTTTCTTCTGACAACTTGTAACCTTGAAAAGTAAAAAAAAAAAAGTGACTTTTATTATTATTTTTAATAGTTTAAAGTAATATATTGTCTGGGCTGATGTTGTTTATTACGCTACAGAAATCTTTTAGTAAGCTGCCAGTACATTTTCTGCTGTTTTACAGATTTATTTCTCTCTATATTATTTCTTACACATTATATTATTTCAAACGACTAAATAAATGTCAATAAAAGTCCCTTTGTTAAACTGTGGAGTTGATTTTTCAACATCAAGAGTCAACAGAGCAGAGATCAACTTTTTTTAGCAAAGCATACACTCAGTGCATTACATAGCGATATGATGTATGATGTGCCCCACACAGGATTTTGCTTCTCGTTTATATACACCACGAACAGCAGCTACGCTAATTATTCTCCTTATTCTGTATTTCCACCTGGGGGTACTCATCCCGAGGCCCTCAGACTATGCAGTGCCACTGATGCGATCCAAGACCAGCGACGAGATGATCCCAAGGTTTTCATAATCCTGGACCAGGCCGTATTCTGAGCAGCTGCTGTGGTGGTCATGGAAGAGTGGAGAGCAGGAGACTGATTCCTGTGATGCTCCAAGGACAGACGAGTCTTCGCTGAGGTCCAGCTTCCTGCGCCTGGACTGCAGCTCTGCACAAGACGTTTGTCCATAGGAGGAATGGTCATGTCCAACTGAGCCTGGTTTCTCTCGAGGTTTTTAAATCTTCACTTTCGCCAATTGGTGAAGTTTTATTTTCCTCGTCGCTGTCGCCACTGGCGTGCATGGTTCGGGATCTGTAGAGCTGCGCATCGATGGATTTGCTCTTCAGTGTTTGGATTCTCAGAAGTGAATATTAACCCACACTGACCTGAGCTAAACTGATCTGAATTGAACTTAATCTCTGAAAACTGAACTGATACTGTTTCAATTCACTATAATCTTCTATGTGAAGCTGCTTTGACACAATCTACATTGTATAAGCGCTACAAAAATAAAGATGAATTGAACTGAATTGAATCAACACCCCATAATGCAATTCACAACTGTAAATAAAGGGAAAACACAAGTTTTCAGGCATTAAAAAGTAGCATGTTTTATAAACTGTGAATGATTGTGGACAGGGCATCATCCTTTACAAGAACATTGCTTTAATATGAGATTAATTCCCCATTTATGTGCAGTTAACAGCTGATCTGGGACCTTTAGCCAGGACAGATTACTGTGCATATTTTAGATACACGACAATAGATCTTTTTAAATTTCAATTTTTAAAAAAAGAAAAGTTTTGTTGAATAAAAAGTGCATGTATGCAGCTATATTTAGCTTATTTTGACACATTTAAAATGTGTGGCTAAGAAATAATTATTTCTTTTTGGTGTGGTTAGAGATAAATTTGGTAAATCCTTAATTTTGAGCCCTAAAAAGTCATGTGAAATAAAAACTAATTGCAATGCGACACAACCCATTTGCTCATGCACAGTGAGCAAGCTCATACACACGACATACAAAAAGTGAAATGAATGAGGAGGCATGTGGACATAACACAATATCTAAATCAAGTAAGTTTAGCAAGTCAAAGTCTTATTTATTCATATAAAATATATTTTAAAAACAACAAAAGTGTGGCTACTGAAAATGACGAGTGGATAGTAACGTTGGAAATCTACTAGCCACAGTGGCTGGTGATCAAAAAAGTTAATGTCAAGCCCTGATTGTGGTTGCAGTACATCCATCACGCCAGGGGCGGACTGGCCATCTGGCAGACCGGGCAGTTTCCCGCTGGGCCAACATACTTTTTGGGCCAAACTGATCATCTTCTTATGATCTGATCGGCCCATAAAACGCTTAGCAAAGCTTAGGCTTTTTTTCTGCCTAATTAATTGACGATGCTGTGATCTGCGACGCTCTGAAAGTTAGATTTCTTTTTTTTTTTTTTTGGACAGACCGGCCCATGTGACATAATCTGCAGACTGCAGCCCATTGGTTCTTTTCTTTATTGACATCGGGCTGACCCAATCACAAACTCACATTTTGGGCTCTGTGCAAGCGTGCAACATCGGTGTGTATTTGTCAAAATAGTCGAGAGTCTATATAAATCTACTTTTTTTTTACTTTTCATCTGCACCAAGGACCGCGGCAACTACCTCCCATGGTATTTCCTTAACCTACAACTCTTTTTTTTACAAATTATATAGATCCTTATATAGATCCTAAAGAACTGTTTGCTTCTCAAGCTCTATGAGGAGTGTCATTCATGTATTTTAAGGTGCACTCGGTCAGAAGACAATCGCCTGTGGTATCATGACATTTTGTTTTTGATCGTCAGCATGATGTAGGCCTATATAGTTACAATAATATTTATACAATATGTTTATTACTATATAACCAATATGGATATATAATGATATTTATACATGATAAAACTAGTGTGCAACTTAAGCAAAAGTAATACAATTTTTTTTTTACATTTAGTTTTGTAGTTCGGGCCTAAACAAATATCCCAGTGTGGATTATAATTTTATTATAATAATAAATTACATTTTTTAAGTTTTTAATTTGTCAACTCTCATTATTTCCTATATTTTATAGAATGGAAGTTGGTAAACATATTCAAGGCCCTGCACAGATAGGTAGCATTTTGATTTTATGTAGTGGGCCTCTCTGTCCCAAAATGCCAGTCCAGCCCTTCACCACGGTGTCTTTCTTTGTCACCTTCATTCACAAATTCTCTCCCACTGCCTCAAGGGATAGTAAAGTGTTCATTATACACACATTGCAGGATTGCGCTTGAAATATCAGCCAGCAGTTTGGCTTTCGTTTTAAAATACAAGTGAACCAATTCAGAGGCTGCATTCTTCGAGTAACATTTTTAAATAGATATTCCAGATTACACTTTTAAATGTTACATCTTTTTCGAATATATACAGTATAACGATGCAAAAATGTATACATTTTATTAAAGGGATAGTTTACCCCAAAAGACAACATTTACAATAGGGCTCGGCGATTAATCAAAAAGTAATCGAAATCGACATTCAGAACCTATAATCAATCTAATTTTTCCAGGTAAATTTTTTCAATCACTTTCCTTACCATGTGTGAAGTCGTGTGACCCCGCTTTGTTAAGGCTTATTTATACTTATTATATTATGATTTATACTTATTATATTACTCTGATATTATACCGGTCCGGCGCAGCCTTCGCATACCCGCACACCTCTCAAAAAAAATGTAACTACACGTCACAATGAAAAGTAGTACAAGCTTTTTGATTGCAGAGAACCATGTTTTAGGCAATGTGTGTTTTCATTTCAGTTGTTCAGCGTTGTTGTTCAATAAATAATCATAGATGGCAGAGAGTGTGTTTCCTTCAATTATTTAAAAATCAAGTAATGCACCCTTCATTCAAAAATCTCTCACTTCTAATATGTGAGCTTATTTACTGTACAAAACTTGTCAGTGAACTATGAGGGCAAAAACATAAATTAAATAAATGTTCATTAATCGTAATCAAGATTTAGATTTTAGGCCAAATCGCCCAGCCCTAATTTACACACTATTTATTCGCTATTTACGCACCCTTAAGTGGTTCCAAACATTCATTCATTTTTTTTCCTTCGGCTTAGTCCCTTATTTATAAGAGGTCGCCACAGCGGAATGAGCCACCAACTATTCCAGCATATGTTTTATGCAGCGGATGCCCTTCCAGCTGCAACCCAGTACTGGGAAACACCCATACACTCTCACATTCTCACACAGACACACACACACACACACACACTATGGCCAATTTAGTTTATCCAATTCACCTATAGCGCATGTCTTTGACTGTGGGGGAAACTGAAGCACCCGGAGGAAAACCACACCAACACAGGGTAAACACCAACTGACCCACCTGGCACTCGAACCAGCAACCTTCTTGCTGTGAGGCAACAGTGCTAACCATTGAGCCACCATGCTGCAATTGATTCTAAACATTTATTATTATTAAGATTCTTTATTTTATGTTAGCAAGTGGGGCGGGGCCAAGAGCTTTGAGAGCGGTATGAGGCTGGTGGTGCAAGTGTTAGTAAACCTCCTAACTTGGAACGGTTAAGGTGACTTAATTTTTATAATTACGCACATAGTTTATTTAATCATTTTAAGGCAACGAATTTGCTTGCTTTTTATGTAACGTCAATTAAATCGCTCTTTACTGTGTATTTTAAAGAAATTTAAAGCCCTGCAACAACTGCTGAACACAAAATAAGAAAGTCAAACCGTTTTTGTAACAAGTGAAGGAAGAGTAAGGGTGCTTTGCAGGGTGTGAATTACAGGGAGGTTTGGGGGAGATAGACCCCCCTAATTAATGCTTGATCCCCCCTGAAGGACGTCTAAACAGGAGGTATAGGGGGTCTGCCCTTTAATACTGAGAAATATTTTGCTCTGATCCAACGCAATCTCACGGCAATTCGCAACTTTTATTTTTGAACTTTTATATATGAATTCGTACGATCTAATTCGTACGATCTATTCGTCATCACCCAATGACGGTTGGGTTTAGGGGCGGGGTTGGGTGCCATGCCTCCTTTTTAAAATTGTATATTTTCGTATGAATTAACTCGTACAATTAGCCACTTAACTGACAAAACGTAAAATACTTACGTTTCATCATGAGATCAGGCTGTCTGATCTGTATTTTAAATAATAATATTAATAATTCAAATAATAGATAATATAAATACACATTTGATCACCCCTATAACGGTTTGTACCACTGTGGAAAATATTCATTCAACAGTCTAAAATCACAGATGTAGACCACCAATAGACCAGTTCAAAAGACTGTTTGCTGGTAAAATAGGAGTTTGTTTCTACATAAAAGTAAACTTAATTAGATGCATAGTTTGTATAATTTGACCTACAGTAACTTCTAAATAAGCTAATCAGAGGATACTGAAAGACAGAATACACTAAATATCCCTCACATTTGTCCTCCTGACTCGGTTTGTTTGGTCATATGCGTGCGAACCCCGCAATCGCGTTCGGATGTGCACTAAAACAATCGGTCTGAGAACGCATGAATGAGGTGAATTTATGGACTTATCGCACGACACATGGACATGTCCTCAATCATTTTTGGCGATGCAATATATATGCATAAAATCCAATTATAGCAACATTTTAGCTGATTGTGCAACATCTCTATCTCTATTGGAGGTGTCAGTGTCAGTTTGGTTAAACAAACAATAGAGTATTTACTATAAATTGCTTTAGTCAATTTTCAAGTGGGTGTCTGACAACTGAAAGTAGCTCTGGGAGCAGATATCGCAGCCTCTGTTATATTTTACCTTGCACTTTTTTGTTAACATTTATTATTCTTATTTATTTAGCATATGTGTTTTCGCATTCTGATTCCAATGACTAATTATTAAACTGTTAAATTAACTATAATTAAATTAAATATTCTTGAGAATAAAATATGATGTGTTCTTTGCAAGAGTGTACTTGCATTGCGATGATATTATATTGTCATTCTGACTTTATATAATGAGTGGCAAAATAATTTGGGGGCAACGCAGTGGCGCAGTAGGTAGTGCTGTTGCCTCACAGCAAGAACGTCGCTGGGTCGCAGGTTCGAACCTCGGCTGGGCTGGGTCAGTTGGCGTTTCTGTGTGGAGTTTGCATGTTCTCCCTGGGTTCGCGTGGGTTTCCTCCGGGTGCTCCGGTTTTCCCCACAGTCCAAAGACATGCAGTACAGGTGAATTGGGTAAGCTAAATTGTCTATAGTGTATGAGTGTGAATGTGTGTGTGGAAGTTCCCAGAGATGGGTTGCGGCTGGAAGGGCATCCGCTGCGTAAAATCGTGCTGGATAAGTTGGCGGTTCATTCCGCTGTGGCGACCCCGCAAGGGACAAAGCCGACAAGAAAATGAATGAATGAATGAAAATAATTTGGAAGCATACGAGTAGCATAATTCATTTCGAAATGTAATATGCAAAATGGCAATGCAATATGTTAAATGGCAATGTATTTCTGTATTTCAATTTGCATTTTCCAAAACATATGTGCCATGTTTGGTGCAGAATGAAAATGAAAATTAAATTACATCGTTTGCATTTCTCATTTCAAACACGGTTTTAATATGTAAATTGTATCCACATTTTAATGCTTTATAAGTTACAAAATTAAATTGAAAATGCAATGCACAAACTGAATTTGATGTGTATAAAGTAAAAGCAGAAACTGTAGCAAAAGGATCATTTAAATGTTGATTGTCCTAAATGCATTTACACTCATGTCTAGGAAACGCAGGGTTACATTTTCAGCATAACACCGTGGGATGTTTGTAGCAAAAATAATTTTGAAACGTAATACACAAAACGATAATGCAATATGTTAAATGGCAATGTATTTCTGTATTTCAGTTGGCACTTTCCAGGACATATGTGCATGTTTAACATATATTTTAGGTTTAATATTCACCGGACATTCGCGCACGAAGTTTTAGGGATCATCTGCGAATTACATCGACAGAACCAAACCGCACAGTAACGCAACTGTGTACTGTATGCTTATGACAAGAGATATTGCCTATTTCTGCTTTGTATGTATTGTAAAGTTAGAGCTATAGTAGCCTTGTTAGCTGTAGTAAATCAGTCTGGCCTCTAACCATATACTGGAATCTTCTAGAAATACTTATTTCTGCTTTGCGTTACTGTGCGTTTTGGTTCTGTCGATGTAATTCGCAGATGATTTGCATATTACATTTCAAAATGAATTATGCTACTCATATGCTTCCATAATAAAATGGCCTTAAAAATGACAAAAATATTGTTTATCGCAATATATTTGGATATCGTACAACAAAAAATAGATATCGTGACAGGCTATTTCACAATGTATTATGGATATGTAATAGGCACATATATGGCTATAAGAAGAGAGAATGATGAGTAGAGATATCATTCCTGCTGGTAAAAGTGTGTTTTATGATAAATACGAAAGTGAAAGCATGCGGTCTAACTGAACTATTAAAAAAATATATAATATCATTAACTTTTTGGTTCATTAGACTTCTGATATAGAATTGATAAATATTTTACAACTGAAATGAGGTTATGTAAGTATTAAAAATTCTTACCTGTGATTTATATTTGGTGTTGACTATAGGCTTGTCATGATATCTACTTTTTGTTGCACGATATATATTGGACCAAAATATATTGTGATAAACTATATTATTGTCATTTTGAGGTCATTTTATGCCACTCAATTAATAATGCCAGAATGACAATATAATAGCATCACAAAGCAAGTACACTCTTTTAAAAATATTGCATTTAATTATAGTCATTTTAACAATTTAATATTGAGGCATTGGAATCAGAGTGTGAAAAAACATATTCTAAATAAATCCTGGCCAAATCTGCCCACTGGCCTCTGTCTATGATGGCCTCCTAACCATAATTGGCTTCATCACTCTGTCTCCTCTCCACCAATCAGCTGGTGTGTGGTGTGCAGTCTGGCGCAATATGGCTGCCGTCACGTCATCCATGTGGATGCTACACAGTGGTGGTGGTTGAGGAGCTTCCCCCAAAAACGTGTAAAGTGCTTTGAGTGTCTAGAAAAGCGCTATATAAATGTAAGGCATTATTATTATTATTAAATAAGAATAAATGTTCACAAAAAGGTGCAAGGTAAGAAAGTAACAGAGGCTTTTACCCATATTGACGCTGACAGCTCCAATAACAATAGAGATGTTACACAATCAGCTAAAATATTGCTAGAATTGGATTTTATGTATGGGCGATATATATTCAACCAAAAATTATTGAGGTCATGTCCATGTGTTGTGCGATAAATCCATATATTGATTATTAGGGGTGTCAAAATTAATCGTTTCTTCGGTGCACCGCAATGCAGACGCAGACAATTCGGTATGGGTTCAGTAATAATCATAAACGGTTATTATGTACTGACGTCATTTATCTCCTGTGCGCTATGTCGCGGTAGCTTACTATGGCGAGGGAGTTGAGCGCGAGCGTTTACAATGCTTCGCCTACTTGACGCACAAACTGTGCACAATTTCACTGCGTGTGTGTTTTCTGGACACTCTTTCACTGACACTTACAGCAGAAGCCCCTATTTCACTGTGATTGAGAGAATGAAAGTAAACTCCTCTCTCTCTTTCTCTCTCTCGCTGTGGCCCATTTGACCTGCTGGCATGACTTTTTATCTCCTCGCGGCTGATACGGCGATACTTCTGGATAGAGGTCCCGCAGGTGTAAGGCGGGAGCTGCTGGACCAGACCAGATTTCTTGCGGGGCGGAAATAAATTTCCGAATAAAGCGCGGGAGCGGTCGGTAACTCTGGTGTAAGTTGAACGGGAGCGGGCGGTCTAACAATACCGCTCCCGAGCAAGCACGTGTGTGTGTGTGTGTGTGTGTGTGTGTGTGTGTGTGTGTGTGTGTGTGTTTATGTGTGTGGACTGTGAATGAGAGAGCGATGCTGTGTGTTGCTGTCTATGTTTGTGTGTGCGTGTATGTGTGTGAATGAGAGGGCGTGATGCTCTGGGTCGCTTGCTTGGTGCTGTGTGTCTATGTGTGTGTGTGTGTGTGTGTGTGTGTGTGTGTGTGTGTTTATACAGACAGCCCCAAATATAAAACTGTGTTTGGGGAAAGCATCGTCAATGCACCGTGATGCACCGAGATATCGAATTGAACCGAATCGATGGCATGATAATCGTAACCGAACCGAACCGTGAGACCAGTGTAGGTTCACACCTCTATTGATTATTTTGACAGGCCTAGTGATGACTAGCTGTCTGTGAGTGTAACCATTCAAAATTAAAAGCGCACCTTTTCGCTTATAATGTCTAATTTCTCATCGTCATAAAATAAAATAATGACGTATAACAGCTGAGCGGATTCCTGGAAAATAAACTATACTCTGACCAGTGTGAAGAGAGTTTACTCGTGCATGACTTGTTTTAACTATTTTGATCTATTTAGAAACGTTACCGAGTGAAAGCAAACTGCATGAAGAACAAAAAACAACATTGTAAAAATTTTAATCCCTGTTTCCAAACAAAACAAATCGGTCTATAGGTGTGAAAGCACCCTAAATGATAAAAGAATTTGGGTGAACTTTCCCTTTAGTGCATAAATGGATTATTATGAACACATTTACTTCAGTTGTGAACCCTATTTTGTTTTTTAGAGGTTTCAGTATTGCTTTCAAAAAATGCAGTACAACTGTTGCTGCCGCTCAACAACGACAGCTGTCACAGCTGCTAGACGACAAGACAAACACTTGGTAGGTTACACAGTCTCATTTAACAACACTCACATATCCCTTTTTGGACTTTGAAGGTGTTCACGTCATTCAAGGAAAGCAAACTAACTTACAAACTTAGAAATACTAACCCATCTCTTTTTTTTACACTAGTGGTGCATACAGCAAGCACAATTGACTGGATATTTGAACAATGCCTTAAATAAAAATAGCAATAAAACTTTAAAATAATGGTCCGTTAATTAATGTATTTACTAACATGTAAAAACAATGAACAATACATTTATTACGGTATTTGTTCTTCTTTGTTAATTGTTAGCTAATGAAAATAAAACAGTTCACTGTAAGTTCATGTTACTCAAAGTGCAGTAACTAATGCTAACAAACACAACTTTGGATTTTATTAATGCATGAGTAAATGTTGAACTATGATTAATGAATGCTGTACAAGATTGTTCATACTTTAAAGTTAAATACATTAACTAACATTAACAAGCAAACCCTTATTTTAAATTGTTATAGCAAAATATTTATCACTGTTTAATATTTATCTGAATAAAATAACATACTATAAAATAAAATGGTAATATTTACCTGGTTGATGAAAATAAAATAAAATAAAAAATAAATAAATAAAATCACATAATATAAAATAAAATAAAATAGGACTTAATATTTAGCTGGTGAATTAAAATAATATAGAACAAAATTTTAATATTTACCTGGTGGATGAATATAATATAATATAATATAATATAATATAATATAATATAATATAATATAATATAATATAATATAATATAATATAATATAATATAATATTTACCTGGTGGATGAAAATAAAATAATATAATATAATATAATATAATATAATATAATATAATATAATATAATATAATATAATATAATATAATATTTACCTGGTGGATGAAAATAAAATAATATAATATAATATAATATAATATAATATAATATAATATAATATAATATAATATAATATAATATAATATAATATAATATAGTATAATAATATTTACCTCGTGGGTGAAAATAAAATAAAATAACAAATAAAAAAATAAAATATTTACCTGGTGGATGAAAATAAAATAAAACAGGACTGTAATATTTACCTGGTGGATAAAAGTAAAATAAAATAAAATAAAAGACTGATATATTTACCTGGTGAAAACAAAATAAAAAAGATAAAATAGGACTGCAGTATTTACCTGGTGAATGAAAATAAAATAAAATAAAATAAAATAAAATAGGGCTGTAATATTTAGCTGGTGAATGAAAATAAAATCGAATATTTTTTTTATATTTAGCTGGTGGATGAAAATAAAATAAAATAATATAAAATAAAATAAAGTTGTAATATTTACCTGGTGGATGAAAATAAAATAAAATATTTACCTGGTGGATGAAAATAAAATAAAACAGGACTGTAATATTTACCTGGTGTATGAAAAAAAAAAAAAATAAATAAAAATACAGGACCATAATATTTACCTGGTGGATAAACAAAAAAAATTATAATAAAAAAAAAAGACTGTAATATTTTGCAGGTAGATTTTTTTTTACATTTTTTTTTATTTTTTTCACAGCTTCAAAATTGGTTGGTTGACTGGTGTCAACAAAATGTTAACCTAAGCTATGGCAAGCATCTAATTTAAAATACTAAATAAGAACAAGCTAAAAAACAATATAATGTTTTTAAAATGCATTCAAGTTGTAAACTCAAACATGGATTCAGTGTTGAGACTGCAGATATTTTTTCTAAAGTGTTTACATTTTACTGTGAATCCGCTCTGCTAAACCCAAAGATTAACATTGACATTGAGACTCTGGCCAACACTCTACTGGCAAAGTGCCCACGATAGCCAGGAACTACAAAACAGAACTGGAACTTATTAAAATTAGTCAACAAAGCAAAGGTAAACCCAAAAATATGGCTGCTTTACCAACCTCAAAGAACGTCCCCTGCTCTATTTCTCCAACAAATTAATTTATTTCTTCTTTAATAGTTCAAGTGAGGGCAAAAGGTGAATGATACCATCCAGCCTTTTGCACACTCAAAACCGGGTCGATTTTTTTTAGCACAAACCACGCTCCCACTTTCACTTAAGTGCATTTTGCTATGAAGAACGAGGAGGCTGAGAAAACGAAACGCTCTGAGGACAGCAAGTGTGGGCGAGTCTTTCTACCATGATGAGACGTGGTAAACTTGCAAATTATAGCTTGGTTTTATGCTCAAAGTCCCCTGATATGATTTCTAAGGCTGTAAACCCATGATTTACAGTAAAGCAGTGCTGTACAGGGATTGCATCTCGTTACTGTAGAGCCTCTTAAACATACATTGTAAAAAAAATCTCCAGAAATTTGCAGTTTTACATATTTTGCAATAGGGCTGCACAATTTTGTTGGGTTGTTTTCACATGACGTCATTGATGACGCGCGAGACTCAGATGGAGGGCAGGACGTGATTCTTCTGCGTAGGAATCGCTATCGGAGCATCAAAATGTTTCTGTTTTATGTTGTTTATAATTGTTTAAATCGGTCAATATAAGAAATGCCAAACAGCTTTAATGGACTTTCAAAAGTTTTGCTCATAAAGGGGGAAAAGTTAAAGAAACTGGCTGATAAACGGAAGAAAAGGCAGCATGTAATAAATATTCATTCAATACATCCATGTGTACAAACTTTTTTTGAATGCGATAATTTATTTGACAGCACCAATAAATATTACAGGCCTAGCTAGGTGTATAAATATGTTAATACGTTATATAAAAATCTGACGCAAACACCACCCCACGTATACAACATCCAGGAGAACATAAATAACGTACCCTTTATTGCAGTCGCTGCAATGAAATCCCCATCTTGTTTTGCAATGATCCAAGTCTTTACTGGTGTTTTGGTTGAATAAACAACCATAACGTGAACATCAAGATGCGCAGCAGCGGTGAATGTTTGATAATGGTAAGATCATCCGATAGAACAAAAAAGAAATGCAACCCTTGCGACAAAAATAGACGGATGTATTGTAATGTAATGTATTTTTTTATTTATTGCCATGTCAGCAACCAATGCTATTTTCATGGCAAGAAGATTTCAATAATAAATAAACAATTAAGAACAACAAACAAATGACTACACAAGTTAAATACGATTTTTAGAATTAATACTTGATAAGAATTCTAACATTTTTCCTGGTGTCACTTTGTTAAAAATGTCCTTAAGAGAGTTAATTTCATAAAAAAGTCTTCTGGAATCATTAAAAGCAGGACAGTCCAGTAAAATGTGTTTTACTGTAAGAGGAATTGTGCAGTAAAAACATTGTGTGGGGTCTTCATCTTTAAGTAAAAAGGCATGGGTTAGTCTTGTATGTCCAATACGACATCTGGTAAAAATCACTTGATCAACTCTAGTCTTAAAATGTCTTAAAATTCTGTGTGAGATTTCAGGTTGGATTTAAATAGACGGATATTGGGGAAAATAAACACATGAATTACAAAATAAGGCTGCACAATATATTGTTTCAGCATCGATATCGCAATGTGTGTGTCCACAATAGTCACATCGCAATGTTGAGTAGGATTATAGTTTAAAGTGATGTATTGTTGTATATTATGGTACAAAAACCTTGTAATAAACTGCCAGTACATTTTCTGCTGTTTAACAGACTTATTCCATTATATATACTGTATTATTTCTTATACATTATATTATTTCAAACTACTAAAATGTCAATAAAAGTCACTTTGTTAAACTGTAGAGTTGAATTTTCAACATCTAAAGTCAACAGAGCAGAGATCAACATCCCATAATGCAATTCACAACGGTAAATAAGCACTTGTGAATTACAAAATATGGAAGCTGTTAATTAACGTAATTTTTTAAAAGTATAGTGTAAAGCAGGGGTGCTAAACCCTATTCCTGGCGATCGACCTTCCTGCAGTTTTCAGTAGCAGCCCTTATCAAACACACCTGCCTGTAATTATCAAGTGCTCCTCACGTTCTAAATAATTGGTTCAGGTGTGTTTGATCAGGGTTGGAGCTGAAATCAGCTGGAAGGTCGATCGCCAGGAACAGGGTTGAGCACCCCTGGTGTAAAGTAATGCAAAGTATTTCTCATTAAACAGCACTATATGGCATGGAAAACATGTCTAGACTGGAGGGCATCATAATAATGCATGATATATCTACATGCACTGTATCAGAAACCCAAAAATGACTTACCCAATCTGAGAAATGGAGGTGGTGATTTTGCATGAATTTGTAAAATGATTCATACAAGTGTAAAGGTCCAGCCTTAAACCTAACCTTCAGTAGGGTGTAAACATATAAATATGTATTATTTACAGTCAAGCCCGAAATTATTCACACTCTGGTAAATTCTGACTTAAAGTTACTTTTGTTCAACCAGCAAGTTTTTTGGGGATCGGAAATGACACGGGCTTCTCCCAAAAGATGATAAGGCGATGCACAAGAGGCATCATTGTGAAAAAAAAAAAATATTGCTCAGCTTTTATTCACATTTGTAAACTTTAAACTTTAACACACAAAATTTAAGTCCGAATTTGCCAGGGGTGTGAATAATTTCAGGCTTGACTGTATATCATGAAGTAGAAGACAGAATTACTAGCCCTCCTCAAATACGTCCCAAGTGCTGTTTAATGGATAACTTTTTCTATAACCTGTTTAAATAGTTTTCATTCATTCATTTTTCTTCGGCTTTGTCCCTTATTTATCAGGGGTCACCACAGCGGAATGAACCGGCAACTATTCCAGCATATGTTTTATGCAGCAGATGCCTTTCCAGCCTAGTACTTTCCAACCTAGTACTGGGAAACACCCATACACACTCATTCACAAATGCACTCATACACTATGGACAATTTAGTTTATTCAATTCACCTATACCGCATGTCATTGGACTGTGGGGCAAACCAGAGCACCCGGAGGAAACCCACGCCAACACAGGGAGAACATGCAAACTCCACACAGAAACGCCAACTGACCCAGCCGGGACTCGAACCAGCAACCTTCTTGCTGTGAGGCGACAGTGCTAACCACTGAGCTACTATGCCACCCTATAATAGTTTTATTTAAAAAAATATTTCTAATAACCAATTTATTTTGTCTTTGCCATGATGACAATATTTAATGCTTTACGAGTTATTTTGCAAGATAGTAGTCTGCTTAAAGTGCAAGTTTCTTAAGAGGACTAATAACATTGACCTTAAAAATTATTTTAATAAAAAAAATGCTTTTATTGCAGCCACACTAAAAGAAACAAGATAAAAAATAAAATAAAAACAGTATTACAGTGGAAAATAAACGTTGTTCTGTTAAATATCACTTGAAAAATATTTGAAATAGTATTACAATTTCACAAGAGGGCAAATAATTTTGCATTCAACAACTATACGTTTCATACAACGAATCACTGAATCATACAAATTAGCAAAGAGTGAAATAGTTAGAAACTGTTGTGTGCTGATTCAAGTAGATTACATTGAATATGACCAAAAATAGGAATGAAACACTCATGCCTCATGGCAAGTTCAATATTTAGAGATTTGAGTCATCTTGAGTGGGAGAACCATAATCCCAACAACCGCCAACAAAACTGGCAAGAACTTCGTTTCAGTTCACTGAAGACATTCACTGGCTGACTGCCGAGTACAAGAAGCGATAGATAGATAGATAGATAGATAGATAGATAGATAGATAGATAGATAGATAGATAGATAGATAGATAGATAGATAGATAGATAGATAGATAGATAGATAGATAGATAGATAGATAGATATGGATATGGATAGATGGATGAGTAGATAGATAGATAGATAGATAGATAGATAGATAGATAGATAGATAGATAGATAGATAGATAGATAGATAGATAGATAGATAGATAGATAGATAGATAGATAGATAGATATGGATATGGATAGATGGATGAGTAGATAGATAGATAGATAGATAGATAGATAGATAGATAGATAGATAGATAGATAGATAGATAGATAGATAGATAGATAGATAGATAGATAGATAGATAGATAGATAGATAGATAGATAGATAGAGATGGATAGATGGATGAGTAGATAGATAGATAGATAGATAGATAGATAGATAGATAGATAGATAGATAGATAGATAGATAGATAGATAGATAGATAGATAGATAGATAGATAGATAGATAGATAGAGAGATAGATATGAACAAACTTTGGGTGAACTGTCTCAAACCTAGCTATTTATTAAAAATCCAGATAAAACTATTTAGATAGATAGTTAGGAGAGATGGATGGATGGATGGATGGATGGATGGATGGATGGATGGATAGAAACTTTACATGGATGTACGGTCTCAAACCTATAGCTATTTATTCAAATCCAGATAAAACTATTTAGACAGACAGACAGACAGACAGACAGACAGACAGACAGACAGACAGACAGACAGACAGACAGACAGACAGACAGATAGATAGATAGATAGATAGATAGATAGATAGATAGATAGATAGATAGATAGATAGATAGATAGATAGATATGAACAAACTTTGGGTAAACTGTCTCAAACCTAGCTATTTATTAAAAATCCAGATAAAACTATTTAGATAGATAGTTAGGAGAGATGGATGGATGGATGGAAAGACAGATAGACAGATAGATAGAGGTAAAGTTGGTTTTATATTCGCACATTCGTTCATTTAGAAGTCTATATATTGTTTACCATATTACTTTGAATATTCGATCGGAATTAGCATGCAAGTATGACTTCAAAACAACATTAACACTGTTTATTTGACTGTGAACAATGTTGTACTTTGATAGTCATTTGCTGCTAATATGATTTCCCTATTTAGAATTTGCAAAGAATACTTTTCTGAAATTATATTATTAAGGAGAATGTCTGAATATCTGAATATAAAAACAACTTTACCTCAATGACAGATAGATAGATAGATAGATAGATAGATAGATAGATAGATAGATAGATAGATAGATAGATAGATAGATAGATAGATAGATAGATAGATAGATAAAAACATTCCTGAGATATTTAAACATCTCTAACATGCTTTCTTAAAATAAAAGCAGACACACATTAGATAACGGTTGAGCAGATTTACAAAATCAGAGTTATAAAAAAATACAGCTAAGATACTTTGGTCTATGAAAATATGAAGTTCGTGCTGTAATCTCAGTCTTGTAATCTTGGCAGATCTGAGCAGTGTTAAGACCTGCTACTGTATGCCAGACACGTGAAAAAAAACTGGCATCTTTTCCTCAGAAGAAACATCTCATTCAATCTCAATACTGTCTATAAGACACAAACGACAGAATAGTACATAAGATTTTTCTTTCCTATAGGGAGATCTAGACCAGGTGTGACGAAGAGAAAAAAAAGAGACAAATCCAGACAAGTCCTTGACAGGACTTCGGGTAGTTTTAGTCATATGAACACAGCTCTCCACAATATAGTCGTTTATCAGTTATAATCACACAAATAAAACAATAATCACACAACCCGTGTGTTATTGAACTGTAAAACATTACGACCATTTGTTGTTGTTGAGACACAAACATCACGGTCCATTTATACCGGTGGAATCGGAAGCGAAAAAATACCCGGATTTATAAACACGGTGAGCAAATATTAAACACGAAGCTTAATTTTAAATAAAACACTACACCCATTATTATTTCATGTGGCTAAAATCAGCTCTATTTCAATCTCAACGCCCCAAAGCAAAAAAACACAGCTCAAATAAGACGAATTCGTACTCACCTCGTCGAGAACCACACGAACTGTGGCGTGTATAAAATCCCTTTGTTTTTCTGGCTGACCTTTGATTGACTGTTTTCGGTCTATGAATGAACGAGGCTCAGCTTTCCATGGTCAATAATGTTGACGCTTCTGATACACGAAATGAAACGGAGAGCGCGAGCGCGGTCAGTCAGTGTGCGTGCATGACGGGGGTTTGCCTGAGAACGCGCACAGCTGCACGAGTCATCTTCTGATAACAACCGCACGCCGGTAACAATTAATATAAATCCAGCGTCACGATTAAAAGCGAGCGGTATAGCAGCAGTTTCTCAATGTGTCCCTGAGAACCAGCAGCAGCACACGGCAGAAGGGGGAGTCAAAACCTGGAGATGATAAGAAAAACTGGAAAGAGCGCAGCGCAGGGAGGGCAGGGCGCTTTGACGTGACACTGTTTTTACTACATTACACTTGACTAGCAGGGACAAGCCTGCAGAAGGAGGGAGAGAGAGAGAGAGAGAGAGAGACACCTCATTAATAATCCCCCCCCCCCCCCCCCCCCCACACACACACACACACAAAAACGTTCAACATTAATTCAGTTAATGTATAAATTCCATGTTTACTATACAGTACGCTAGACTTGACTAGAAGAGACAAGCCTACAGAAGCAGAGAGAGGTTGAAAAAAGCTTCATATTTTAAATAAAATACAGAATTTATAACATTATTTCATCAATACAATTAGAATATAAATAAATAAATAATACACACATAAAAATATCATTAATAATACCCCAAATTCCTGCCAAATTGCATGGTTTTACTGCGTTAGACTTGACTATACAAGCTTGCAGGAGAGCAATAATACCCCATATCCCCCCTAAAACATTCAACAATAATTAACTTAATGTCAAAATTCCATCTTTTTACTACGCTATACTTGACTAGCAGAGACAGACCTGCAGAAGGAGAGAGAGAGACATAAAACCTCATAAATAATACCCCAAATTTCCCCTAAAACGTTCAACATTAAGTCCATTTAATGTGAAGATTCCATGTTTTACTACGTCATACTTGACTAGCAGAGACAAGCCTGCAGATGGAGAGAGGAGTTGAAAAAAACTTTATTTTTTTTTTACATTAAATCCAGAATTTATAACATTATTTCATCAATACAAATAGATAAATAAAAAATAAAAACCCATTAATAATACCCCCTCCCCCCCCCCAAAAAAAAATCCATGTTTTCTACGTTAGACTTGACTAGCAGAGACAAGCCTACAGAAGCAGAGAGAGGTTTAAAAAAGCTTCATATTTTAAATAAAATACAGAATTTATAACATTATTTCATCAATACAAATAGAATATAAATAAATAAATAATACACACATAAAAATATCATTAATAATACCCCAAATTCCTGCCAAAATTGCATGGTTTTACTGCGTTAGACTTGACTATACAAACTTGCAGGAGAGCAATAATACCCCATATCCCTCCTAAAACGTTCAACAATAATTAACTTAATGTCAAAATTCCATCTATTTACTACGCTATACTTGACTAGCAGAGACAGACCTGCAGAAGGAGAGAGAGAGAGACATAAAACCTCATTAATAATACCCCAAATTTCCCCTAAAACGTTCAACATTAAGTCCATTTAATGTAAAGATTCCATGTTTTACTACATCATACTTGACTAGCAGAGACAAGCCTGCAGATGGAGAGAGGAGTTGAAAAAAACTTTAATTTTTTTACATTAAATCCAGAATTTATAACATTATTTCATCAATACAAATAGATAAATAAAAAATAAAAACCCATTAATAATACCCCAGACCCCCCCCCCCCCCCCCCCCCCCCCCCCCCCCCCCCCCCCCAAAAAAAAATCCATGTTTTTACTGTGTTAGAATTGACTAGCAGAGACAAGTCTGCAGAAGGAGAGAGAGGTTGGAAAAAGCTTCATATTTTACATTAAATCCAGAATTTATACCATTATCTCATCAATACAAACAGAATAATAAAAACTAAAAACCTTCATTATCAATGACACATAAAAAAACTTATTAATAATACCCCAAATTACACCCAAAATTCCATGTTTTTACTGTGTTAGACTTGACTAGCAGAGACATGCCTGCAGAAGGATGGACATAGTCATGAAAGGAGTCATAAAAACCTTGTTAGTAATACCCCAAATCCCCCCTAAAACACTCAACATTAATTCATGTAAACATTCCATGTTTTTACTACGTTACACTTGATTAGCAGAAATAAGCCTGCAGAAGGAGAGAGAGGTTGAAAAAAACCTTTATATTTTACATTAAATTCAGAATTTTTTTAAAATTATCACAATACAAATGGAATTTAAAAAATCTAAACTCTTCATTATCAATGACACATAAAAACCTCATTAATATTACCACAGATACCCCCCCCCCCCAATATTCCACGTTTTTACTGTGTTAGACCTGACTATTAGAGACAAGACTGCAGAAGGAGAGAGAGGTTGAAAAAAGCTTTATTCTTTTTTACATTAAATCCAGATTATATATATATATATATATATATCTCATCAGTACAAATTGAATAAAAAAAATTAAAAACCTTCATCAATTACACAAAAAAATCTCTTTAATAACACCTCAAATCCCCCCTAAACTTACTTGTTTTACTGTGTTAGACTTGACTAGCAGATACAAGCTTGCAGGAGAGAGAGACATAAAAATCTCATAAATAATACCCCAAAATTCCCCTAAAGCGTTCAACATTAATTTATTTAATGTAAAGATTCCATGTTTTACTACGTTACTCGACTAGCAGAGACAAGCCCGAGAAGGAGAGAGGAGTTGAAAGAAATCTTTATTTTTTACATAAAATTCTCGATTTATAACATTATATAATCAATACAAATGGAATTTAAAAAATCTAAACTCTTCATTATCATTGACACATAAAAGAAACCTCATTAATAATAGCCCAAATTCCCCCCAAAATTATGTTCTATAATGTCACACTTGACTAGCAGAGAGAGGTTGAAAAAAAGCTTTATTTTTTACATTAAATCCAGAATTTATAACATTATTTCATCAATACAAATAGACTAAAATAAATAAAAGCCCATCATCATCAACAATAACACATAAAATACCATTAATAATACTCCAAACTCCACCCAAAATTCCATTTTTTTACTGTATTCGACTTGACTAGCAGAGACAACTCTGCAGAAGGAGAGAGACATTAAAAACGTGTTAATAATGCCCCAAATCCCCCCTAAAACACTCAACATTAATTAATTTAACGTAAAAATTCCATGTTTTTACTACGTTACACTGCAAAGACAAGCTTGCAGGAGAGAGAGGATGAGAAAACCTTTATATTTTACATTAAATCCAGAAATTTATAACATTATTTATCAATACAAATAGAATGAAATAAATAAATAAATAAAAGCCCATCATCATCAACAATGACAGATAAAATATCATTAATAATACCCCAAATCCCCCCCCCAAATTACATGTTATACTTGACTAGCAGAGACAAGTCTGCAGAAGGAGGAGAGAGAGAACCTTGTTAATAATACCCCATATTCCCCCTAAAACGTTCAACATTAATTAATTTAATGTCAAAATTCCATGTTTTTACTGCGTTATACTTGACTAGCAAAGACAAGCCTGCAGAAGGAGAGAGACATAAGAACCTCGTTAATAATACCCCAAATTCCCCCTAAAACGTTCAACATTAATTAATTTAATGTCAAAATTCCATGTTTTTACTGCGTTATACTTGACTAGCAGAGACAAGCCTGCAGAAGGAGAGAGAGACATAAGAACCTCGTTAATAATACCCCAAATTCCCCCTAAAATGCTCAACATTCATTAATTTAATGTAAAAATTCCATGTTTTTACTGCGTTGCACACTGTAAAAAAATGCTGGGCTCCACACAATTCATTCATGCTGTCCCAGCACAAATCGATTACGTTAACAAATAAAAGTGGATTGAAGATAAAACAATTAAGTTGTCCCAAAAAACAAATCACAAGAATTGTGTTGTTTCAGCTCATTTTAAATAAGTATTTTGAACAAGCAGAAAAAAGCATTGCACTTGACTAGATTCTTGTTTTAAACTAAATCCAGAATATATAACATTATCTCATCAATACAAATAGAACAAAAAATAAAACTCCTCTATCATCAATGACACATAAAAAACTCATTCATAGTACCCCAAATTGTTCAGCCTTCATTTAACAAAAAATATTTTGTAAAAACCTTTATATTTATTTAAAACATCATTAAAAGGAGCAAAACAAAGCTCCTCTATAACACCCTCCTTCAAAAATATGTTTAGTCCATAGCTTTGTAAAAACAAACATTGATTAAAAAACCTAGATTTAAACTTAGCATATATATATATATATATATATATATATATATATATATATATATATATATATATATATATATATATATATATATATATATATATATAGATAGATAGATAGATAGATAGATATATACACATGTATTTTATTGTTTTATATGTATACTGTATATATTCCTTTGTATTTTATTATTGTTAATATTTTCATCAATATTGTTACTACTACTATTATTTAAATTGAACCCCCTTCCCCCCCCCCACACACAATATTATAAATGAATCACTGTAAATACTGATTATTATTATTTATTATTACTGTTTTATCCATAAATGTTGATTGTTAAATGTATTCAGATTTATTATTTCAATTATTTATTTATTTTTAATTATTATATATATTTTTTCTTTTTTTACTACTACTATTTACCGTTTACTATGTTTAATATATATATATATATATATGAAGAGTTCAGATGCAAAGACCTCTAAGTGCTATCTAGAATTTTCCTCCACAATGAGCATTTTTTTCTCTCTCTCTTATGATTATGTTCAGTTATTTCATGTTAAAATCAATGAGCATAACCTACTCTTTGCCAATATATATATATGTATACTGTATGTATATATATATATATATATATATATATATATATATATATATATATATATATATATATGAGAGAGAGAGAGAGAAGAGAAAGAGAATTGAGTTGAAGTCAGAATTATTAGCCCCCCTGTTTATTTTTTCCCCAATTTCTGTTTAACGGAGAGAGAAAAATTTTCAACACATTTCTAATCATAATAGTTTTAATAACTCATCTCTAATAACTGATTTTTTTTTATCTTTGTCATGATGACAGCAAATAATATTTTACTAGATATTTTTCAAGACAATTCTATACAGCTTAAAGTGACATTTAAAGGCTTAACTAGGTTAATTAGGGTAACTAGGCAGGTTAGAGTAATTAGGCAAGTTATTGTATAACGATGGTTTGTTCTGTAGACTATAGAAAAAAAATTAGCTTAAAGGGGCTAATAATTGTCACTATAAAATGGTTTTATTCTAGCTGAAATAAAACAAATAAGACTTTCCAGAGGAAAAAATATTATCAGACATACTGTGAAAATTTCCTTGCTCTGTTAAACATAATTTGGGAAATATTTAAAAAGAAAAAAATATTTAAAGGGGGGCTAATAATTCTGACTTTAATTGTATATATATATATATATATATATACATACGTTCTTTTTAATGTAAACTTTAGAAATGTTTGCCAATTTATTTGTAACATTTGTCATGCCAATAAAGCAATTATTGAATTGAGTTGAATTGGATTGAGAGAAAGAGAGAGAGAGAGAGAGAGAGAGTCTGGAAAGGGGTTTGTCGTGACTCTAACGTGAATTTAAGGTAACTAGGCCACCCTATTGCTGGATCTGGGACACCCATAACGTCATTTTGAGATTGCTCAGTGTGAAAATAAATAAATAATATTATATAATTAAAACATTACAAAATAGTGAAAGGCAGCAAAAATTAATGAAACTATTCATGTACATGTTCATTCATTTTCCTTCGGCTTAGTCCCTTTATTTATCAGGGGTCGCCACAGCGGAATGCACCGCCAACTATTCCTGCATATGTTTTACGCAGCGGATGCCTTTTCAGATACAACCCAGCAGTGGGAAACACCCATACACTCTCACATTCACACACACACACTCATACACTACGAACAATTAAGCTTATTCAATTCACCTATACCACGTGTCTTTGGACTGTGGGGGAAACTGGAGCACCCCGAGGAAACCCACGCCATCATGGGGAGAACATGCAAACTCCACACAGAAACGCCAACTGACCCAGCCGGTTCTTGAACCAGCGACCTTCTAGCTGTGAGGCGAACGTGCTACCCACTGCGCCACCACGTCGCCGTTTGTTTATAATATAATATAATATAATATAATATAATATAATATAATATAGGCGTCACGGTTGTGCAGTGGGTAGCACCATCGCCTCACAGCAAGAAGGTCGCTGGTTCGAGCCTCGGCTGGTTCAGTTGGCATTTCTGTGTGGAGTTTGCATGTTCTCCCCATGTTCGCGTGGGTTTCCTCGGGGTGCTCCAGTTTCCCCCACAGTCCAAAGACATGTGGTATAGGTGAATTGGGTAAGCTAAATTGTCCGTAGTGTTTGAGTGTAAATGAGTGTGTGTGGGTGTTTCCCAGTGATGGGTTGCAGCTGGAAGGGTATCCGCTGCGTAAAACATATGCTGAATAAGTTGGCGGTCCATTCCGCTGCGGCGACCCCAGATTAATAAAAGGACTAAGCCGAAAAGAAAATGAACGAATGAATAAATAATATAATGGTGGTTAGCACTGTTGCCTCACTGCAAGAAGGTGGCTGGTTCGAGTCCCGGCTGGACCAGTTGGCATTTTTTTGTGTGGAGTTTGCATGTACTCCCCGTGTTCGCGTGGGTTTCCTCCGGGTGCTCCGGTTTCCCGCACAGTCCAAAGACATGGTACTAGGTGAATTGGAATAAACTAAATTGGCCTGTAGTGTATGTGTAGTGAATGCTAGTATATGGGTGTTTCCCAGTACTGGGTTACGACTGGAGGGGCATCCGCTGTGTAAAACATATGCTGGATAAGTTGACGGTTCATTCCACTGTGGCAACCCCTGATGAATAAAGGGACTAACATAATATAATATAATATAATATAATATAATATAATATAATATAATATAATATAATATAATATAATATAAGGCGATGCAGTGGCGCAGTAGGTAGTGCTGTCGCCTCACAGCAAGAACGTCGCTGGGTCGCAGGTTCAAACCTCGGCTGGGCTGGGTCAGTTGGTGTTTCTGTGTGGAGTTTGCATGTTCTCCCTGCATTCGCGTGGGTTTCCTCCGGGTGCTCCGGTTTCCCCCACAGTCCAAAGACATGCGGTATAGGTGAATTGGGTAGGCTAAATTGTCCGTAGTGTATGAGTGTGAATGAGTGTGTGGATGTTCCCAGAGATGGGTTGCGGCTGGAAGGGCATTCGCTGCGTAAAATCGTGCTGGATAAGTTGGTGGTTCATTCCGCTGTGGCGACCCCGGATTAATAAAGGGACTAAGCCGACAAGAAAATGAATGAATGAATATAATATAATATAATATAATATAATATAATATGCTTTGGTGGTATTAATTAATTTATTTTAATCGATTCATAAATATTAAAAAATAGACTTTCGTTTTCACTACAGTAAACTGTGGTGTACCGTGTATAGGCACCAATAGGGTTTATAGTTGTAGAAAACTGCTTGTTGAAACTACTCATTTAAAATAAGCTAAATTAACACAATTATTCAGGGTTTTTTTGGGACAACTTAGCTGTTTTATGTTCAATCCACTTAAATTTGTAAAAACAACTAAGTTAACTTAATTGATTTAGATTGGGACAACATGAAGAAATTGTGTGGAATCCAGCATTTATGTATGCATGTCTGTCTACATGTCTGTCTGTCAGCCTTCTTCCTAAATAAGGGGAAATCTGATATAATGTGCATGTCTTATTCAATAATAGGGAGTAAGTCTGTGATTGTTTATTTATATTTTTCAAATATGTCTCTTGAGCTTGCCATTTCCTAAGATGACAAGTCTTATCAGGTTTTGACAGCCTGACAAATAGCAAAAACTATAGCCTGAAGCCAATTCCTGATGTCTTCCTTCATCTGCACAATACAGTATGTTATAAGGTTACAATCGTTTCTAGTTGGTCAAATACATGTCGCTGCTGCCCTCTACTGGCGGAGGCTGGTTGTCATCATGATATTTACTGTTCAATCTCCCGAGTTTTAGACAAGTAAAGATAAATTATACCTTATGTTCCCACAAATGGGATAACATCCAAATTTGGAAGGATTATTCAACTTGTATTTTCCATATATTCATGCATTGAATCTATTAATCATCTTTTTTATTCAAATGCTCCCATGTTTGGTCCGTCTTGCAATTAAATGACACGTAGTTTTACAGTTTTTCTCAGTGGCTTTGGTGCATTTCTCTCAACACTATTTACATTTGCACAACAGTTAATGTATTTCTCAAAACAATTAGTACAAACTAAAAAACCTAGTTGATAACCTGCAAAAGCGTGTCACTTGCTCAAAATGCAGAGCTCATTCCTCTAAAGCAAGTATTCATGTCAATGAAAGTGTCAGTGTCATCAAAATGAAAATTCCTGACACCATTGTTTATGAACAAGATAGTCAAATGGCTTTGTCATGTTTTCATTATGACACTTTACTCTGTACATTATTTCCAATGCAAAAAAGTCAGATTTTAGTGACACGTCGTGAAAATGCCCAAGACAGCACTATACACTATTAGCACAGCCCTTTGAAAACTACAGTAAAGTTAGACATCACTGCATTTAGTGAGGTATCTGAGTACAAGACACTGAATATGTGTGTTTCACATTTTTACTGCATTTGCTCTTTACAATTCTAATTTATTCACAGCATTGTGCAAAAGAATAAACACACCCTTATTTACAACAAACATAAACTTCCTTTGAGTAGAGCTGTGCACAACTGTAAACAATACTGCAGTACATATTGGAACTGAACCTACAACATACACAGGTCTGTAAATCATTCATCAAATTGTTCAATTTAGGAGACATTTTCAGGAAAAAAAAAAATATATATTTTTTTTATTATTTATTATTTATATATATTTTTTTTTAGATAAAATTTGACAGATTTTGATAACTAGTTCAACATTTTTGTATGTAATGACTCAAGTAATGAAATGAGGACTATTAGTTTTATATGGAATGACTATTCAGCATCCACAAGTTTAGTTAATTTTGACTGACATGACATAAGCAAATGATAATGTTACAAACAGCAGAGAGTTGTATGAAAGCATGTGATGCATGTCCAAAAGCATTTGCAATTTGTTGGAAGGAAAGAGAAACTGCTACTATGATGTGCACAAATGACTAATTGTTTTGAGAAATGCATTAACTGTTGTGCAAATGTAAATAGTGCTGTGAGAAATGCACCAAAGCCACTGAGAAAAACTGTAACATTGATTAATCCATAGTAAAGTGTATTAGTTTTGTATCCTGCTAAATGTAACAAATTATATAGAAAATTTAGATATTTGTTTGGGTGAAAATATTATACACATAAATGAAAACTGTTTTCAATGATTGCAAAAAAAAAAAAAAGCTGAGTTTTGGTTGTGATTTAAAATCACTTAATTCCAGTATTACAAAATGTAAAATATATACACTCACCGTAAACATGGTCAAGACGATCTGCTGCAGTTCAAACTGAGCATCAAAATGGGGAAGAAAGGTGATTTAAGTGACTCTGAACATGGCATAGTTGTTGGTGCCAGACGGGCTGGTCTGAGTATTTCAGAAACTGCTGATCTACTGGGATTTTCACACAACCATCTTTAGGGTTTACAGAGAATAGTCCAAAAAAAAGAGAATATCCAGTGAGCGGCAGTTCTGTGGGCGCAAATGCCTTGTTGATGCCAGAGATCAGAAGAGAATGGCCAGACTGGTTCCAGCTGATAGAAAGGCAGTAACTCAAATAACCACTCGTTACAACCGAGGTATGCAGAAGAGCATCTCTGAACACACAACACATGCAACCTTGAGGCAGATGGGCTACAGCAGCAGAAGACCGGGTGCCACTCCTGTCAGCTAAGAACAGGAAACTGAGGCTACAATTCGCACAGGCTCACCAAAATTGGACAATAGAAGATTGGAAAAATGTTGCTTGGTCTGGCGAGTCTCGATTTCTGCTGCAACATTCAGATGGTAGGGTCAGAATTTGGGATCAACAACATGATGGATCCGTCCAGCCTTGTATCAACGGTTCAGGCTGCTGGTGGTGGTGTAATGGTGTGAAGGATATTTTCTTGGCACACTTTGGGCCCATTAGTACCAATTGAGCATCGTCTCAGAGCCACAGTCTACCTGAGTATTGTTGCTGACCATGTCCATTCCTTTATGACCACAGTTTATCCATCTTCTAATGGCTACTTCGAACAGGATAAAGCGCCGTGTCATAATGTGTGAATCATCTCAGACTGGTTTCTTGAACATGACAATAAGTTCCCTGTACTCAAATGGCCTCCACAGTCACCATTCTCAATCCAATGGAGCACTTTTGGGATTTGGTGGAATGGGAGATTCGCATCATGGATGTGCAGCCGACAAATCTGCAGCAACTGCGTGATGCTATCATGTCAATATGGAGGAAAATCTCTGAGGAATATTTCCAGTATCTTGTTAAATCTATGCCACGAAGGATTAAGGCAGTTCTGAAGGCAAACGGGGGTCCAACCCGGTACTAGTAGGTGTACCTGTCTTCCTGTTTAATCTTTGTACTCATAATGTTATCCAATGTTGTTTGACTGTTAAATATATTGTTTAAATATGCAATCAAAAATAAAAAAGCAAGTTTAGACAAACACACACAATAAAACTGATCAAAGTCCATGTTATGTGTGATTTATTATTAACAACATTATTATAAAAACTGTACAACACAAAGAACCTGTAGAGGGAGATAGTCCTGGCACATGGATTTTTAGCAGTAAACATTAGAGATTGTATATTGTGGTATATTCTGTAATTAAACATCGTGAAATCTGCAATTCATATAAATTTGCATCGTACACTTGAGCACATATCAGCAGCACAATACCTGGACCAAGTGTTTAAACACATCATAGAAGTGATATATTAGTGTGTATTATCATTAAAAAGCAAAGGGAAGATACTGAAGTACTGAAAACACATGTGCACATATAACAAAGTGGAGTGTATATGGAGGTTAATGTAAAATGAGCAAATTTACTGAATCATTTCCTGGTGTTAAGGTTCGATCACAGAAGATTTGTTTTGGCATTCACTTCTACTTATATGCTTGCAAATAATGAAGACCGGGAAGGCAAACATACGTAAGTGTGGAAGATTCATAACTAATAATAGTATTCCTTATGTATTTTTGTTATTTATTTAGATATGTGTAAAAAGTCTTGTGTGAACACATTCTATACAGCAGAAAAGTTTAGAAATGTGGCAATATAATAATAATAAATAATAATATAGCATAAAGTTTTGGATTTAAAGCAGCTCAGATTTGATTATTAAAGCAATTAATTAACCTTGAAAATAAAACAAATGTCATTATTTACCATTTCAAACCAGCATGTGATTTATTACTTTCCTCAGCTTTCCTTGTTCTTCTTTTCAATATAATTTTAGTGAAAGTGCAAAAAGCACCATAAAAGTAGTTTATGGCTTCTTATTTATATAATCTCAACAACAAATTAAAGGATATTATTAGGTAAAAAAACTGAAAATCTAGCTCTTCATTCTAGTTGTCGTGGCAAATTTTTTATTCTACTACCTGTTCTTGTTTAAAAATTTTGATTCCTTTTTTTGTATTTAGTTTAATTGAAGTTTTATACTGTATAAAAATGTTTCTGTAAAGCTTTAAAGGGGTGGTCCACTCCGATATCATATTTGAAACATATTTGTAGCTGTGTGAACATAAACAACATCTCTGTATGTAATATGCTCAAAGTTCAACGCAAAGAGGGACATTGGCTTATACAGAGTTAGCTTAGCAAAGCCTACAGCGAATGAATTTGGGGACTACAAAAAAATACATCTGGGCTAATGAGATTCCTTCAGGTTATGAGCATTCACCACTCGCACACATCCCGTGCAGCGAAAGGGCGTGGCCAGAGGCGCTGTAATGTTATAGCAGAGAAAGCTAAAATGCCGTCCAAACGCTGCTATATACACAGAGCTTCTTCTGTTTCTGTATTTGAGCTTCTAAAGGACACGACACAAAGAGAGAAGTGCAACAATTTAATGATAATTATGTTCCAGAGAATTATAAAAAAATATAGCTCTAGCATTTGACAAAGGAGAACTTCCAGAATCTCTCACAGTTCAGTGTTGGATTCAGCTAAAATTACCTTAAAGAAGGAGCATCTCTAACCATAATAGACTAAGGGCCCTATCATACACCTGGAGCAATGCGGCGCAAGGCGCGATGCAATTGTTGTTTGCTAGTTTCAGCTGGACGCAAGTGTCGTTTTGACGTTTTTCCCCATGCTGTTTAAATAGCAAATGCATTTGCACTCATATGTGCGCCCATAGGCGTTCTTGTCTAAAAAAGGAGGTGTGTTGAGGCCCGTTGTTGGTGCGTTGCTATTCTAAGAAACAAAAATAGACTGTTCAATAGACCAGCTAAGAGGAGGTCTAAAGTCCAGCACAGAGCGCGTTAGTTGCGCTTCGCTTAAACATTGCTTAATACACACAGGATGTAGAGCAATACACAAATATCTTTACAAATAAAAAAGAGTTAAAGGATTAAAATATTACAAAAATTATTCTTTTCTACATAAATATAAAAACCTCTGCCTTCATGCCTTCTTCATCTCGGGGGGCTTTTAAGTTTATTCATGACAATTTGCTTTTGTATAATGTTATTATTATTAGCAGTATTGTTTATTACATGCATATTTATATTTGTTTCATTAAAAATAAGCTTAGATTTGCTCACCTGTCAGGTTTTAGACCATATGAGGCATACATGGGGTATTTGGAAATAACTTTTTGACAATACTTCGTTATTATTGTTCATTTATTCATTTGCTGGAAATTAGAACTGAATTTAGAAATAGTTTTGAAACAAATCTTTGCGCTTAACAAACTAAATTAATTATGTAGGCTAATGGATGTCTGTGCGTACAACACGTTTCCTTATCTACAGAAGAAAGTGAAAGTACAGAATGAGGAGGCTCATTCTCTCATTCTCGTGCTGCAGATGCTCTGTTTAACTGTTTTCTCACTAGTGAATAGTTCAGTTTTTCCACTTACAAAGTCCGCCATGTAAATAGCAAATTTGCTATGGCGCGACGCAACTGACTCTTAAAGGGAAATGGGAGATGAGACTCTGATTGGTTTATTCTCCAAACACACCCATAACTCATTAAGAGAATAAGCTCAACCCTGTTAGACCATGCGCCGCGGCGCAAAGTGTATTTTCCATCCTTAAAATAGCAAAAGTGGATTCTGACAAGCCCTTTATGCTTTTGCGCCCTGCGCTTTGGACTTTGCGCCTAGATTGTTAAAATAGGGCTCATAGTGTCTAGCGTTAACGGTATGTTGTAGCAAGGATGTAAACAAGGATGTAAGCAACAGGAAATGCTGTTTGGCACCATTAACAATTTAGCTACAAATTCATATTTATCCGTCAAACCGCTGTAAACACAATCTTCAGCAGCGCTGCACTAACTTTGCCTGCATTCTACATCTTAAATAACAAACTCGCAAAGGATATTTGAACGTTTCATATTACTTACACATGCTTACTCTGAATATATGTGAAAGACACTAGTCAGATTTTATTTTAGAGAGCAGGCATGAGGTTCAGCTGTGTCCTCTTCATTTTCTATCTGATTCAACTGATACGGCTAGCAGCTACTGTTCACACAGCGCAAAAGCATATGCTTGTAGAGGCATGACGTGGAGCCAATTTGCGAATTACAGCACATTATGTTAGCTGACCAATCAGAGCCTCTTGAGGGCGGGCCTTTCAGAGGAACTAGGAAATATGGCAGTCGTTTTCATGTTAGCTGAGTAGCTGTATATAATCAAAGTAAGATATTTGAATAAATACCGTGATTTTCTACAAGTGAAGCATGAGCACACATTGCTTTGCATCTTATAAACACAACCAAGCCCTAAAAATACACTGTGGACCACCACTTTAAGCTTAATTTCCAATTTAATTACAGCCATTT
The DNA here is from genome assembly GCA_903798195.1 of Danio kyathit. NCBI lineage: Eukaryota > Metazoa > Chordata > Actinopteri > Cypriniformes > Danionidae > Danio > Danio kyathit. The sequence continues at coordinate 44,995,135 of LR812541.1, read as the reverse complement.
TAATCCAAAGTTTTTCAGATAATATTAATATTTGCTTCCGATCACAGAAATATCTATACAATAAACGATGCCATCATGAGTTTTGAAATCCAATTTTTGCATATTCTTTTTAATCTTTGAGAATAAGTGAATAAATCAGGTTTGGTTACTGACTCGTCTGAGATTTTCAGTGAATAACACATTTCAAATGATTTTGAAAGTCTTTATAAATCATTTTATGAAACTGTATAACACTTTTATGGAGACAATAAATCTTGAAGGACATTAAAAGGGCCAGTCCCCCATTATTCATAATTGTATAAGTGAAAATAGCCAAATAATGCCTTCTTCAAAATTCTCCTCTTTGTGGAATGACATGAGAGTGAATAAATGGCATAATTACATTTTTTTGGGTGACTTCTTCCATTAAGATTGACCTTCTTGCATTTTAATTCAGTCACATGTCAAATAAACCCAAAGACCTTGATACTGTAAGCTCTGTTGAAAAAAATTGACTTTAAAAGGCCTATTATGTTTCATTTCTGATATACTGTCTACTGTTAAGTGTCTGCAAAGTGTCTAATGTACAGTGTCTGCAAAGTTTCAAAGTTCAAAATGCACACTCTTAAAAATAAAGGTGCCAAAAAGTGTTCCCCAAAGAACCATTTAGTGGAACCATTAACACCAAAACTGAACATTTATATTTAAAGAGATGGTTCAAGCAAAAATGAAAATTCTGTCATCCTTTACTCACCCTTGGCTTGTTTCGAATCACTGTAAAAATGGCTGTGATGTCTTCTGGGTTAGATTAGGGTGCATGTTTACTGCAATATGACACTTGCGTGTTACACTGCTGACTCTAATGGCAATACATGGTACTGCCCATAGTAACGCACATCTGGATGACCTGATGAGAAAGAGAAGGCACAGACCAGGGGTCACCGATCTCGGTCCTGGAGGGCCGGTGTCCCTGCAGGGTTTAGCTCCAACTTGCCTCAACACACCTGCCTGGGTGTTTCAAGTAAACCTAGTAAGACCTTGATTAGCTTGTTCAGGTGTGTTTGATTAGGGTTGGAGCTAAAATCTGCAGGACACCGGCTCTCCAGGAACAAGTTTGGTGACCCCTGGCATAGATGAACAAAATAATTTCTACAGTTTCTTGTTGAAGAAAAGTGTTCTTTGAGCTTCATGTGATCAAATCTGAATGACTGAAATCAAAGGGAATGTTTTGAAAATGTTTTTGTTCCTTTTCTGGACTTGAGCGTCTCAGGATTGTTGCTGTCTATGGGGGATGAGAGAGCTCCAGGATTTCATCTAAAATATCTTAATTTGTGTTTTGAAGATGACCAAATGAACAAGAAATGTTTCCATCATGAAAAATGTTAATTGTAAAAACAAAATTGTGAATAAAATCATGAGCTGAGTGATTCTCTATCTCCATAGCTGGCTAACTAGCTTTATGAAAATCAATACAAATTTTAATTGTAAAAACAAAATTGTGAATAAAATCATGAGATGAGTGATTCGCTATCTCCATAGCTAGCTAACTAGCTTTTTAAAAATCAATACAAATTTTAATTGTAAAAATAAATTCGTGAATAATATCATGAGCTGAGTGATTCGCTATCTCCATAGCTAGCTAACTAGCTTTTTAAAAATCAATACAAATTTTAATTGTAAAAATAAATTCGTGAATAATATCATGAGCTGAGTGATTCGCTATCTCCATAGCTAGCTAACTAGCTTTTTAAAAATCAATAAAAATTTTAATTGTGAAATCAAAATATGAATCAAATCACGAGCTAAGTGAATAGTTATACCTACATAATAGGCACACTTTAAGATTTAAAGTTTTCATAAAAGCTTCCTAAAGTTTCATAAAAAGACTTTCAAAATCAGTTTGTTCAAAAAATCTATCTGTTATTCACAAACTATGCTGGACGGTTCACAACTGGGCATGTCTTTAAAATAAAAGTTGATGAATAACTGGCAAAACAATATTGAAGATACACAAAATAAAAGCTGCCTCATATTCCACATATTCTCAATTCTACACGTCTACCCCTCTTGGTTTCTATGTTAGGATGACACACTAGGAAACAGCATGTCGCTTTCCAAAGACAGGTCGCTACCCAGACCTGCAATGCGCAGTAGGATGTGAGAGCTCCAGGATTACGTCTTAAATATCTTCATTTGTGTTTTAAAGACAAACAAAGTTTTCGGGGAATTGAAATGACATAATGGTGAGTAATCAATAACAGAATTTATTGGGGAAACTAAAACAGGTCGCTGCCCAGATCTTAAATGCGGCTGCGCAGTAGGATGTGAGAGCTCCAGGATTACATCTAAAACATCTTCATCTGTGTTCTGAAGATAAACAAAGGTTTCAGAGGATTGAAACGACATAATGGTGATATCAAAACCATGAATCAAATGTGATCTGAGTGAATCGCTATCTCTCTACACAATAGGAACACTTTAAACTCTGCTGGATGGTTCAGAACTGAGCATGTCTTTAAAATAACAGTTGTCGAATAATACGCAAAAAAAAATATTCACGATATATATATATAAAAATAGAAGCTGCTTCACACATCCTTATTTCTATACCTCTATTCTTCTTGGTTTCTATGTCCAGACGACACACTAGGAAACAGCTCGCTTTCTAAAAAACAGGTCGCTGCTCAGACCTGTAATGTGGCTGCGCAGTTGGATGGGAGAGCTCCAGGATTTCATCTAAAATATCTTCATTTGTGTTTTGAAGACGAACGAAGGTTTCGGGGGGTTGAAGCAACATACTGGTGAGTAATTAATAACTCACTTTTTTGTGGGAAACTAAAACAAGTGGCTACACAGAACTGCAATGTGGCTGCGTAGTTGGATGGGAGAGCTCAAGGATTCAATCTAAAATATCTTCATTTATGTTCTAAAAATAAACAATGGTTTCAGGGGAATAAAATGACAAAATGCTGTGTAATTAATAACAGAATTTAATTTTGAGTGAACTAACCTTATTAAAAATATCATGAAAAAAATTGAATTGTGAAATCAAAATCATGAGCTAAGCGAATCATTATATCTCTACATAATACAGACACTTTAAACTTATGGTTTAGAACGAAGTAAGATTGAAGAGCTCCAGGATTTCATCTAAAATACCTTTATTTGTGTTCTAAAGATGAACGAATGTTTTGAGGGATTGAAACGACGTAATAGTGAACTGAGCATGTCTGTAAAATAGCAGTAGATGAACATGCAAAACAGTATTGAAGATATACAAAATAAAAGCTGCGTCATATTCCACACATCCTCAATTCTGTGCGTTTACTCCTCTCGGTTTCTATGTTCAGACGACACACTAGGAAACAGTATGTCGCTTTCCAAATGACAGGTCGCTGCCCAGAACTGCAATGTGGCTACGCGGTAGGATGTGAGAGCTCCAGGATTTCATCTAAAATATCTTCATTTGTGTTTTTAGGATGAGCACAGATTTCTGGGGATTGAAACGAGATAATGGTGAGTAATTAATAACAGAATTTATTGGGGAAACTAAAACAGGTCGCTGCCCAGACCTTAAATGCGGCTGCGCAGTAGGATGTGAGAGCTCCAGGATTACATCTAAAACATCTTCATCTGTGTTCTGAAGATAAACAAAGGTTTCAGAGGATTGAAACGACATAATGGTGATATCAAAACCATGAATCAAATGTGATCTGAGTGAATCGCTATCTCTCTGCACAATAGGAACATTTAAACTTTGCTGGATGGTTCAGAACTGAGCATGTCTTTAAAATAACAGTTGTCGAATAATACGAAAAAAAAATATTCAAGATATATATATAAATAGAAGCTGCTTCACACATCCTTATTTCTATACCTTTATTCTTCTTGGTTTCTATGTCCAGACGACACATTAGGAAACAGCTCGCTTTCTAAAAAACAGGTCGCTGCTCAGACCTGTAATGTGGCTGTGCAGTTGGATGGGAGAGCTCCAGGATTTCATCTAAAATATCTTCATTTGTGTTTTGAAGATGAACGAAGGTTTCGGGGGGTTGAAGCAACATACTGGTGAGTAATTAATAACACACTTTTTTTGTGGGAAACTAAAACAAGTGGCTACACAGAACTGCAATGTGGCTGCGTAGTTGGATGGGAGAGCTCCAGGATTCCATCTAAAATATCTTCATTTGTGTTCTAAAAATAAACAATGGTTTCAGGGGATTAAAATGACAAAATGCTGTGTAATTATTAACAGAATTTAATTTTGAGTGAACTAACCTTATTAAAATATCATGAAAAAAATTGAATTGTGAAATCAAAATCATGAGCTAAGCGAATCATTATATCTCTACATAATACAGACACTTTAAACTCATGGTTTAGAACGAAGTAAGATTGAAGAGCTCCAGGATTTCATCTGAAATACCTTTATTTGTGTTCTAAAGATGAACGAATGTTTTGAGGGATTGAAACGACGTAATAGTGAACTGAGCATGTCTGTAAAATAGCAGTAGATGAACATGCAAAACAGTATTGAAGATATACAAAATAAAAGCTGCGTCATATTCCACACATCCTCAATTCTGTGCGTTTACTCCTCTCGGTTTCTATGTTCAGACGACACACTAGGAAACAGTATGTCGCTTTCCAAATGACAGGTCGCTGCCCAGAACTGCGATGCGGCTACGCGGTAGGATGTGAGAGCTCCAGGATTTCATCTAAAATATCTTCATTTGTGTTTTGAAGATGAACGAAGGTTTTGGAGGATTGAAACAACATAGTGGTGAGTAATTAATAACAGAATTTATTTATGAGGGGGGTGGGGGTGGGGGGGGCGTGGGGGGTTGGACTAAAACAAGTCGCTACACAGAACTGCAATGTGGCTGTGTAGTAGGATGTGAGAGCTCCAGGATTTCATCTAAAATATCTTCATTTGTGTTTTCAGGATGAGCACAGGTTTCTGGGGATTGAAACGAGATAATAGTGAGTAATTAATAACAGAATTTATTGGGGAAACTAAAACAGGTCGCTGCCCAGACCTTAAATGCGGCTGCGCAGTAGGATGTGAGAGCTCCAGGATTACATCTAAAACATCTTCATCTGTGTTCTGAAGATAAACAAAGGTTTCAGAGGATTGAAACGACATAATGGTGATATCGAAACCATGAATCAAATGTGATCTGAGTGAATCGCTATCTCTCTGCACAATATGAACACTTTAAACTATATATATGCTTCACACATCCTTAATTCTATACCTCTATTCTTCTTGGTTTCTATGTCCAGACGACACACTCGCTTTCTAAAAAACAGGTCGCTGCTCAGACCTATAATGTGGCTGCGTAGTTGGATGGGAGAGCTTCAGGATTCCATCTAAAATATCTTCATTTGTGTTCTAAAAATAAACAATGGTTTCAGGGGATTAAAATGACAAAATGGTGTGTAATTAATAACAGAATTTAATTTTGGGTGAACTAACCTTATTAAAAATATCATGAAAAAAATTGAATTGTGAAATCAAAATCATGAGCTAAGCGAATCATTATATCTCTACATAATACAGACATTTTACTAAACAAGGGACTAAAACAAGTCGCTACACAGAACTGCAATGTGGCTGTGTATTAGGATGTGAGAGCTCCAGGATTCCATCTAAAATATCTTCATTTGTGTTTTTAGGATGAACAAAGGTTTCTGGGGATTGAAACGAGATAACGGTGAGTAATTAATAACAGAATTTAATGGGGAAACTAAAACAGGTCGCTGCCCAGACCTTAAGTGTGGCTGCGCAGCAGGACGAGAGAGCTCCAGAATTACATCTAAAATATCTTCATTTGTGTTTGAAAATGAACAAAGATTTTGGGGGAGTGAAACAACATGATGGTAAAATCAAAATCATGAATCAAACTTGATCTCTCTACACAATAGGAACACTTTAAACTCTGCTGAATGGTTCGGAACTGACCATGTCTTTAAAATAACAGTTGTCGAATAATACGCAATACAATATTCAAGATATAAAAAAAATAGAAGTTGCTTCATATTCCACACATCCTCAATTCTGTACGTCTACTCCTCTCGGTTTCTATGTTCAGACGACACACTAGGAAACAGCACATCACTTTCCAAAGACAGGTCACTGCCCAGACCTGCGATGCGGCTGCGCAGTAGGAAGTGAGTCCTGCGCTGGAGCAGCCGCTGTTGTTCTTGCTTGAGCTCTACGTAGGAGCGGGAAAAAGTGTGGAAGATTGAGGTAACCGGGAACGCCATGAGCAGGATCCCACTGAGGATACTGCTAAGCGCTACCACCTGTCCTGGGATACTGCGCGGCACCATATCTCCATATCCAACCGTGGTCATTGTAATAACAGCCCACCAGTATGTGGCAGGGATGCTACTGAACTCTCTCGTGGCTGCGGCTTCGTTTTCAATTAGGTAGAGCAGTGGGGAAAAAAGAGCTATAGCAACGCACAGGAAAAGCAGGAGTAAACCGAACTCTCGTGTACATCTACGCGCCGTCAAACCAAGCGTTTGGAGTCCCAGTGAGTGTCTTGCCAGACGCATAACGTAGAGGATCCGCAGCGCCCTCAGAACACGCAGCACAAGGCCCACTTTGTCCAGGTAACTGCTGCCCGAGCCCAGCCGCTTCTCCCCCGTGGAGGTGCTGTCCACCACCAGCGTGATGTAGTAGGGCAGGATGGCGATGACGTCGATTAAATTAAGCGGCCGGCGGAGGAAAGCAAGCTTGCTGCGGTCCTGGATGAAGCGCAGAGTGAACTCCAGCGAGAACCAGGCCACGCACACAGTCTCCACGATGAAGATGTTGTAGCACATCTGAGAGCATTTGCCCTGGAATACAAAAGAGAAAATGTAGCTTGTTATAGACCTTCTTCTTAGAACGCAAAATTACCCATTATGCTTTGCGTGTATGCGCAAGGAGAATGTTAAGAACTTCCGGTCGGCAGCTGATGCGTGTAAACAGTCACATTTGGAGAGCTTTGAAATGATAGTTTTAATCTATTTTACCTGCTTTTATCATCTTTGAACTAATACTGTTGTCGATCAGCGCCACCTCCTGGACTGATCATTTAAAAAAATGTGATCTGATGTGATCTAATAGGATGGAAATCTCAGATGGAATCTTGTGCCGTTTAAATTAAGCCTCGACATCGCTAAAGTCAAAATTTTCTCTTTCTTTCAAATATATAACCAATCCAAACAAATATAGTTCACCAAAATGCTAAGGTCTCAAACCAGCTCAAATGTTCTTGAATAAAACGTGTTGCAGTTATGTACATACAGTATGTGTAATGTCTGAATAAAAAAAGCATTTTGAGAGGTGTTTTGACAGTTCAGAAAAAAAATGAATGAATAAATAAAAAAAAAGTTTACATACACTGTATAAAAAGGCACATAAGCATTTAAAAACAGTCAGATGTTAATGTCTTTAAACTTTTTCTCTTTTAGGTAAGTTTTGATTATCAAATTTGTTTCAGTTATGCTTAATAGCAGAATAATGAAAGAGATATTTTTTGATAAATTATTATAACTTTTCTTGAAAGTCAAGTTTACAAACAATAAGATTATTATGCCTCTGAAAAAGCTCAGATGATGGTGTCAAGGTTTTGTAAGTTTCTGATTGGCTAATTGACAACATTTGAGTTAATTGAAGGCACAACTGTAGAATAGTATTTAAGGAAAACCTCAAACACACTGCTTCCTTTTGTAACAACATGGGAAAATCAACAAGCCAGAATCAACAAAAAAGCCAGATTACAATTTGCTAACTTACACTGGGAAAAAGAATAATTTTTGGAGAAATGTGCTGTGGTCTGATGGAACTAAGATTGAACTGTTTGGCCATAATGACCAGTGTTACATTTGGAGGACAAAGGGGAAAGCTTACAAGCCTAGGAACACCATCCCAGCTGTGAAGTATGGGGGCAGCAGCATCATGTTGTGGGGCTGTTTTGCTGCAGGAGGGACTGGTCCACTTCACAGCATGGATGGCATCATGAAGAAAGAACATTATGTAGAAATACTGAAGCAATCAGAATATGCAGCGTTAATGCCATGTTGCCAAAAATTCAGCTTTGAATCACACAAATTAACATTTAAAAATAGCCAAACAGTTATTTTCAATTGTAATTATATCTCACTATATGATGATTTTTTTTGTGTTTAAATAAATGCAACCATGGCCAAAGCCAAATAAAATTAGTTTCAAAAAATATTAAAATCTTGTGTCAACATAAATGAAAATAAATAAAATGCTTTCTTCACATCTTGCACACACACATACCGTACTTAGTGTTATATGATATTATATATTTTTTGTATCATAGCAATTAATAATATTTAAATGTTTAAAGAATTGGTCATTAACATTTAAAATAAGTTCTATGATTAGTTTGAGTTTTTATTTTTCTATTTGTAATTTAATCTCACTTAAGTTTTAGCAGTGAAGTTGTGTGATTTTGAAATTCTGCATTCTTTTTTAACACCTATGAAGTTTTAGTTTTAATATATTATTTTAGCATTTTTCAATTTAAAAGTACATGAAAATGATATTCCCTTCAAAAATAGCTGAAAGAAGAGTAATATAGCACTTCTAATGAATTTCGAGATACTATTGTCATATTTATTAAGATATAGTTTGAAATTAAAATATAAATTTGCACCTGCTAATATTTACTGTATGGACAAAAGCAGCTAAAACCTTCTAATCATCAAATATTTGTTAATATGTATTTTGCTTTCCACAGTTTAAAAAATTGTTAAACCAAGGCATGAGGCTAAATTAATGTTGACAACAATTTTGGAATTTGTACTTAGGGAAAAACTGTCCTGTAGAAACAAAACTGAATTGTACTACTGCTTGTATACCACTAGAGGAAGACAAGGGTTCATAAAAACACATCCATCCTCAATGCTGAACATCTCAAGAACTTTTGCAGCACTTTATTACTATTTCACCTCATCTCACCTCACACCTTCTCATGTCTTTTTGGTTCTCATTAAATCCCAGGATTGCACCTTTAACACTAACAAAATGTGTTGATTGTGGAACATGAATTCAGCTGTGAAAATGCTGCCGGTGAAACATTACACCCTATTTAATAAATACTGATTGCATGCTTCTTTAAGATGATGTCATGGTATAACTATGTTGCATTATATGTTTATTCAAATGGTAACACTTTACAATCAGGTTGTATTAGGTAATAATAACATGACGAGCAATACATTTATTACAGTATTTGTTCATGTTAGTTAATGGAAATAAAGTTGTTCATTATTTAGTTCATGTCAAGTAATTAATGTTAACAAGCATGACTTTGGATTTTAACAATGCATCAGTAAATGTTGAGCTATGATTAATAACAGCTGTACATGCATGGTTCATTATTAGGTCATGCAACTAAACACATTACCTAACATTAACTAATACATAAAACCTTATTGTGAAGTGTGACCATTCAAATTAACCTTATTATTATTATTACAAACCTCTAAATATCAACATGAATCCAGATGAAGGTAATGCTAAAATATTAAACAATATTATTGAGATTAATAATCAGAAAAAACGATAAAAATGTGCAGGAAAATTCCTACAGTTTCCCCCCCTCACGTTAGATTCCTATAAATAGCCTGTGCCACACACAATGAACATAATTGTTCAAAATAGGAGCCTCCGTCATGCCGTTGCTACAGTATGTTGGTTTAATGCCTAATTGAATTTGCAATGCTCTGTTTTCCTCTGTTCCAGGAGCAGCCACATTATTCAAGTGACTGATGTGAGCCGAGACAATGGGTGTCTTAATTCGATTAGCGAAAGGGCTGGTTTTAACGTGCCAGTCGGTCTAATTGCCGCAAATTATTTCTGGAAAAAGATGACCTTTGCTTTAGCAGAAGCATATATGCTGGAACAGATGTCCTTTGGTTGACTATGAACTTGACTAATGTGAGTAAGTGTGCTGGATCTTGCTTATTTTTCCTGCAGAGATAAGCCTCAGACACCTGGAGCTAATTTTTTGAGCGAACTTAAAGACCTTGATTAGCTGGTTCACATGTGTTTGATTTCCAAATACACTCTAAGCTAGATCTTCACAAGCAAACCTGAACTACAGGTATTTTGGTTACACTATTGGGCCAATTTTGTGTTTAAAAGACAGCTAGTAGACATTAAAACATTATGCAAGGCCGTTTTCGACAAGTACGATGAAAAAGAAGCCTTAAAATGTCAAAATTAGAAAATAAAAAGTTGAAATTGGGACTTTGAAAGTTAAAATTGCATGATAAAGTGAAATTATGGCTTACTAAATAAAAAATTATGACTTAAATTGAACTTACTAGATGAAAAAGTCTAAATTATGACTTAAAATGTTTACATTTTTACTTAAAATTATGATGAAGGTAGTAAGAATTACAGTTAGTTTCTCATTATGAAATGTTGAGTTAAAGTTAAAGACTTTGATTAGCTGGTTCACATGTGTTTGATTTCCAAATACACTCTTCAAAAGGCTAGATCTTCTGGAGAGAACATGATTTAAGCAGTTTTGGTTACACAATTGGGACAATTTTGTGTTTAAAAGACATCTAATAGACGTTCAAACATTATAAAAGTCCATTTCCATCAGGAAAGACAAAAAGAAAACCGTAAAATGTGTAAATGACAAGATAAAAAGGTGAAATTGTGACTTTGATAGTTAAAATTTAAGATAAAGTGAAATTATGGCTTACTAAATAAAAATTATGACTTAAAGTAAAAATTACTAGATGGAAAAAGTCTAAATTAAAGTTAAAAGAGTTAAAATGTCAAAGTTTTTACTTAAAATTGTGACAAAGATAGTACATATTACAGCTAATTTTGACAGTAGGTTTAATTTTGACTTGCTAAGTAATACGTTTAACTTTTTAATGTCTCAATTTCGACCTTATAACTCGATGAATGTAAGTGTGCTGGATATGCTCTTTAGCCTCAGACACCTGAAGATCATTTTTGAGTGAATTTAAAGACCTTGATTAGCAGGTTCACGTGTGTTTGATTTCCAAATACACTCTTCAGGAAGCTACAGTATCTTCTGGAGCAAACATGAATGAAGTATTTTGGCTACACTATTGGGATAATATTGTGTTTAAAAGACATCTAATTGACATCCAAACATTATGCAAGGCTGTTTCCGTCAGGTAAGACAAAAAAAGCTGAAATGACAAGATAAAAAGTTGAAAATGTGACTTTGAAAGATAAAATTCTATGATAAAGTGAAATTGTGGCTTATAAAATCAAAATTATGACTTGAAATGTTTTAAGTTTTGCTTAAATTTATGACAAAGTCAGTAAGAATTACATAAGTTTCTCGTAAGCCTTAAAAAGTCAAAATGACAAGATTAAAAGTTGAAATTGTGACTTTGAAAGTTAAAATTGTATGATAAAGTGAAATTATGGCTTATAAATCGAATATACTAGATAAAAAGTCAGAATTGAGTTAAAATGTCTAAATTTTTACTGAAAATTATGACAATAAGAATTACGTTTCTCATAAGCCTTAAAAAGTCAAAATTACAAGATAAAAAGTTCAATGTCTAAAATTTTTAAAATGTCTAAATTTTTACTTAAAATTAAGACAAAGGTACTAAGAATTACAGTTAGTTTCTCATAGGCCTTAAAAAGTCAAAATTACAAGATTTTATGTTAAAATTGTGACAAAGTTGTTATGACTTACAAAATCAAAATTACAAGATAAAGTCAAAATTATGACATAAAATTTCTACATTTTTACTTAAAATTCTAAAAAAAGGCTTTAGTTACACTGTCATTATGGTGTTTTGTGTTTAGAGGAAATAAGTGAATTTAATCCATTTTGGAATAAGGTTGTAACATTTAGCTGACTATAAGAAACTTTACAAGTACATGTCAACTTACACCAACCCTAACACCAACCTAACAGTTATATTCTAATGATAATGTAGGCATGTAGATGCAATGTAATTCAACAAAATGAGTTATCAAAATAAAGTAATACCGACTTTTTACATGTCACATTTTTGACATCTCATAATTTCGACTTTATAACTAATAATCTTTACTTGGCATGTTAGAATTTTGACTTCTTGAGTCATAATTTCAACTTTTTATCTCATAATTCCAACTTGCCAATTCATAATTTTGACTTTAAGACATGATTTTGTCTTTCTTACCTGGCGGAAACGGGCTTCCATAAAACATAGATGTCAACAAGGCTAAATTTGGGCTGTCAGTGAAAATCCAGAAAACAAAAGTGTCCAAAACTAGACTAGTTCAAAAGTAAAATCCCAAATATAAAGGAATGAATGACTACACATATCACAGACTTCACAGTAGTCATTCATTCTTCTATATTTGATTACTATTTTTAGACTAATCATTCTAATATGCTGGTTCCTTATTTTTAATCTTCAATGAAATAGTGCTAAAAGTGATATATAAAAGTGATATTTCTAATTTTATTTTCTATTTCAGAGAAAGAGAGCGGGAAATAGAAAATATATATAACTAAAACGTAAAAAAAAAAAAAAAAAAAACCCATATTTGTAGACTGTAGCTCTGCACAGGAAGTTTGTCCTGAAATGGTCATGCCCAACTGAGCCTGGTTTCTCTCAAGGTTACTTTTGTCAATTGACCCTTCGCTAAGCCACACCCAAAAACCGCCAGCCACCAATCGTGGCTTAGCAACCGTAGCTACGCACAGGGGCTCTGTCAAGCTTTCGAGCGAGGGAAACAAGCCAAAGCATTGTGCATATGGATTGTGCAAATCTGATACCCGGTATCCTTAAAGTTTGGACAGAGACATAGCAAAAAACGTCTGCAGATTCCGTCTGGCCGTAGTCATGGGTGACGATATTATAAAGGGTTAGTGTCTGCTTTTATATTTTGTGCTGGATTAATATTTGCTGGTAGAGAAAATCTATTGGTTCACTTCTGCTTTTTATACTTTGATTTGCATTTTAATTTATTTATATCTTTCACTTCACTGCAAATTAGAATAGAAACGGTATAAAAAACACAAACATACTGACAGCTATAGGTAACTTACTGTACATTGTTATGGGTCAATAATGCTAATATTTGGTACAAATCCATCAATTTCCCCTTTCTGGCTGTTCTTTCTGTGAATGAATTATGTAGAAGCACTGTCCATGCGTGTTTCCTCGTCGGTTAGTAACGCTATATTTCATTGCACAACAATTAATCTATCAGGCTTTTTGGCTAAAATAGACAAATCACGATTTAATTTGTTATTATTCGATTTATAGGTGGGCATAGATTAATTTTTTTAATCTAGATTAATCTCAAAATTTATCTAGATTAATCTAGATTAAAATGGCTCATTTGAATTCTGCCGAAGACATTCAGAATATGTGTGCTACCCAAATTGTACGTCTTTGAGAACGGGTTTCTCAAGCCGGGTGTCGCATTAAACCAGGGGCTCATCTCCTGTTTCCAAAGTGCATCACAAACTGCTTGAGAAAACGTCCTACTATGATAATTGGTGATGAAAATAAATGATGTTCAATAAGATGTACTTGTGTTTACTAACTGTTTATTCAGTTAAACGTGAATTTTGAACTGTAGGCCTACATAAGCTTTAAATAGCAATTTTTGATTACCTTAAACCGACTAAAGTCATAACTGAACTAAACAGAAATGGAATTAAGACATGTGGAGTATGCAGATATTAGTGGCATTATAGAAGTAAACACTGCGGTCTTTAGGACCTTTCGCCATGTTTTCCGACAAGATCCACACGCGGCTGTCAGTAAAGGACCGCGCACACACATCCACAAACACACACACACACATCGCGAAATGCGGATGTTTTTTTCTTGCCATTTGGCGTGCATTATTAAATTCCATGACACTCTCACCAGTCCTTACTCCTTATTTGCGTCTAGTACCCTGGTTTGTCACGATGGCATGAATGAAATGTTCGTGAGTTAGTGAAACTGCCGAACTGTAGTTAGAGTCAAGCATCCTGCTGATTTGATTTAAAAAGGCACTCTTTTGTCAGACGGTTCACCGGTCAGGTATACATCCGCGCTAATATATCAAGGTGAAAGTCATCATAGCTTGCATAAAATAGACCCAGCTCCCACCCCACTTTGAGAATAGATTAACGACGATATTTTTTTATCGCGCGATAAGAGTCTCGCATTAACGCAGCACGTTAACGCCGATAACGGCCCAGCACTAATTCGATTATTTTTAAATTTCACCTCTCCGGCTGTGCATAAACTAAGCTGTTGAATGGTCAAGGTATGAGGCGTCTAAGTTAACCTAGCTTCAATTTTGATCAAATTATTTACTATTCGGTTGCGTATTAAGTCGTGAATATACCCCTGTAATGCATACTGCAGTCCTTTTTATGTCAGGCTTTCTCGGATATCTCACCTGTTCGCCAAAAATGACTAATTATATCCCTGGGAATGTCTGACACTGGCGCATACACATTGTAATAGATGTGCCAGGCACGAAAGCTTGACAGGCATAGCAACAGTAACTAAGGAGGGCGGGGCTTAGCGAAGGGTCAATTGGTGAAGTTTGTTCCTCGCCACAGTCGCCACTGGCTTGCTTGGTTTGGGACTTATGGAGCTGCGCATCGATGGATTTGCTCTTTAGTGTTTGGACTCTCAGCAGTGAAAATTAAACCACACTGAACTGAACTTCAACTCTGAAATCTGGACTGACACAGTTTTAATTTACTATAATGTCTATGCTAAGCTGCTTTGACACAGTCTAAAATGTAAAAGCGCTATAGAAATAAAAACAAATTGAATTGAATAGTATTATTTATTATTACTTATAACTTTATATCGCACTCTCTCTCTCTTAAATAGAAAATAAAATGACAAATATCACTTGTAATCAAATGAAAGCATACTCACACTCTCCTCCTCCTCCCTCATGGCAGGCATGGTGCTTATGGACAGATTGATGGCTGTTATTGTGACGAACAGGACCGACAGGCAGGCGAAGATCTTCCCTGGCAGCCCAGAATGCGGTTTCTCCACCATGTCCCTCAGTTTCCCCATGCAGTGTCCCAGACGAGACTCCCTGGCCAAACCACTCTCGCTGTCGTCTTCATCCTCCTCGTCCTCCTCCGCCACGCGCTCCAGCTCGTCGCACTCCTCCACCCGCTGCAGAAGCCTCCGCCGACAGCACCACTCCAGACTCTCCTCTGGGACACCCCAGTACAGCAGCTCCTCCTGGAAGGACAGAGCGCACATCTCCCGCAGAGAGCGCAGTTTCCCGGCGCGTAGGAAGGTCAGGATGGTGCGAAAGGCACAGGGACTCCGGTCGAAAAGAACTCGTTGTGGACCACGTCATAATCATCACATATGTGCATGATTTCGTCGAAAGTGCTGCACAGACGCAACTGCCCCAAACGTGATAGGGGGAAATCCTCCAGAGTGGTCCAGGGTAACTGGTAGCGCAGGCCGCCAACATTGATGATGACGTGCAGCCGCTGGGCGCAGGACGGCAGGCTGGTGTCAGGATGGAGGGCATCGGTGAAGTTTGGGTCGGTTGGAGGCAGTCGCTGCGCCCGTTTGTAATAAACCCCTTTGAGGGCCTCCTGCTCGTGGACAGGTGGAGCGTTCAGAGAGGTGTCGGAGGTGCAGCTCAGGGCGCTGTAGTCGTAATCCGAACCATCGCCTGCCAGTAAAGTCATCTTTCAGCTCAGTCACATGCCGGTGTCCAGAGCGTCCTCTCACAGAGTGACCTGAGCAACGACACGGACAGCACATTACTGAACACACATTATTGAGGATTAGTCTGTCTGTCCATCCATCCATCTACCTAGGCCATCCATCCATCTATATATCATCCATTCATCCAGTTATCATTGATATATCCATGGATCCATCTATCAATCCATCTGTTTTCTATACATACATTTATCTGTCCATCTATTTATACACCAATACATTTATATCCATCCATCCATCTACCTATACATCCATTCATATATAATTATTCTATCCATGCATTTATCTGTTTCTATACATCCAATCCGTCCATCCATCTATCCACCCATTCCTCTATCTATTCATTCATTCATTCATTCATCCATTTATCATTGATCTATCCATTTATCCATCTTCCACCATCCATCTATCCACTCATTGCTCTATCAATTCATTCATTCATCCATTTATCATTGATCTATCCATCTATCCATCTTCCACCATCCATTTATCCATCCCACCATTTATGCATTTATCCATCTATCCATCCATATCTGTCCTTCCGTCCATCCATCCATCCATCCATCCATCCATCCATCCATCCATCCATCCATGCATCTATATATCCATCCATTCTATCTATTATCCATTTATCCATCCATCCATCCATCCATCCATCCATCCATCCATCCATCCATCCATCCATCCATCCATGCATCTATATATCCATCCATTCTATCTATTATCCATTTATCCATCCATCCATCCATATATCCATATATAATTGATCTATCTATCCATCTGTTATCTATACATCGATCAATCCGTCTATCCACCATCCATCCATCCGTCCATCCATCCATCTATTCATCCGTCTGTCCCTCCATCCATCCATCTATCCACCCACCCATCTGTCTATCCATCCATCCATATATGATTGATCTATCCATCCATCTGTTATCTATACATTGATCAATCTGTCTATCCACCATCCATCCATCCGTTCCTCCATCCATCCATCCATCCATCCATCAATCCATCTGTCTATCCATCCATCCATATATCATTGATCTATCCATCAATCTGTTATCTATACATTGATCAATCCGTCTGTCCACCATCCATCCATCCATCGGTCCCTCCATCGGTCCCTCCATCCATCCATCCATCCATCCATCCATCCATCAATCCATCTGTCTATCCATCCATCCATCCATCCATATATCATTGATCTATCCATCCATCTGTTATCTATACATTGATCAATCTGTCTATCCACCATCCATGCATTTATCCATCCATCCATCCATCCATCTGTCCCTCCATCCATCCATCCATCTGTCTATCCATCCATCTAGTTATCCATTCATCCATCCATCCATATATCATTGATCTATCCATCCATCCATCTGCTATCTATACACCTATCCATCCATCTATCCACCCATTCCTCAATCTATCCATCCATCCATCCATCCATTTATCATTGATCTATCCATGAATCCATCTATTATTTATACGTTCATTCCTCAATTCATTCATCCATCCATCCATCCATCTATCCATCCATTCGTTATCTATGCATCTCTCAATCTGCCCATCCATCCATCCATCTATCCATCCATCCCTCAATCTGACCATCCATCCATTCGTCCATCTAGAAAAAAAGAGCTAAATCTATCCATCTATCTATCTTCTATCTATATATCAATTCACCGATTCCTCAATCAATCCATCCATCCATTTATCATTGATCTATCAATGAATCCATCTATTATTTATATGTTCATTCCTCAATTCATCCATCCATCCGTCCGTCCTTCCATCCATCCATCCATCTATTCGTTATCTATGCATCTCTCAATCTGCCCATCCATCCATCCATCCATCCATCCATCCATCCCTCAATCTGACCATCCATCCATTCGTCCATCTAGAAAAAAGAGCTAAATCTATCCATTTATCTATCTATCATCTATCTATCTATCAATTCACCCATTCCTCAATCTATCCATCCATCCATTTATCATTGATCTATCCATAAATCCATCTATTATTTATACATTCATTCCTCCATCCATCCATCCATCCATCCATCCATCCATCCATCCATCCATATATCATTGATCTATCCATCCATCTGTTATTTATACATTGATCAATACGTCTATCCACCATCCATGCATTTATCCATCCATCCATCCATCCATCCATCCATCCATCTGTCCCTCCATCCATCCATCCATCTGTCTATCCATCCATCTAGTTATCCATTCATCCATCCATCCATATATCATTGATCTATCCATCCATCCATCTGCTATCTATACACCTGTCCATCCATCTATCCACCCATTCCTCAATCTATCCATCCATCCATCCATTTATCATTGATCTATCCATGAATCCATCTATTATTTATACGTTCATTCCTCAATTCATTCATTCATCCATCCATCCATCTATCCATCCATTCGTTATCTATGCATCTCTCAATCTGCCCATCCATCCATCCATCCATCTATCCATCCATCCCTCAATCTGACCATCCATCCATTCGTCCATCTAGAAAAAAAGAGCTAAATCTATCCATCTATCTATCTTCTATCTATATATCAATTCACCGATTCCTCAATCAATCCATCCATCCATTTATCATTGATCTATCAATGAATCCATCTATTATTTATATGTTCATTCCTCAATTCATCCATCCATCCATCCGTCCTTCCATCCATCCATCCATCTATTCGTTATCTATGCATCTCTCAATCTGCCCATCCATCCATCCATCCATCCATCCCTCAATCTGACCATCCATCCATTCGTCCATCTAGAAAAAAAGAGCTAAATCTATCCATCTATCTATCTATCTATCTATCTATCTATCTATCTATCTATCTATCTATCTATCTATCTATCTATCTATCTATCTATCTATCTATCTATCTATCTATCATCTATCTATCTATCAATTCACCCATTCCTCAATCTATCCATCCATTTATCATTGATCTATCCATAAATCCTTCTATTATTTATACATTCATTCCTCCATCCATCCATCCATCCATCCATCCATCCATCCAATGAGGCACTTAAAATGTTGTCAACTTTTCCAAATTTCAAGAGATTTATTGTGAGGCTTAAAATCTCAAAAACCCTTGTTAATAGCATTGCATGTTAATAACCAAGACTGATATTATTAATAAATTAATAGTAGGTGGTTTTTTGAAAAAATGTAAACACAATTTTTTTTTGTGGTTAGGTTTGAATATCTGACCTTGTTTACTTACATTGTAATCCTATAATCAACACTAACTCAGAATATTCCTTTGAAAACTGGATGTGACAAAATGTTAGTGACACATTCAACCAAGCAAACCAATTTCAGGACAAACAAAAAGCAAAATAGATGAATGAACTCGGCCACTAAAATGAAAGACCTATCCGGAAGAGGTAACAAGATGAAGCAAATGCTATTATAATAAGTGGCTGCCCGTGAGATGTTAGGCTCGGCTGATGACATCACTCATGTCCCTTTTCCCCCGTAATGCACTAAAAAGGACTTTCTAATGGACACAAACCTCCCGGGTTCAGCTAATCAATAATCCTCTGTTTACTTTTTTTTTTTGGTGGTGGTGGGGGGTGGAGGTGGAGATTTTAAATCCAGTAGAGTGCAGTAGTCAATTCCACTGGCATTTTGGCTGGCTGTTTTGAACACACACACTGTCCAGCAGAGGTATTACGATTGTTATATATTTAGAAAAGGAAAAAATCTATTAATCTATCTGTTCTCTATAAATTCATTCATTTATCCATACATCACTGTCTATCAATCTATCTATCAATCTATCTATCTATCTATCTATCTATCTATCTATCTATCTATCTATCTATCTATCTATCTATCTATCTATCTATCTATCTATCTATCTATCTATCTATCTATCTATCTATCTATCTGTCTGTCTGTCTGTCCGTCCATCCATATATCATTGATCTATCCATGCAGCTATCCATCCATCTGTTATCTATCTATATCTATCTATATCTATCAATCCATCCATTTGTCAGTCCGTCCATCCACCCATCCGTCCATCCACCATTGATCTAACCATCCATTCTATCTATTATCTATACATTCAGCCATGCCTCCCTCTGTCCATCCATCTATCCGTTCATCCATCCACCCATCTTTTATCCATCCATCCATATATATTGATCTATCCATGCATCTATCCATCAATTCATGGATAGATGCATGGATAGATCAATGATATATGGATGGATACATTCATCGTCCACCCAACTGCCCATCCATCCATCCATCCATCCATCCATCCATCCATCCATCCATCCATCCATCCATCTATCATCCATATATCATTGATCTATCCATCCATCCATCCATTCTATCTATCTATCTATCTATCTATCTATCTATCTATCTATCTATCTATCTATCTATCTATCTATCTATCTATCTATCTATCTATCTATCTATCTATCTATCTATCTATCTATCTATACATTCATCACCCATCCATCCGCCCATCCATTCATCCATCCATCTATATATCATTGATCTATCCATGCATCTATCCATCCGTCCATCCATCTATATATCATTGATCTATCTATCTATCTATCTATCTATCTATCTATCTATCTATCTATCTATCTATCTATCTATCTATCTATCTATCTATCTATCTATCTATCTATCTATCTATCTATCTATCTATCTATCTATCCATGTAAATCACTCAGTCGGTCCATCCATCCAACTATCTATCTATCTATCTATCTATCTATCTATCTATCTATCTATCTATCTATCTATCTATCTATCTATCTATCTATCTATCTATCTATCTATCTATCTATCTATCTATCTATCTATCTATCTATCTATCTATCTATCTATCTATCCATCCATCCATCACTCAATTTGTTCATCCATCCACCCATCCATCCATCCATCCATCACTCAATTTGTTCATCCATCCATCCATCCATCCGTCCATCCATACATACATACATTTCCCCAGTTTCGTCTGGTACAACTTGTGTATTGTATCAGATTTGAACTCTGTTTAGCTTGTTAAACTGTTAACTGCTTTGCATTTTAATAGATAAGATTGCATTTAAATTGACAGAAAATGGTTATGTTTTATCGTTTAAATTGTTTCATCAAATAACATTGTTTTGTGGCAGAAAAAGTATTGACCAACCATCTACATTTGTTGATTTTGACAGCACAGGGCATTTCTCTGCATGTCTTTAATCTACTGTTTTTGGAGCATCTGGGAGCTTTCAGATAAGCTGCTCTGTGTTCTGCCAAGGAACAAACCCTTGCGAAACAAGTGAACAGAATATCTTGGCACACAAACATCTTAGCCTGTGATAGCCTGCGACAGGATGCATTTCCATCCAAGTAAGAGTGTGAAAATGAATAACTCGAGCGTTTCCAACACCTCTTTATCAAACCCGTCTCAAATGTTCACCTACACAAGTGGAGTTTTTTCAACCTTTGGCATAAGAAACAATGAGAATGAGAAAACTAAATGGATTTGAAGTCTCAGGTTCAAATCAAACACATTCACCATTCAGACTAGGCTGAACAACAATTAAGAACTAGCTGCATCTATTACATATGTTTATTTGTTATATATCTATAAGACCACTTGTAGATTCTCTACCTTCTCACTAGATATACAATTTATAATCATGTGCTTATGTCTAAGTAAAATATATTTTAATTAAAATATAATTTGTGTTTTATTCTGTAAACTACTGATGATTCTCAGACACACACACACACACACACACACACACATTTAGATATGTCATTTACACCACAGGCTCGTTGGAAATATGTGCTTCAGCCTACATTATTGTGAAACTGCAAAAATGTATTTAAAGGGTCACGAAACACCAAAACACATTT
This sequence comes from Danio kyathit, assembly GCA_903798195.1. NCBI lineage: Eukaryota > Metazoa > Chordata > Actinopteri > Cypriniformes > Danionidae > Danio > Danio kyathit. The sequence goes on along the minus strand of LR812541.1, from coordinate 44,973,474 downwards.
GAGCTGTTGACAGTCATATATGTGTCCCACGCTGCTATAAACACTATTAGGACACATATATTCCGCTAACAAGTGAAAATTGGTTGTTTTTGCGTTATTTTGAGCAAATTCGTTCTTCCGGTTTGAAATTAATTTGTGAAGCTACGTCACGCCGATTAAATACTTGTGTGTATTCCAGCGTGGAAAGTGGCTGTCTGTACCTGCGAGTACATCGTGACGTCTCTGAGTATGCAGCATTAATTCATGAGAAAGACTTGGTTTGAACCAATCAGAGCGCTCTATTGTGGATGCGGTGCAACTTCATTAATATGCATGATAGCTTCGAAGGCTGTTTTACCTGTTACAGTGTTCAGACGACAGAGAGACGCCACGTTGTGTTGCCAAAACAAGTGGAAGAACAAGAATTTGAAGACACTGACAAGTCAGTGTTGCATTTATTAATGTGCTGCAACGAAGGTTTTGTTTGCATTTTCCCGCTGTGAGAGCGCAGCTGGACTCACGTGTGGATTACAGTGCACGCGACACACGACAGAAATGCGTTTGTGTGGAACATTTTTTCACCCAAGAGCTTTTCGCATCTGGAAATGATCTGGATTTGCCGCTCGTCTCCTTTTAAAAAAGACACGGTTCCAGTTGGTGTTGATTGTCCTGTGTCTACAGATTTGGTAAGTGTGTGTGAGAGCAGTGCCCTTTGTTTGTTCATTCAGATGGCAAAGTTAGTTCATATCGTCAGCAGTGCTCTTTCAGTTTTTAAAGACATACCATAGTCAAAATGATTTAGTTATTAAGTTTACAGTATGTTAATATCACTGCAATATTATAGTACAATATTATAGACTGAAAGATCCGCTGTAAATCCTGCTCTCCAAATATCAACATGCAAACACAGCAATCTAACTATTGCTGTTGTGTAGGATTTTCGCCGCATTTTGTGACAGAATAGTCTATATACACACAGCTTTCTGACGCTACCTACTGAGTGCATCTAAGTGACCGAGAAATGCGGAGGATTTTTTTCTCCATTCGCCGTGCGGTATCAAACATTCTATTAAAACTCCTCTCTCCAGCAGTTCCTCGCTTTCAATATCTCGTTTGTCATGGGGGCATGCAGGAAATATTCCTTATTGAAAGTGAAAGTGCCAAACTGCAGTTAATGTTGACAAATTAATAATTTGGCAAATAATTCGATTACTGATGTCCATGTAAACACAGTCACTGCCTTTCTCCCCTGCGTCTGTGTTTGTTTTGCCTCAGTGAAAATCCACAATGGAAACTTACATTTTTATGCAAATCCTACTTCTTTCCCTCTCCGACACTCCCACCTAAACAGAGCTGGACACACCCACTTTCCTGAGTTTTTCCAAACTAGGTGAGAAAACACCCTGCTGAGACAGGGGGGTTTCGTGGCCCTTTAAACATATGTTTCACTGCAGTTTCTAGGTAAATTGAACACTAGGGGGCAGTATGACTACAACAACGTTTTTTCCTTTTCCCATAAATGATATTTACAGGGATATACTAATCAACGAATAAAGGATTATTTGCATGCAGTTTTTTGCACAACACCAAATAAATACAGTGGTCTCTCGCTATTACGCGGTTCACCTTTCGTGGCTTCGCAGTTTCACTGATTTTTTGTGTTCTGTGTCTTGACTGGCTTTAGACTATTTTCAATCAATCTCCTCCGTGCCTTATTTACAATACAAAAAGCATTTAGCTTGCCAAATTAACATGTATCTTTGATTGCTAGCATTGTGAATTCCAACAAAGATGAAAAAAGGGTTGCAACTGCATTTCAGAATTGTAAACATAGATTTCTATTACGGTACGCACACTAACGCCACAAGTCGGCAGCTGTCTGCGATGCCCAGCTATGACTCAGGACACTGTTCATAGTTCTGCCGCGCCACAGAGCGCTATCTGAATAGTTTAATATTAAATAACATGCGGATGTGTGCGTTACTTTCAACTGTCAAGTGCACCGCGCATCAGGTGTGTGACCCCCTTAAGAATGGAGTCTGCTAGATTTGTGGATCAGTGACTGCAGAATAAAGAACATTACGCTGGGATGGCAACTTTATCCACACAAATGGTAAAGCTTTATGAACCATTTGCTGACAGCGATGAATGTTTGTGCCTGACAAAAGGTTTTGATCTTTGGTTTCATTCTAGAATTCTGCACTTATTTTTTATCAAAGTTTGAACTTTGAGAGTGTTTAAACAAGAGAGAAAAGTGTGAAAATGTTAATGTCTGTCTGAGAAAAGTCTATGAAGTGTGTAGTGAGGGGTTTTACAGCCTTAAAACATCTATAATAATTCTAAAAAATAAAGCTGACTACTTCCCGGATTTCGTCTATTGCGCGTTATTTTTAGAATGTAACTCCCACGAATAATGAGGGACCACTGTACCACAAAACACATAACGTATTTCAGATTTGCATACACGTCGACAGCGCCTTCTTGTGGATTTGTCATATGAAATGTGCAACAAAATGTACCTAGAGCAACGTATTCCAAGTTTCGTAAAAACATGGGCAGAGGCATGTATTTTCAATGGTCATTTCCTTTTTTTTTATTCGTTTTTTTTCTTCATAAAAATAAAATATCAAAAGGGCCAAAAAAAAGTGAAAATAAGATAAAAAAAAATGCCATGTTTTCAGAAGTTTATGTAGTTTTCAAGACAACACAATACTACTCAAAAATTACATTTGCTGCTTGTTTATACTTATTTAAAATGAGTTGAAACAACACAATCACTTTTTTGGGACAACTTAATTGGTTTATGTTCAATCCACTTAAATTTGTGAAAACGGTTAAGTTAACTTAATCTGAAATTTGGAATATATGTATTAGACCTTAACAGAATAAAACAAATATTAACAATTTACTTAAACCCACACATAACAAATCTAGAGTAACAGAAGTTTGTGCCACCCCATCCCCCACAGTATATACACAGTAAAAAATTCTTGCTGCCTCTAATTGAATCAAATATATTTTGCTAGCCATCTCAATTTACATCAATCAAACAGACTAAAATATTAAGTTAAATTTTGCATAACTTCAAAAATGTAGGTATTAAATTATTATTATATTATTCTTGGGCCCTACCAAACACCCGGCAGCAAGGCGCAAGATGTATATGACACGATTTGTTGCTATTTTCAGGCTAGCGCAACCGTAATTTTCACATTTTGCGACACGTTGTTTAAATAGCAAATCCATTTGTGCCACTTTGTGGACTCACGGGTGTGCTGGTCTAAAAAGGAGCTGTGTTAAGGCGCATTGTTGGCGCGTTGCTATTTTGAGGAACTGAAATAGACTGTGCCATTGACCAACTAAAAGCTGCTCTAAAGTCCAGCGCAGAACGCGTTAGTTATGCACCTATGCAGGTCCTAAACCCTTACACATTGCTTAATACACACAGGATGTACAGCAATACTCAAATATCTTTACATATGAAAAAAATTAAAGCATTAAAATGTTACAAAAATATTATCTTCTACATATAAAAACCACTGCCTCCATGCCTTCTACACCTCAGGGGGCTTTTTTCACTTCATTCATAACAATTTGCATTTGTATAAAGGATTTATTAGCAGTATTATTTATTATGTGCATATTTATATTTGTTTTCATAAAAACAAGTTTAGATTTGTCCATATGTCGGGTTTTGGAGAAAAACCATATGGGGAATAAGAATAGGACGTGTGTTTGGATATAACTCTTTGCTATTATTGTTCATTTATTTGTTTGCTGGAAATTAAAACTGAATTTAGAAATAGTTTTGAAACAAATCGTTGAGCTTAACAAACAAAATTAAATATATAGGCTAATGGATGTCTTCAGTGGAGTGAGTACAACACCGTTTCCGTAGCCAGAAAAGTAAAGGAGTAAAGAGTAAAAGTAAAGTAAAGAGAAAGTAAAGAGGCCGAATGGAGGAGGCTCATTCTTTATCCTCGCACTGCAGATGGTCTGTTTAACTGTTTTTTCGTTAGTGAAGCGTTGTAAATAGCAATGTAAATAGCAAAGGAATGGGAGATGAGACTCTGATTGGTTTAATGCACATTATGCTCAAAACACACCCATAACTCATTTAGAGAATAAGCACAACCCTGTTAGGTCATGTGCTGGGGCGCAAACTGTATTTTTCCATCCTTAAAATAGCAAAAGTGGATGTGTACATGTCCTTAATGCTTTTGCACCATGTGCTTTAGACTTTGCATCTAGATCGTTAAAATAGAGCCCCTTGTCATTACATTTTTTTTTACAGTGCATGTAAAACTAATGCTGAATGTCAATTGGTTTAAATTCCATTTCCTGTCTTCTACCTCAATGCAAACTCAATTGGAATTTAAAAGTCATTCTCAATTCGATTTGGAATGGTGCTCAAGGCTGCTCCCAGATGCTTCATTCCCTCATGGCCAGTGTCCAAACTAATTAAATCAATTACCATGATTAAGCTGTAATGGGTTCACAAGTCACAAATTAGTGTCTGCGGCTCTGTGTGTTCAGGGTCCAAGATAGGAGCCTTCGGGCTGCTAAAATCAGGAAGCGTGTGCGTCACTGCATGCTTATTAGGCACCTGCACTGTCAGTCGCCAACAGATAATGATCACGCTTTGGCTTTTGTTTCCGACCTGTCAAATTAAGCATGCACTAAAACCACTGAGCGTCCGCTGCCTTTCCCACTTTTATCTTCCACTCACGCCGGCCTTTATCTTAAGGAAGGTGGAGCGTCAAAGTGGGAGTGATATGAGAATACGTGCATGAGAACACCAGGTAAACAAACTCACACAGCCACAGGACGAGATTGTGTGTGGAAAATGGCAACAGGTGGCATAATAAGCTGGCACAACTTATCCGTTTCTAAAGACTAGGAAAGAAAACACAGAAATGGTAATTATTATTATTTACAAACCCTCATGTCATTCTGAACACCTTTGACTCTTCGGTTTAAGACAACGCTCGAGGAAATACTAGAGGAAAAAAGTTTATTAGGAGTAGAGATGCACCATATGCATTTACATCTGATATTATTCGCATTAACCCGTCACACAAGTCTAAAACCACATCAAGCGAACATAAAATTTGTTTTTGCAAAATAATAGATTCCATTTAAACTTTGGTGTCTTCATCACTCATTTCTCATCATTCAGTGATGGAAACCTAGCTTGTGGCTCTCGTATCTCGCTGAGAGCATCCTTACCACGGCCAGTTGTTCTGGAATTTGCAGCAGACTCTAATGCATGTATCTTAGTTTTGGGTTTATATCCTGTTTGAGCTTTAAGCTCATTACTGGCATAGCAAGCAGATTTGGGAGAGTTGAAAGAGTCGCAAAGACTTGAGAGTTGAATTGGACCAAAATTAGGGCAGCACTATATTGGAAAAACATTGCGATATTTTGTTATACTGCGATATATATTGCGATATGAATGCGAGATGACTTGAATATCTCTATTTGCAAATAATTAACAATTTTAGATTGATTGGGATATTGTGCATCAGCATAAAATCTAATAAACCAATTAAAACCATAGATAAATACAATATAATTGAAATAAACAGTGTTTTATCCTTTTCCCGGTCTAACAGTACTCAGCTACAATAATTGAATTAAAAAAATAAATAATTCAATAAAATTAATCACTATTAAATGTAGAAACAGTACTATTTCTTATGCCTGAATGCTTTTAAAATCTTCAGTCCTCAAAAACACATGCAAAGGATACATATTCAAACAGACTTAACATAGCCAACATAGGCTTATTCTGAAAACGTCTCCCTATATACATTTCTGGAGATCGCGAATTATGTAGCCAGAAGTACGTATGGCTGCATTTCATCTTTAAAACGAATGCTACGGGGTGGTATGACGCCGTTCCTTTTCGTGCTTACCAGCTGAACGCTTACCTTCGTATAGACTGCTCTCCCACAGTTACCAGTTTGTCTAGTTAGCTCGCCATGTACGTCGCTGGACTTGAGATACAGAGAGAAGTTGACCACGACAACAGGGTTCAAGTCTGGTGAAGAACGGTTCAGGAAAGCAGGACAAAAACAGAAGCCAAAAAATAAAATAAACAATTAAATAACAGGGTGAGAATGTGGTAAAATCTGAAATCATGGTAAAAATCAGGCGAGGGCTTTTCTTTTTTCTGAATTGCTTTTTAAACGATCGGTTGGGTTTAGGGAAGTGGATGGGCGCTGGTAAATCGGTGCTTTTGAAAACACTATTGGTTGGGTTTAGGGAAGGAGGAGGGTGGGTCAGTCAGTCAGTCGACAGCGGCCTCTGGTGGATTTACGCAAAAACAGCAGGCACGAATGGCATTTGAAGGAGAAATTTGAGATCTCAAAAAGCGTACACAGCGGCCTCTGGTGAATTTGCGAAAACAAAAACCTTGGACATAACGCTCTTCAGAAATGTATATAGCGTTATGTTTTCAGAATGCCCCTTGCCTTGCCTTGCCTTGCCTTGAAACAATATATTGTGCAGCCCTAACACAAAATGAGATCATAAACAAGGACAATAAAATGCAACAAAATGAATTAATCACTGAAACTATACCAAGACATTGCTTTTCCTTGCCATTTTATTATAAAATAACGATTTTATTCTCCTTGACAAATATTTTATGAAATATTTCAGTTTTGCACATGAATGCAATTTGCATTTTTGAATGGAAACATGGCTAACGACACACAACCCTACCATTAAAGCACATTGGAAATGTCCCTTTTGTTTTTTTTTGTGTTGTATTACAGGTGTTCAAAAGCCACATACTGTATACAGTAGCTTAGTCGGTTATGAGAATCGATGCGGTTTGCTGTTATTGACATAGATCTGCATGTATGATTGTTTTCTGTCTTTGGATGTCTCTGGGACATAAGGAACTGCATGATTGCTAAAGGTTTAAATAATCAACAAAAACCATCAACAAAAGCTAACCTCTATTACGTTTACAAATAAAAGCGGAGCCATTTAGAGGCCATTTCTGGTTAATGATGTCAGAATTTACCGGTATTTTGGAATAGATGTGTGAATGGTCTTTTCTGGAAAAAGTCCAGAACGCCCTTGCCTGTGTGAACAGCACTTTTTTGAATCTACCGGTAAAGTCGTTCTGGAAATTTTCCGGATATTTACTGGTATCACTGTGTGAAAGGAAACACAAAACATATTATATAAGACAAGTTTTGTTCATCTAAAGCATCCAAACTCAGTCCTGGAGGGCCGGTGTCCTGCAAAGTTTAGTTCCAACCCCAATCAGACACACCTGGGATAGCTAACCAAGCTCTTATTAGGCTTTCTAGAAACATCCTTGCAAGTGTGTTGAGGCAAGTTGGAGCTAAAATTTGCAGGACACCAGCCCTCAAGGACCGAGTTTGGACACCCCTGATCTAAAGGCTTCAATTCAAAATGTACAATGCAGAAACACAGAAGTGAGCCTAAGTGCTGTACAGAAATATACAACAAAAGAAGCATAATAGTATATAAAATACATAAAATATAATGTAAAATATAGCTAAACTACCTAAAAAGGTATATAAGTTAAAACGAAAAAAAAAAAAGAAATTTAAGAGCTGATTTAAATGAAAGCAAAGAAAAGGTCTGTCTAATGGGCAGAGGCAAATCATTCCATAGTCTAGGACATCCACAGTGAAAGCACGATCCCCTCTGAGCTTAGGCTTTGTTTTTGTCTGACTTGAGAGAATGAGAGTTTTAAAAACAAATAAAATCTCAAACCCTATTCTACAATCATCTAAAATCACTGAAGTGAAGGGAAATGTGGTCATATTTACGAATACCAGTTAACAGGCGTGCTGCAGCATTTTGCACCATTTGCAAACCCGCTACTCCCCACATACAGTGCATTAAAGTAATCTAACAGAGTGGTCATAAAAGCATGGATTACTGTCTCAAACTGTGGTTTTAGTATGTACTGCTTTATTTTTGCAAACCAAACATTCTAAAAGAACCCAAAATGATTTTGACATGTTTTTTGAGGCCAATGTTTAATGTTAATTTGATGTCATTTGAACGTCAAAGTTGTCACTTACAGTTTGAATTTTTGATGTGTTTTGTGATATGTTTTTTGATGTTGTTTTGAGATTAAGGTGCCTGCAGGGAAAGCTTTAATTTGCCCTAGAATTAAGTTTATTATATTTTTAAGTATATATACTGTATATATTTTTTCTTACAATTGTGACTTTTTTTCAACAATTTAAAGTTTACATCCTGCAATTCTTACTTATTTCTTGGAATTCTGAGACATGTCACAGACATTTTTTTAATCTCTCTTTTTTAAACATTCTGTATTTGCATCTCACAGTTTGCTTTTTCTCTTCTGTTCAAAATTCGGTTCAACTTTAGTGCTTTAAAAACAGAAATACAGTAGTCAACATTTGAAGTGGATCATCACCTTTCATCGAAGTTGTCTTCAAATGATTGAACAAAACCCATTCTTGTCCTAGGACAATTTTTGAAAACATTTTTGATTCACTTTGAATGTTGCCTACTGTATACCTTGAGATATACTTTTGTGAGTTAAATGTATTTTCTATAGTATGTTCATGGTGCCGTTTCATTGTCCAACACATTCTCCTCCACGGAAGAAAGAATGCCAACATTTTTTCGAACAACAAGTGGATGAGTAAACAATGACACAGTTTTCTATTTGGTGAACTATTCCTTGTCAGATGCGATGCGGATGGACAGAATGAAAAATAGAAAAGAGCGAACCTTTGAACCGCAGCATCGGTAGCAGAGTTTGAAGCATTTATTCCTCTCTGACGCAGCGAGATCACAGCTTTGCTCCAGGGCTTTTTCTCCAGATTGCCTCTGAGTCACAGGACTGTGATTCTGGCAGTAACATGCCGAGCACACTTTCCAAAGCTAACATCGCTAACCTTCATCATCTACAAAAACTGAATCCACTGCCTTCAAAAAACAGCTCTTTCCGAAATGAACATTTTGTCATCATTTACTTGCCCTCAAGTCTTTTAAAACGAACAGGTATATTATTTTTCTTTCATCCATGATAGAAAAGGAGATATTTCTAGGATAATATTTAAACTGACATCAACATTTATACCAAACCGACACTGAAAAACACATCAAAAATGCAAATCGATTTGATGTCAAAACCTTGATGTTTATTTGACATCCACATATTGACGCATTTTGACCACCAATATAACACAAAAAGTATTATATAAGCAGTTTTATTCATGTGAAGGCTTCAATTCCAAATGTAAAATGCATTTTGTATTCTTACAATGCATTTAAACTACCTTGATGTCAAAACGACATCAAAAACGCAAATCGATTTGATGTCAAAACTTTGATGTCCATTTGACATCCACATATTGATGCCCTTTTGACCATCAGTATAACACAGAAAGTATTATATATGACATTTTATTCATCTAAAGGCTTAAATCCCAAATGTAATATGCATTTTGTATTCTTACAATGCACTTAAACTATACCTTGATGTCAAAGCGACATCAAATTGACACTTACCCCTGGTTTCACAAACAAGGTTAAAGGCTAGTCAAGATTAAATTGCATGTTTGAACAGTCTCAACTCAAAATAACTTGCAGTGAGATGTCTTAAAATACATTAGTTTCATTTTTTTTTCTCCACGTGCACACCAGTAATATATTTTTCTAAGGCCATTTTTATAAATTTGGCTTAAATAGCCTAATTTAACTAAGGTCTGGTCCTGGCTTAATCTAATCCCTGTTCGTGAAACTGGGCCTTAGTCAGTCAAGTCAAGTCACAATTTATTTATAGAGGACTTTAAAAAACACAGAAGTGAGCCAAAGTGCTGTACAGAAATATACAACAAAATAAACATAATATTACATAAAATATAAGGTAAAATATAGTTATACTACCTAAAAAGGCATGTAAATTAAAACGAAAAAAAAAAAGAAAATTGGCAAGAGGCAATTATTCCATAGTCTAGGACAGGAGTGCTCAACCCTGTTCCTGGAGATCTACCTTCCAGCAATTTTCAGCTCCAACCATGATCAAACACACCTGCCTGTGATTATCAAGTACTGTTCAGGTCCTAATTAATTAGTTCAGGTGTGTTTGATTAGGGTTGGAGCTGAAATCTGCAGGAAGGTAGATCTCCAGTAACAGGGTTGAGCACCCCTGGTCTAGGACCTAGCACATTAAAAGCACGGTCCCTTTGTTTTTGGCTGACCTGAGAGCACAAGTGGGCTTATAGGGGTGTATCAGCTCAGAGATATAAGGTGGGGCAAGTCAATTTAGACATTTAAAACAAATAAAAAAATCTTAAACTATTCTAAAATGCACTGGCAACCAATGAAGTGAAGCTAACATGGGGGAAATGTGGTCATATTTGCAAGTACCAGTTAACAGGTGTGCTGCAGCATTTTGCACCATTTGCTACTCCCCACAGGGGCGGATTTAGTGATTTGGGGGCCCTAAGCAATTCCAGTCATGGGGCCCAAAAGTTTGTAATTTAATTTATTCTTAATTGATTTATTTTTCTGTTAAAAAAAAAAAATATATATATATATACTCAGTCTCCTCTCCTATATTTTGTCTTATTGCAAAATAATAATAACAACATGTAAAGCATCTTGTAAAACTTTTTAAATGATTTGTTTTCTTCAAATGAATTCACAACTAAAATATTATACTCTATTTTTTAATAGTTTTAATGAAATATTTTTTATTTTTTAATTACATTTTAAAAACTAAATCTTTACCTAATTTGGCTGCTGGACTGCTCCATGATTCAGGGTAGGGGGCACATTTTCGCAGAAGTAATAAAAATGTAACATTTATTTTTTTAGACCCTCGTTATACAAAATATGATAGAAAATGATGTTATATATTTATAGGTATAATTTATACTTCTAGATATTTATTTAGGGGCCCTCAGATTTCCTGGGGCCCAAAGCAGTTACTTACCTTGCTTATTGGTTAAATCCGCCCCTTCCTCCCCACATAGAGTGCATTACAATAATCTAAGAGATTGGTCAAAAAAGCATGGATTACTGTCTCAAACTGTTGTTTTGGTATATTCTGCTTTATTTTTGCTAACCTTACATTCTAAAAAACCCAAAATAATTTTGACATGTTTTTTGAGGCCAATCTTTGATGTTAATTTGATGTTGTCATGACACCAAAGTAGTTGCTCTCAATCAACTTCAACTAGATTAGCATTTTTGATGTGTTTTCTGACGTGTTTTTTATGTTGTTTTGAGATTAGGGTGCCTGCTGAGAAGCTTCATTTTGCCCTGGAATTTAGTTTTTATACAATAAAAAAGTAGATTTTTTTACAATTGGGAATTTTTTTTCAACAATTATACGTTTACATCCTGCAATTCTTACTTTTTTCTTGAAATTCTGAATCATGTCACAGACATTTATTTTAATTTTAAAATTTTTAAAAAAAATATTTGCATCTCACAAATTGATTGCACAAATTGTTCTCACTAATTGTTTGTACTCTTCTGTTAAAAATTCTAAGTTACAACTTGCAATTTGGACTTTTTTTGTTTAAAATTCTAAGTTTGTATTTCGCATTTTTGACTTTTTTTTTGCTCAAATGTTTTTAATGTTTTTTTTAAAGTTTAAGTCTTGCAATTCTGTCTGAGTTTACATTTTCGAATTGATAATTTTTCAAATTTCTTTTCCAAATTGGCTTTTTTTTTTTGGCTCTGATGTTTGAATTTACCTCTTGCAATCCTGACTTTTCTTTGTTCTGAATTCAGGTTACATCTAGCAATTTCGAGTTTACATTTTAGCAATTTCACAATTCAGTGACTAAAAACAATACTAAATCGTAACATTTCATCCTTTTAATCAGTGTTGGGCAGTAGCATCGCTACATTTCTCAGTAGCGTGGCGGTAGCGTCGCTACTTTCTAAATCAAATAGCTTTTCAGTAGCGAAGCTATTTCTTTAAGCAAGTAGCGCAGTAGTGTCCACTCAAGCTACACTTACTGATTGTGGATCAGTAAGTGACACCACCAACATTCACGAAGCTGTGAGGTCGGTGTCTAGCCGATGAAAGTAAATCAATATGACGGTGAGAATGACGATTTCTTCTTCTTCCTTCTCGTAATTTACGGTGGTCAACAAAAAACAAACTTTTTGGTGAGTCATTGCCACCTCTCACTCCGGTCAGAGATGTCGCTAATCAATTAGGCTGACATGGAAAACTTGCTTGATGGAAAGATGACTGAGAGAGAGGAATTATTTTTGAAGCAGTCATACACACACATACATGCATACATATACAGTTGCAATCAGAATTATTAAACCCCCTTTGAATTATTTTTTTCTTTTTTAAATATTTCCCAAATGATGTTTAACAGAACAAGGAAATTTTCACAGTATGTCTGATAATATTTTTTCTTCTGGAGAAAGTCTCATTTGTTTTATTTCGGCTAGAATAAAAGCAGTTTTTAATTTTTTTAAACCCATTTTAAGGTCAAAATTATTAGCCCCTTTAAGCTATATATTTTTTTCAATAGTCTACAGAACAAACCATCGTTATACAATAACTTGCCTAATTACCCTAACCTGCCTAGTTAACCAAATTAACCTAGTTAAGCCTTTAAATGTCACTTTAAGCTGTATAGAAGTGTATTTAAAAATATCTAGTCAAATATTATTTACTGTCATCATGACAAAGATAAAATAAATCAATTATTAGAGATGAGTTATTAAAAGTATTATGTTTAGAAATGTGTTGAAAATTTTTTCTCTCCATTAAACAGAAATTGAGGAAAAAAAATAAACAGGGGGGATATTAAATCAGGAGGTTGAATAATTCTGATTGCAACTGTATGTATATATATATATATATATATATATATATATATATATATATATATATATATATATATATATATATATATATATATATATATATATATATATATACAGGGCTTGACATTAACCTTTTTGATCACCAGCCACTGTGGCTAATAGTTTTACAACATTACTAGCCACTCGCCATTTTCACTAGCCACAATTTTGTTGTTGGGAAAATACATTTTATACACATAAATATGACTTTGACATGCTAAAATTACTTGATTTAGATTTTGCGTTATCTCCACATGCCTCGTTCATTTCACTTTTTGTGTTTTGTGTATGAGCTTGCTAAAGGTTCATGGGCAAATGGGTCATGGTTTCATAGTATTACAATTAGTTTTTATTTCACATCATTTTCAGAGCTCAAAATGAAGGATTTACCAAATTTATCTCTGACCACACCAAACATAAACAATTAATTATTTCTTAGCCACAAATTTTAAATGTGTCAAAAGAAGCTAAATATAGCTGTTTACTATACTTTTTATTTAACAAATCATATGTACAGTAATCTGTCCAAAGGACCCAGATCACCAGTTAACTACACATAAATGGGGAGTAATCTCCCATTAAAGCAATGTTATTGTAAAAAATTATAATTAAACCACGGTACGCAAAAGAAAGTAGGTAATAAACATACCGTGTGATAATAAAAGGATTATAACGCACACGGTTAACGTTAGACCCATTAATAATCTGTTCAAATAATGGTGAAAGTGAAAGCAACCGGTGCTGCTTACAAAAATACAAATCTGGAGCTCTTGAAAGCAGCAAGACTGAGGGTGCATGTTCATCACTTTTTGTCTAGTCTATTTAAAAAGAGAACCGATCACATCAGTTGTGTTTAGACACAGTTGCTTCACGCAAGAAAACAAGAGCGCGCACGCGTTTTAAACAGTCGCGCGCATCACCTGAGCTGTTATCACTCAGCGCAAATGATCATCCTCTCATTCGGTATTCATCTGCTTTTTTATTGCTAACGCGAATGCAATTGTTTTTGTCAGTCGTGTTGCTTCTCAATTCTAAGATCACCTTTGCATGCATATTCGACCATCCTTATTGTCAAACCCTGCTTTTATGAATTATTATCCGGGAAAATTATTTTCAACCAGTCAAAGTGGCTAGTGGGAGTGTCTGTCTTACCCGCATCCACCCGCATTTGGCGGGTTGGCGGGTGTTAATGTAAAGCCCTGTATATATATATATATGTGTGTGTACTAAAGTATGGTAATTACTATTAGTTCACGATAGTTACTACGGATACTACATTGTACAATGTAGTGTAGTGTAATTCATTAAAGTGTTGTACATACTATATATACACAATATAATACACTTTCCTAAATATTTCCCTTTACTATAATTTACTATAGTATTTTAAATGTGTCACCTGGTTTTATTGGATTTTTTGTTTTCGCTGCAATATAGTATAATTTTTGTTTGGAAGAGAATATGAAATGAAGTAATTTGCTGAACAATTCTGCCTCATATGTTTCATTGACAGTTTTATTGATCACTAAGATATGATTGACTTGGATTTAAGTTGCTTTAAGTTGATTTGATTTAAAAAAAAAAAGCTTAGATGTAGCCAAGCTACATTTGCCATTTAGCTTAGCTTGCTACATATCCCAGGGGTAGCTTTTAGTGTAGTTAAGCTACATTCATAGATGTTTACGCTAGATATCACATACGGACCCTGAGCATGCGTCAATATCGCCGCCACATTGGTACAGTGCTCCCAGCACAAATGTCATTCAAGCACACTAGTCAAGACAGTGTGTCAATGTGAAGATGCTGGACTTTAGCGCTGTGTACTGGTGTAGTAACGAGCAAACAAAGAAAACAAAGCACAAAGGCAGAACATTTCATAGGTTTTTACGTTTTTGAATGTTATGAACTTTTGTGCTAAACAAGTCACATTATTGATGATGATACAGTCTCCTACTGCACTGACTATAAGGCAAAGTAGCACCAATTCGCACTAAATTCTAGGCTTATGCTAGTTTTGTTGAATAAAATAAGCACACAATGTTATGAAATATGACAAGATGCTGCGGTGCCAGAAACTTGCATTATTATCAGCTAAGTGAACGAGTTGTTCATAACGGGGATTCATTTACAAACTAATCGCTCCCTCCGTCAGAATGAGATGCGAAAGCAGGAGAGGGGGTGTGTGTTTCAGGACATGGATTAGATCAAATTTAACAGTGAAGGAGGATAATACATTTCCATGCACACAAACACACGCTCTTTGTCTGCAATGCCCGTGCGGTCACATCCATCAATGTAGAAAAGTGATGAAAAATTATAATTTTTGTAATTTAAAAAAATATATTTGTGTACTGACCACCGGGAAAACTCCCGATCATAGATATATGTGTATCTCTGGCTTTGGATGGCCACAGTCCTCCACTGCACCTTGGTCCTGCATTCATTTCAAAGGAGCGCTACCCTGTACTAAAATGGCAGCTCTATTGACGCATTCCTTCTAATAGACAACAACAGGGTAGGCGACATCTAATGTATATATCTATGAGCTACAATTAAGTAGAGTAGCTAATAGCTTAGCTCAGTAGATTTTCCAAGTAGCTTGCCCAACTTAAAAATTCAACATTCAAAAATGGCTGAATAAAAAGTTCAGAATTGTGATAATAATAATAATTGAATTTAGTTTGTGCATGTCAAACATACGTTTTCCAATTTTCACTTAGATGACTGAACTACTGGAGTGTAATAGAATGAGAGAAACTGTACAAAGGTTTGATAATGTGGTATTTAGTATGCGGCACACAGGAAGATTACAGGCATCGCTTATTTACATTGCTAGATTTGGTGACTGTTGAAAGGCAAGAATAATCATACTGTGACAGCCAGAGAAAATTACTCAATGGGAAAATTGCTTGTGTGTTTAATACACTCAGTGCAGTCATGCTAAATCTAATGGCAACAGCCTCCACGCCACTTCCAATATTTCAAAAGCCCATCTGCATCTGATATTACAATGCAACATCTGACGAGTTTAATATCTGGATCTGCCAGATATAAAACAAAATAGGTCTTTTGCACAACATTACATGCATCATTTATTAACCGCAAATACAAGCAAATGTATTAAAACATGCATTGTTCTCTAAATAAATATATATGCACAGAGACTAATATAATACTATAATATATACTGTACAGTTGAAGTCAGAATTATTAGCCCTCCTGCATACTTTTCCCCCCAATTTCTATTTAACAGAGAGATTGTTTCAACACATTTGTAAACATAATAATTTTAATAACTCATTTCTAATAACTGATTTCTTTTATCTTTGCCATGATGACAGTAAATAATATTTTACTAGATATTTTTCAAAATACTAGTATTTAGCTTAAAGTGACATTTAAAGGCTTAACTAAGGGTAATTACAATGGTTTGTTCTGTAGACAAAAAAAAACTGCTTAAGGGGGCTAATAATATTGACCTTAAGTGATTTTTATTTTATTAAAAACTGTATTTATTCTTTTTTTTTCATATTATAGTTTTATTTTGACCTTAAAGCAACACAAAGCTATACAAAAAAGCAACAACTACAAAGACAGAAATGAAAAGGCAAACAAAACAGAACAAAAAAAAGACAAAAGATAGGAAAAAAAGACAGATTTTAAAACCATTGTTACATCGTTTCCTCGAGTTTCATACATAGATTAACAATGTTACACATAAAGAGCTCTATTTTAACGATCTAGGCACAGAGGCATGGCACAAAAGCATTAAGGGTGTGCTCAAATTCACTTCTGCTATTTTAAGAACGAAAAAATACGCTTGGCGCCCCAGCACATGGTCTAACTGGGTTGTGCTTATATTCTCTTAATGAGTTATGGGTGTGTTTTCAGCATAACGGGCATTAAACCAATCAGAGTCTCATCTCACATTCCCTTTCAGAGTCAGTTGTTGTGCCATGGTGCATTTGCTATTTACATGGCGGACTTTGTAAGAGGAAAAACTGAACGCTTCACTACAGAGAAAACAGTTAAACAGAGCATCTGCAGCGCGAGGATAAAGAACGAGCCTCCTCCATTCAGCCTCTTTACTTTCTCTTTACTTTTACTTCTTTACTTTCGTGGATGAGGAAACGGTGAAAACTCACTCCACTAAAGACATCCATTAGCTTACATATTTAATTTTGTTTGTCAAGCACAACGATTCGTTTCAAAACTGTTTCTAAATTCAGATTTAATTTCCTGCAGACAAATAAATGAACAATAATAATGAAGTGTGGTTAAAAAACTGAGTTATATCCAAACACACATTCTATTCTTATGCTCCATTTGGTGATGCAGACGTCTCCAAAACCTGACAGATGGACAAATCTGAACTTGTTTTTATTAAAACAAATATAAACATGCACATAATAAATAATACTGCTAATAGTAATAACATTAAACAAATGCAAATTGTCATGAATAAACTTTAAAAAGCCTGAAGAAGGCATGGAGGCAGTGGTTTTTATATTTACGTAAAAAATAATAATTTTGTAACATTTAATCCTATAATTTTTTTCATATGTAAATATCTCTGTGTATTGCTGTGCATCCTGTGTGTAGTAATCAATATGTAAGCGTTTAAACCATATACACGCATAACTAACCGATTTGCGCTGGCCTTTAGACCTGCTTTTAGTTGGTCAATGGCGCAGTTTATTTCAGTTCCTCAAAAAATATCCATGAGCCCACAAAGTGGCGCAAATTGATTTACTATTTAAACAACGTGGCGCAAAATGTAAAAAATTAGGGTTCCGCTGGGCTGAAAATAGCAACAAATCACACCAAACACGTCTTGCGCCCGAGTGTATGATAGGGCCCACATTTCTAGGTCAGTGGGCACAGGCAATATAGTGATCTTGCAAATAATAAAAGGGTCATACCTTTAAAATGTTATCCTTGATATATGATAGATAATTAAATAAGGGTTTCCAGATGGCTTCGAAGCCAGCAATGCTATCAAAATGATTGTGTCCAAGTCTTTCTAAATGCAAAGTTCAGAAAGCCAGAATTTAAAAAGAGGTTTTGATGCCTTTTCCCATAGACGAAGAATATATAAATATTGTTTTTCTTTTTTTTTCTTTTTTTTAGCTAAAACTGCCTTTATTCTAGCTGAAATAAAACAAATAAAACTTTCTTCAGAAGAAAATATTATAGAAAATACTGTGAAAAGAAATTCCTTGCTCTGTTAAACATTATTTGGGAAAAATTTGAAGAAAAAAAAAAAAAAAAACACAGGAGCGAATAATTTTGTTTGTATATAACAGACACTTTTTGTATCATGAAGCACAAACTTTTCGGTATTTTACTGTATTTTGTGAATTTGCATGAGTACACACAAGATTTCTAACCGAGCAATAACCGTGATATCAATGTTGAATGTCGTCAAAGTGATGGATAACATGGCAAATATCTCCTGGCTAATTTGTACTAGGCTTTATCGAATTATCGATGGCTGATTTGCATGACAAACATAATAACAGCAAAGCTTGTCTTCTGGTATATCTTTACCCACAATAAAGCATCCTCTCTGGGCTGCTAAACACATCGTAAGCACATCATCCTGATAAGCCAACAGAACGGCTGACCAATATATAAAATATTAATAATGATAAATGCTTATGATGGTTTGCTGGACATATAAAATCAAATGCAGCTCTTATTTTAATAGGCTTTTAGTTTGAAAAACAAGTCTAGATTTAGAGTTGGTGAACTGAAGTCATTTTTATTCATTCATTCCCTTTCAATTTCAATTAATCGGTAACACTTTATAATAAGGCTTTATTAGTTGATGTTAGTTAATACATTTACTAACATGAACAAACAATGAACAATACATTTACTACAGTATTTGTTTATGTTAGTTAATGGAAATACAGTTGTTCATAGTTAGTTCATGTTAACTCATGGTGCATTAACTAATATTAACAAACATGAATTTGGATGTTAATAATGCATTAGTAAATGTTGAATGATGATTAATAAATGATGTACAAGTATTGCTCATTATTATATCTAATGAAATCTTATTGTAAAGTGTGACCAACCAGTTTAGACTCAAAAATGTTCATTAAAAAGAAATTTTATTTAATGAATCAAGTTTAAATTGATTTAAATATGAATCATTCAATCAAATTTAGACCCGCTACCTTAAAAAATGGGAAGTTAATACATTTCTAATGTTAAAAAAGGTTTAAAGCAATACTCATTCGACATTGACAATAATATGTTTCTTTGGAAACTTGAAAATTCAATTTCGCTATCATAGACAAAAATTTAATTTGAAATTAAAGAAAAGTGTGTTTACTTTACATTTGTGCAAATAAATGCAGCTTTGATGAGCAAAATAGACTTTAAATGGTAGTTTTTTTGTGAATATTGCTGTTTTGTACTTATGTTTTATTAATATGTACTTACTGTTTGTTATTTTTTATTAAATAAAAAAAAAGAGGAAACATCAAGAGAAGCCAAAAATATACAAATTAGTGTTGAAATTTTGTAGTTTGTAATTTTTTTGCAATATTTAGCATGAATTTATATGTATTATCTAAAATATTAAAATAAATAATAATATCCGTTTAATAAATCTGTTTCCCAGAGATGGGTTGCGGCTGGAAGGGCAACCGCTGCGTAAAACATGTGCTGGATAAGTTGGCAGTTCATTCCGCTGTGGCGACCTCGCATTAATAATGGGACTAAGCCGAAAAGAAAATGAATGAATGAATGAATGAATGATTTTGTTCAAATGCACCAAAATACATTGCCTATATTCACTGAGAAATGGATAAAAATATTCTTTTTCAACTCATTTATATTGAGCTGTGTGTGTATATATAAATATATATATGCACTTACCGGACACTTTATTAGGTACACCTTACTAGTATTGGGTTGGACCCCCTTTTGACTTCAGAACCGCCTTAATCCTTCATGGCATAGATTCAACAAGGTACTGGAAATATTCCTCAGGGATTCTGGTCCATATCGACATGATAGCATCACACAGTTGCTGCAGATTTGTCGGCTTCACATCCATGATGCGAATCTCTCGTTCCACCACATCCCCAAGGTGCTCCATTGGATTGAGTCTGGTGAGTGTGGAGGCCATTTGAGTACAGTGAACTCATTGTCATGTTCAAGTAACCAGCCTGAGATGATTCATGCTTTATAACATGGTGGTTTATCCTGCTGGAAGTAGCCATCAGAAGATGGGTACACAGTGTTCACAAAGGGATGGACATGGTCAGCAACAGTACTCAGGAAGGCTGTGGCGTTGACACGATGCTCAATTGGTACTAATAAGCCCAAAGTGTGCCACACTTATTACACACTGGTGTCCCCCACACCATTACACCACCACCACCAGCCTGAACCACTGATACAAAGCAGGATGGATCCATGCTATCATGTTGTTGACGCCAAATTCTGACCCTACCATCCGAATGTCGCAGGAGAAATCGAGACTCATCAGACCAGGCAACGTTTCTACAATCTTCTATTGTCCAATTTTGGTGAGCCTTTGTGAATTGTAGCCTCAGTTTCCTGTTCTTAGTTGACAGGAGTTGTACCCAGTGTGGTCTTCTGCTGCTGTAGCCCTTCCGATTCAAGGTTGGATGTGTTGTGTGTTCAGAGATGCTCTTCTGCATACCTCGGTTGTAACAAGTGCTTATTTGAGTTACTGTTGCCTTTCTATCAGCTGGAACCAGTCTGGCCATTCTCCTCTGACCTCTGGCATCAACAAAGCATTTGTGCCCACAGAACTGCCGCTCACTGGATATATTTTCTCTCTTTTGGACCATTCTCTGTAAACCCTAGAGATGGTTGTGCGTAAAAATCCCAGTAGATCAGCAGTTTCTGAAATACCTAAGACCAGCCCGTTTGGCACCAACAACTATGCCAGGTTCAAAGTCATTTAAATCACCTTTCTTCCCCATTCTGATGCTCGGTTTGAACTGCAGCAGATCGTCTTGACCATGTCTACATGACTAAATCCATTGAGTTGCTGACATGTGATTGGCTGACCAGAAATTTTGTGTTAACGAGCAGTTGGAAAGGTGTACCTAATAAAGTGGCCAGTAAATGTGTGTGTGTGTGTGTGTGTGTGTGTGTGTGTGTGTGTGTATATATATATATATATATATATATATATATATATATATATATATATATATATATATATATATATATATATATATATATATATATTTATATATACAGACACAGAAAACATTTCTCATTTTGCACTGTAATTCTTACATTATGCATTGTTTAAATCAACAAGAATGGGGGAAAAGAACAATCATTTAAGATAAACCCCAAATTCGTCATATGGCAGAAAAAGTACCTGCTGTTCGCCCAAACCCAACCGAACAGCTGTTAAATTACCTCATCAGTTTTTCGTGCATAATTTCCATTATGTTCACCACGTATCCTTATGCTAATGTTACCATGTTATCCACAGTGCCCGGCTGTTATGATTGAGCAAGGAGATTCATTTTTGGGTGATGATACATTCATCCTCCACATGCCTGGTGAAACCGCTTGGCAAACACGCCCCACCCCATCCCACGCATCTCATGCTCTCTTCTGGTGCCGCCCACTCCTCGTCTATGGGGTCGGTCTGTATCCTGCAGCTCTGTGTCTTTCTGACTTCTCCACAAACAAACATCATCCCTCAACCCTCAGACTGAGCGCATCAGTGACCATCTAACTTTTCCATCACGCCCCAAAGTTTATCTGTCACCATCAGATTGATCTTCTCATTTTTTTCCAGAAGTGAGGAAACACAAAGATTGAGATGACTGTGTAAGAAGTGAGTAATGCTTTGGCAGATCCTTTTATTTAAAGAGCAGGATTCAAACTGTGGATTTACAAGTGTATCAGATCTAGCAGAGTTCGAACTACACCGTAGCCTTTGGGGGAGCCCACTTTTTTTTCTAATGGGAGGTTGGGGTGTCGCTTTAATCTTGAGAGCCCCTTGCCACAATGATGTAGGCCAGGGCTATTGAATTAGTTTGTCATGGGGGCCAGTTTATGAAAAGCATCCCAAATGAGGGCCGGAGAGATATGACTTGCAATATGAGTGATGACACAACAGCATTATAAGAGCCCATATGTTGTATTTTTGCTCCTTAAGACACCCACTCTGTAAAAAATGGTCGTGATTTCAACGGTAAAAAACTGTAAAAATGCTACAGTACAAATACGTAACCTGGTTAACAGTATGTTTCCTTAATATATACGGCGAATAACTGTAAATTGACTTTCCCAGAATTCCCTGCATGGCACATCACTTTTTATGCTTTTTGTTGACATTACTATGGATCTTTTTAGTTGTTTCCCCATCAGTAATGTATATTATTGAGTTATGTTACATCTAATGTTGATAAACAATGTTTATTTCATGACTTTAATTTTATGCGTGTTACTATACTGGTGTTTAGATATGAATTCTGTGTGAATGACACTGAGCACCTTCTTTACGCTTTTCTGCTTGTGGGAAAAGTTGTTTGTGATGAGCATTGGTTCGTTATGTATGAACTTTCTCATCACCACCTGCATATGGCTGTGTTATCATGTCTATCTGTGTAACAAAAGATGTGTAGATGTTGCTAATTTAAAATACAGACATATTACCTCTATAAATTAATAAAATACGGTAATTTACTGTAAAAATGAGAAATTACTTTTACGGTTTGTACCGTATTTTTTACGGTTAAATACTGGCAACCACAGCTGCCAGTTTTTAACCGTAAATTTTACGGATTTATTTTTTACAGTGCACGTTGGCTTTTTCTACATTGAAACGTTAATATGTTGTATTTTGAAACTACATAACATCACTGCATTGTACAATGTGGCTTTTTTTTTTTTTACAAACATTTAAATGTTGTATTTCGAAGCACAACAAAATCAGTGTATTGCTCAAGTAGGCTTCTTCTACATTCAGACACATTCATATGTTGTTTTAAACTGCGTAACAATTAGGGATGCAACAATTATTAACAATAGTCCGTTTCTCTCTTTGGACTTGAAAAAGTTTTTGATTTAAACATGAGATAATTTTACAGTGAAAATAAATGACAGAACAATGACTAAATAAATAAATATAAGAATAAACAAATAAATAATATTTGTCTAATGTTAATTTATTAGCTTAGAATATAAATGAACGGTTGTTATCATCTGCGTTCATACATACATACTCATTTTAATAACTTGTAATAATTCGTCTAACATGTCTTTTGTTTACATTGCACTGAAAGCCACGCACAACTCACCACTACAGCGTGAGATCATTTCTACTGTGTGCGCCTGGAGGGCGTGAGTGCGTTGGTCCGCTTGCAAGCCGTGTGTGCGCTGCTCCCAATATGCGCACATTTCCATTGGAAATAATGAACTTGCGTGCGGAAAAGATGCAATAAGTGAACAGGCTGCTGCTATAGAGTGGAGGAACTATGACGTCAATTTGTATGCAAAAAACTGGAAGCGAGTTAGCATTTTAGCAGTTCCGGTTCCCTCATCCCAAAGTCAGTGGGTTTTTTCAATGGGATTTCATTTAAATCACTGAAATAAGGTCCGTGGCTAACACAAACTCAAAATACTTTCACGTTTTATTCTATGACATAAAACACATCAGTTATATCACACTCTTGATTTTTTAAATCTGTTCGCTTCTTTAAAAAGACGATTGCTATCAAGTTGCTAAATGGGACTACAGGCGGTGTCGGAGACATTATACGTCATCGAGCTGAACTGGTTTGGAACGCAGCCCACTTGCGTTGGGCATTTGCATTTGTCTGTTATTTAAGTAGTTTTATGAATAGTATTTTATTGTTTGTAGTATTTTTCTAATTGGGAATTCATATTGTGTGTAGATAATGCCTTCACTTGCAAAGACAGATTAATTTGTTGATCATTTATTTTAATTAAACAATATTATGAGGATACTGCTTAGCAGTGCAGCCTGTCTCTTTCCTGCTCTCAGTAATGCAAACGTGTGAATAAATGTGTAGGAAATATATACATGTTAACTGTCATTTGATCAAAGGATTTTGTCGGTTTTTTCTTCATCTGAACAAATTTAACTGTCATAACTGCAATGTTTACACTCCTTCTTAAAATGTATAGCAGATGTGACTGTATGGGCTGCTTTTCGCTGTACTTCGTGACAAAAAAAAAAAAAAGTGTATTAAATGTTGTTCTCGATCCATGATGGAACTTGCAGGGATTTGATAGACTTGTTCCTCATGCCTCATTTATGTCGTCTATCACTAAGGTAAGTGGGCTGTGTGCACGCGAGATAATACTATGTCGGCACATTTATACATACAGTTTTAAAACTCTTACAACAACCGTAAAGTAAAACAAAATGCATTTCCCACATAAAAAACTATCCAAAAGGCACGTAGGTTTTTTTGTGTGTTTTTGTGTATTTATGTGTTTATAATATGTAGCGTGGATTATAACATGATAAACCGAGAGAGTAAATCTTTGTCATGAACCATATTTCTAAAAAATAAGCTTGAAAAGTTGTCTGTAGCAGTGTGTTGCTGACGTCACAGGCGCTGTAGTCTGTTTATAGCCTAATGTTAGCTTTTTCATTCTTGTGTTTGCATTTAAGATCCAAAAGTGTTAAAAGTTGTATTTTGGTGTGAGGATTATCCGGCTGGACAAAACGTGTAAGTGTAATGAACAGTGTTTGAACACAGAGCTTATTATTTGCAATCTTCGAAAAGCCTATTGGAAAATCCTATGGGGATTTTATCGAGGAAACCAGTTTTATGCTAGCAGGCGATTAGCCTACAAGGTGACGTCTTATTTCCTCCACTCTATAGTTAACCTAATGTGCATGCGTATTAGCCTCGGTATAAGCTTGAAACTTTAAACTAGCGCGCAGTTGGCATAACTTTGTTTGCAGTTTCGTTCCATGCAACAGAAAAGCGGCGTTAAATAGCCTTTACGATTAATTAACTGTAATGTATTAAAGCGTGGTTAATAGTGAAATCGGCTAATCAATGCATCCCTAATAACGATATCAGTGCATTGTACAAGAGGCCTTTTCTACAAACAAATCCAAATGTTTTCAGCTGCCCGCGCCACTCGCTTAATGTCAGGAGACTCACGCTCTGCGCAGCCTTCAACTACAGCTTGTGATGTATTGAACAGACGCACGTCACTCATAACTATAGCGGCCGTTTTTCAACTGAGCTAAATTTATTTTTGATGTCTTGGTCACACTATTGAGAGGGCTGGAACAAACTGCCTCGGGGGCCGAGTTCAGCCCATGGGCCGCCAATTGAATAGCCCTGATGTAGGCTATAAAACACTCAGGATCACTCCTGTGAAACATAATCGGGAATTTGAAACTGAATAAAACACCATTGAAAGGGGTTCCATTTTGTAAAGTGTTGTCGCTGCTTTCATCTTAACTGTCCAACATGTTTACAGCAATGTCACAGTGTTTAAAAGAAGAACATTGTATTGGTCTACTGTATGAAGCAAATAAAACAAAACACAATGTCACATCATTTGTTTCAGAAAATGAATAAGCAGTGTCTCAGCGTCCATATGAAAGCATCTGGCTGTCAGTCTTTGACATAACTGGACTTTGCTCCTCAGCGCCCCCACACCTTGATGCTCATGACAAGAATAGCATGTGTAGTTATTTTTTTTAAGTGAGGTGCAAATCGCCATGCATGCAAGAATAATATTTTTGCACATATACACATAATAATCCACGATCACATTACACAATACTGAAACCTCACGCCAAAATAACACTGTGTATATTTTTTGAGACCCCCTCAAAATTTAACAAATCATGTTGTCAGGGGAGCCCATGGCTTGTTTATGGGAGCCAAGCTCCCCCTAGCTCCCCCATAATTCGCACCCTGAAATCCAAGTTCCGATGCAACTGTTTATAACTGAAAATTATATACAGTTGAAGTCAGAATTATTAGCCCTCCTGAATTATTAGCCACCCTGTACATTTTTCCCCAATTTCTGTTTAATGGAGAGAAGCTTTTTTCAACACATTTGTAAACATAATAGTTTTAATAACTCATTTCTAATAACTGATTTATTTTATCTTTGCCATGATGACAGAAAATAATATTTGACTAGATATTGTTCAAGATAGTATTCAGCTTAAAGTGACATTTAAAGGCTTTACTGATTAATTAGGGTAAGTTAGGGTAATTAGGCAAGTCATTGTATAATGATGGTTATAGACAATTATAGACAAAGTTCTGTAGACAATCGAAAAAAAAGGGCTAATAATTTTGACCTTAAAATAGCTTTAAAATTTTTTTTTAACTGTTTTTATTCTAGCCGAAATAAAAGAAATAAAACTTTCTCCAGAAAAAAAAAATATTATAGAAAATACTGTGAAAAATTCATTGCTCTGTTAAACATCATTTGGAAAATATTTAAAAAAAAATCATAGGAGGGCTAATAATTTTGTTAATTGTACATTTTGTTTTACATTATGACATTCTAACGAACAAGTAGTTGGTCAGGTGTAAGAGACATGAACCTTTTGTCTTCCCAAAGATCGGATAGACCCCAAAATAATAGTAATGTTAAAGGGGACCTATTATGCCCCTTTTTACATAATGTAAAATAAGTCTCTAGAGTGTGTATGTGAAGTTTCAGCTCAAAATACCACACAAATAATGTGTTATAACTCTTTGAAACTTTCCCAGAGATGGGTTGCGGCTGGAAGGGCATCCGCTGCGTAAAGCATGTGCTGGATAAGTTGGCGGTTCATTCCACTGTGGCGACCCTGGATTAAGAAAGGGACTAAGCCGAAAAGAAAATGAATGAATGAATGAATGAATGAACTCTTTGAAACAGTCCCTTTTAGGCTTTGATCCTATTTGTGCCATTTTGGTGACTGTCGCTTTAAATTCAAATGAGATTGTGCTCTTTTCAAAAAAGGGGGGAGCTACAAAGGCCTATGTGTCAGCATAGAGGCAGATTCAAAAACAAGACTAATGTTATTTTTGTGAAAAACTGAATATGTCAAAAGAAGTGTCTCAGAAGAGTCTATGAAGAATTAAGTGTTAATTTGTGCCTAAAACACATTTGTAATAAAAAACTCTGCTTCTAATTTAGGGTTGTCTATGCTAATGAGGGAGAGATCATCACTAATGGGCGGGTTTTCCCCCTCTGATGACATGTAAAAAGAGAGAATGTCAATCAAAGTGTTTCTGCAGACAAAAGCAAAAAAGAATTAATTAATTTTTACTATTAGCGTCTGGCTATATTCACACACTATAGTCACACAACTGTGTTTAACTCCCTTACAAAAGTGATTTATGAATAATAGTTCCACTTTAAGGACTAAACCTCATTATTTTTGACTCGTACACACCAGATTGGTGAGTTTGAAGTTATTCTTACACGTACACCATCTGGAAAAACCCATCGCTCTCAGCATGATCTTCCTTTAACCAAAGACGCACAGCATAAAGCAACAGAACCACATTCGTTTAGTCTCCACCACCACAGAAAAAAAACACATCACCCCCTTCATCTGTAACTCTCTGACACTTGTAGCTCGCAGCGGAGAATATTCCAGTAAGTGCATCACTATGTACACACAACACATGTTCAACATCGGTCCAACAGCGCCTGCAGCCATGCTCATATCGTAACACATCTGCTTACATCAACTCGAACTGGGAATCTGGGAGAGAACCAGATTTTTATTTATTTTTTTAGATACAAGTGGGTGGATTTAATAAATCGCTGCATATATTGAATACCAGAAACATCTTCGGGCTATAATTGCTTTCTCTTCCTCTCATGTGTTTGTCCACCGTGTACATAAAACAGTCTCTGCGCTTCAGCAAACCTCTCCATCTTCTCACTGTACTTAACCTTTGCCACAGCGCTGCTTCTATTCCTGGCAGGTTTTCAGCACATCGCCGGCAGAGAAAGGCTGATGCATCGCAGCCTCGCATGTTGATAAATCTCAGAGTTTGTGTTTTCGTTTAAATTCCGGCACAAAGGGTCATCATGCTGGTCTCCGTTTGCGCACTAATGGATCTGTTTGTTAATGCATTGCTGCAGGCATACGTTTACAGTATAGTCACGATGCGAATGATCCTTGTGATGGATTATAAGGGTACAAACCTGTCAGGAACATGTGCTGTACAGTAGGTTGTACTGAAAGAAGTCAGTGTGTGAACATCCCAAAGAAATGTTTGATCAACTAAAATCAAACAAAAATCAACACTCTCTCAAACATGTAAATAAACTTAGTGGCAGTGGGCTAATTTTTTGGTTGGACTGTCACATTAAAAACAAAAGAGGAAAGTGAGTAATTGTATTTAGACCATTGTATTTATATATATTTTAAAGTTCCCATGAAATTAAACTAAAGTTTTTATAGATGTTAGTATCAGTATTGTTCGTTTTTTTTTAAGATATTGATAAGATAGTGTGCTCCAAAACAGTGAAAAAATTAACGTTTAGAAGATATAAAACTGATATAAACATGTAAAGTTTGTAATTTGTCACTTCCGCCTAAATAGATAGTATTATTATATCTAAATATTATATATATATATATAATTATTATATCTAAATAGATATAATATATATAAATTGAGTGCTAGCTTGTTTAGCTGTGATCATTATGCAAGGATATTTCATATTCGGTTTATTCTTCAGTAACCTATAGATTCGTTAATAATGTATTTTATAAATGGATTGTTGAAGGATGAAGCTATTAATATATAATACATTAGGCTAATTAATACATTAAGACATTGAACTCAGGTAGGACAACAAAAGACAACTAATGTAGGTTCCCCCTGTTGGCAAAGTTAAACAAAAAATCTTTGCGTGTGCGTCAACATGTTGGGTTTCCTGGCAAAGACCATGTAGACTGCACTGTTAATAAAAAAATTGCAGTGTTTTTGTTTATTTATTTAGTTTTTTAAAGACTGCCGACCTGTCATTTTTGTAGCCTAATGTCATTTGAAAGGTTTTCGTTTATATTTGTTTCTTTTTCATTCGTTTAATCTTATTTAAACTTTGTGCCATTTAATTATTTATCTTTCTATTTTATTTTCTTATTCGTTTTAAAAACATTCAAACATAGGCTAAGTATAAACGTTCTATGGTTGTTTTTTGTTTGGTTCCAATTTCCACAGTTTTTTTCAGCCTGTAGCATTGTTGTTGTTTTTTTTTGTTATGTTAATAAAAGTTCTGTGTTTAATAACAGTGATCCGAAAAACTGAAAGTGAAAGTATAATACATACGCATTTATAAGATATTTAAAAGCAGAAAAAAAAAGGAAAAAAGGAAACCCCGACCCCCACGGTGATACCAGTATTACCGGTGTTGTCACATGTCGATTAACCGGTGGGGAAATTTCCTCATCATCACAATCCTACCTCATACTAGGGCTGAGCGATAAAAATCGATATCGGTATTTACTGACCGAACACCATTGTCAATATCAATAAAAAAGATTCGGTATGAAGCGCTATAGTTTTATTAAAATGTGGCTGCTAAGCGCGCGCCTTGGAAGCAATGCCTATAATCATAGGGTGTAAGCTTGTCATTTCCAATGGAGGCGCGCGACTTGCATGACATGCATATGGGAGTGACGCACACATGTTGTGCAAGTGGCGCACATGTGACTTTAAACTTTTCCGAATGCCACGAGAGCACCACAATTTATGTAAGTAGAACTAACCAATCTGCTTCACACTTTGTATGGAATATACACATTTCAGTAATAACCAAGAAAATGCTTGATGGTCGATTAGTCACGAGAGATGCCAGAGGACTGCGAGCGCAAAGCCTATTGTAATGGTCAAAGAAACCACACGATTGTGCTTGCCACTTCAGGTCAGAATAATAACACATGTGAAAATGAGTGCTGTATAGCAGCAGTGAGGAGATTGTAAATAAAAAAGGATGTAAGGATGTCGCCAGAGTGGCTTTTAGGTTTCTTTTCTTGTGCATCCCAGCCACTGGCACCCCATCTAAAAGAGTTTTTAGCAAAGAGGGTAATGTAGTCATTCAACTTCACAATTTTTTATGTTCAGCATGTATTTGAATAAAGCTTTAAGGATAAGTTCTTTTGAATGTATTCATTTTATTGTGGGGAAAAAAAAAGCAAAACGGCAACAAAAATCTAAACAAGAACAAGAATTTGAAGTAATATTAAAGCGTAAACGAATATAATCTCATTAGGCAATAAAATTAAATGTAAAATGACATTTGATACAGTACTATAGTACGAATACAGCAGATGTATATATAAATATTTTACATGTATACATATATGCATAACAAGTATAATATATATTCTAAAGATTCATAATGAATAAAATTTATAAAATGTGTAATTGTAATTACATCAAACAATGCCAAGTGTATTAAATGCAAATATAATATAAAAAGTATAATGTTAAAGTATATAATATTTTTTTATTATAATCAAATTACATAAAATAAGAATTAAATAAAGAAAAATGTCATTCTCACTGCTTTAATAAAAAAAAAAAAAATGTATATATAGTTCTGTCTGGTTCTCAAATCTGATTGGCTGATAGCCATGCAATATTCTGCAATACCAGCACCCGTACAGCCTCTTCACCCTTGTGTATTACTCCACCCACATAGAGTGACAAGCAGAGAAATAAACTCACTACAGTTTGACAAATATTGCAGCTGTTGGGCAACATAATGTACTTCTGAGTTTTTTTCAGGTGAGAATGTAGTTGTTTAAATTGCAACTATGCAGTTTATTTATAAGAATAGTGCTATTTTTAAATATTTCTAATTTCGAAAATTCAGCATGCTGGCGGCCATCCGCAGAGCAAAGAAATTGACTGTTGATGTTCCGCCACAAGATGGCGACAGAGACCACATAATAAGTCCTTAGGGAGAAAAACTCAGCATAAATTTCAAATTACAGATGAACAAATCACTATTAAAAGGGTAAGTGACTGCAAGTCGATCTCTCTCTTTTGTATGTTGTAGTGCTGTATTTATGTCAGTAAACTGGTAGTGTTTGCTTTGCTTGGGCTTTTTCGGGGTTAAGTGATCTCCTGATTGCAACAGAGAAATACTGGGAAATCTCTGTAGACTGATGGCATTTCATGCCGTTCAGCCTTATAATCTTAAAATGTCAGCAAAATCACCTATTTTGTCATCACTTTAGACATTACGCTAGAGAATCATTCAAACACTAGCTCTAAAGTGACGTTTGTGAAGTAGCAACAGTTTCTGCTGAATGACGTTAATAAATGGCAGAAGAAAGTAGTTCCTCATACAAAAGGATTTTTAGACTCTTCATGTTTGATTTTCATTTTTATACACACGATTATGCCGTCGACTGTTGTATAAACGCAATATCACACGAGTAGCAGTGCGATGTGGCTGCATATCGTCACTGGTGGGACACTAAGGCACTGAGCCTGCGGCCTCGAGCCAACGCAAGTCTCCCAACAGTGCCGATATACAGCCATATCGCACTGCTACTATTAAATATTTATAAAATGAAATAGTTTTCCCAGTGATGGGTTGCAGCGACCGAAGATCAATAAAGGGACTAAGCCGAAAAGAAAATGAATGAATGAATGAAAATGAAATGGTTTATAATGTATGTTTTGTGAAAAATAACGTCTGTACACTGTAAAAATGCTGGGTTGTTTTAACAATGTTGGGTCAAATATGAAAAAACAACAAAGTGTAATTTAAATTTCACGTAAAATGTTATGACAACAGTTAGGATTGTCTGCATTTAACCCAAATTTTGGTTAAAACAACCCAGCATTTAGAATGTAAGACTTAATTTTTTTTTCAGTTTGCATCAGACAGACCCATATTTTAATCCCAAAAAAACACCTAATGTTCACAAAATGCTAATGCAAAATTAACAACCTTGTTAAAAAACCCTGCACTCCTAGCAAAACATTAACCTAAACACCCCCCAACTCTGATAAAAAGTGCCGAGTATACCAATTCAAACAGCATGATGCACCATCTGATCTCCCGTTCTTGTCTATATGCTAATTAGTTCAACTCGATCAGAACAGCACAAACCTCGACCCGAATTACATAACAATTACATAAGGCTCAAGTCCGGCAGTTGTGTGCATTACAGCACATTTCCACTCAGTTATTATCCACCCAGGCCAATGGAGAGTAATCACCATTACACTGAAGCAGGAAGCAAACTACATCGAGTGTCGATCTGAACAGCGTCACGACAAAACAGCAGATCTCCATTAGCTGGACCACAGAGACCACAGCAATGCACAACAACAAAAAACATGTTTAAAGGAGACGAAACAGTGTTATTGGCTGGTGTCAACATACCAGAAAGCACTTGATCTGATGAGACAGAGCTGAAATGCAAAGACTCTCTTATCAAGCTTCACATGAGAGGCTTTGCGGTGGAGCCTATAGGGAGATGAATTGGACTTCACTTATTCCTTCAGATATTGTCAATGATAAACTGCAGAGTGGCCTTCAAAACACACTCACAACACCATCGCTCACAGGCCGTCGATGGGGAATAAAGCAGATCAGAGCGAGACATTGATGGAGAACAAACCATCCTGCAACTCTCGGTTCATACACATTACAACAATAACCCAAGAATAAGTCTGCTAATGTTATTATTATCCATTGTGTTCTGAACTTTTTTTTACTTTTCCGGTATTTGCCCCAAAACAGTAATTACTGTACACTGAAAAAAACTACTTCCTTTTTCAAATAAAAGCTTTAATATATACTCACCGGCCACTTTATTAGGTATACCTTACTACAGTAGTTCCGGGTTGGACCACCTTTGTCTTCAGAACTGCCTTAATCCTTCATGGCATAGATTCAACAAGGAACTGGAAATATTCCTCAGAGATTTTGGTCCATATTGACATGATAGCATCACGCAGTTGCTGCAGATTTGTCGGCTGCACATCCATGATGCGAATCTCCCGTTCCACCACATCCCAAAGGTGCTCTATTGGATTGAGCTCTGGTGACTGTGGAGGCCATTTGAGTACAGTGGACTCACTGTCATGTTCAAGAAACCAGCCTGAGATGATTCGAGCTTTATGACATGGCGCGTTATCCTGCTGAAAGTAGCCATCAGAAGATGGGTACACTGTGTTCATAAAGGGATAGACATAGTCTGCAACAATACTCAGGTAGGCTGTGGCGTTGACATGATGCTCAATTGGTATTAATGGGCCCGAATATCCCCCACACCATTACACCACCACCACCAGCCTGAACCGTTTATACAAGGCAGGATGGATTCATGCTTTCATGTTGCTGACGCCAATTTCTGACCCTACCATCCAAATGTCGCAGCAGAAATCGAGACTCATCAGATCAGGCAACGTTTCTCCAATCTTCTATTGTCCAATTTTGGTAAGCCTGTGCGAATTGTAGCCTCAGTTTCCTGTTCTTAGCTGACAGGAGTGGCACTTGGTGTGGTCTTCTGCTGCTGTAGCCTATCCGCCTCAAGGTTGGATGTGTTGTGTGTTCAGAGATGCTCTTCTGAATACCTCGGTTGTAACGAGTGCTTATTTGAGTTACTGTTGCCTTTCTATCAGCTCAAACCAGTCTGGCCATTCTCATCTGACCTCTGGCATAAACACAGCATTTGCGCCCACAGATCTGACCATTCTCTGTAAACCCTAGAGATGGTTGTGCGTAAAAATCCCAGTAGATCAGCAGTTTCTGAACTACTCAGACCAGCCCGTCTGGCACCAACAACCAAGTTCAAAGTCACTTAAATCACCTTTTTCCCCCATTCTGATACTCGGTTTGAACTGCAGCAGATCGTCTTGACCATGTCTACATGCCTAAATGCATTTGAGTTGCTGCCATGTTATTAGCTGATTAGAAAATTGCATTAACAAGCAGCTGGACAGGTGTACCTAATAAAGTGGCCGGTGAGTGTAGCTATATTTCAAATCACTGAGTAGTTTTGCTGTCAGTGATTTAAAATAATCACTACAGACAACAGATGCAGGACAGCATATAACTTCTTTCCAATCCAGTAGTAATGTGCTTAGCAAATCTGGAGACTTACAATCATTCCTTAATTAAAGCAGGTCACTGTACCTGTGTTTAATTGTATATGAGAAGACCCCCTAATCAAAAGCTCAGCAAACATGAAATGGCCATTTATAATTGCTTTATACTGCACATAAAGGTATGAAAAGATATTAACCCTGCTCATTAAATCCAGGCCTTTTACAATACATGCAAAGCTGATTAAGCCTTTTGTCATTGTAAATCGGTGAAGCTCGGATGCGTCCTTTGAACCTAAAATTAGAGGAAATAAAACATGATTTAATAGTCAAAATTGGCCCTATTTCTCTGTCATGGTCATACCGTGAGTGATACATTCAGTCATGACTTTAACTGTCTGATTTTATGGTCAGAAATACAGACATATTTTATGATGCAGTCAATAATCTACGAAAAATAAATCCAGTCATATCCTATTATTATTATTAAGCATGTGCTCTCATGAATAATTAAGAAGCAGGGTCTTCTCATAGGATAAGAAAACTCCACTATGAATAATAATGAGAAACCGACACGTCATCACTCCACTAGCAGATTAGCGCTATGTCACGATTTTGATTTAAATTAGTTGACAAAAGCACAAAATTATCCAGTTTTCCCAAAATTTTCTTAACTGATGCTCAACACACCCAAATCTGTTAAAATCTCAAAAAAAGTACTCCAGGGTGTCTTGAACCTTTAATGTGTATACAGCTGAAACCAGAAGTTTACATACACTCTACAAAAAGCAACATAACCATTTTTAAAAAAAATGTCTGATTGTAAATCATACTAAACGTTTACTATTTTAGGTCTGTTAGGATTACCTAAATCATTTACATTTGCTAAAATGCCAGAATAATGAGAGAATTTTTTTTAGAGAATTTTGTATTAATTTCTAGACAGTCAAAAGTTTACATACATTTCCTTGGTATTTTTTTAGCTTTGCTTTTAAACTGTATAACTTTGGTCAAATATTTTGGATATCCTTTCACAAGCTTCTCACAATAGTTTGCAGGAAGTTTGGTCCATTCCTCCTGATAGAATTGGTGTAACTGAGTCAGATTTGTTGGCTGTCTTGCTCGTACAAGCTTTTTCAACTCTGCCCACAAATTTTCTATAGGATTGAGCTCAGGGCTTTGTGATGGCCACTCCAAAATATTCACTCTGTTGTCCTTAAAGCACATTTTAACTAATTTGGCAGTATGCTTAGGGTCATGGTCTGTTTGGAAGACCCATTTGTGACCAA
Organism: Danio kyathit; assembly: GCA_903798195.1. Taxonomy (NCBI): domain Eukaryota; kingdom Metazoa; phylum Chordata; class Actinopteri; order Cypriniformes; family Danionidae; genus Danio; species Danio kyathit. The sequence goes on along the minus strand of LR812541.1, from coordinate 44,938,274 downwards.
GTTTTAATTTCCTGGCTGATGTCTTGAGATGCAGCTTCAGTATTTCTACATAATGTTCTTTCTTCATGATGCCATCTATGTTGTGAAGTGGACCAGTCCCTCCTGCAGCAAAACAGCCCCACAACATGATGCTGCCGCCCCCTTACTTCAAAGTTGGGATGGTGTTCCTAGGCTTGTAAGCTTTCTTCTTTGTCCTCGAAATGTAACACTGGTCATTATGACCAAACAGTTCAATCTTAGTTCCATCAGACCACAGGACATGTCTCCAAACATTTGTCTTTTTCCCAGTGTAATTTAGCAAATTGTAATCTGACTTTTTTGCTGATTCTGGCTTGTTGATTTTTCCATGTTGTCACACAAGGAAGCAGTGTGTTTGAGGTTTTCCTTAAATACTATTCTACAGTTGTGCCTCCAATTAACTCAAATGTTGTCAATTAGCCAATCCGAAACTTCCAAAACCTTGACACCATCATCTGAGCTTCATTCATTCGTTCGTTTTTTTCCTTTTATCATTTCTTCCTTCCATCCATTGTTTGTTCATTCTGTCTTTCCTTCATTTATTTGTTCCTCCCTTCGTTCCTCAACTTCATTCATTCACTCATTTATTCGCTCACTCATTCTTTTGCCCCTTCCTTCATTAGGTCCTTTGTTAATTCATTCATTTCTTCCTTCCTTTGTTTGTTCGTTTGTCCATTGTTTGTTTGTTCTGTCCTTCATTCATTCATTTGTTTGTTTTTTCCTTCATTCATTTGTTCCTTCCTTCCATTGTTTGTTCGTTCGGCCCTTCCTTCATTCATTTGTTTGTTCATTTTTTCCTTCAATCATTTGTTCCTTCCTTCAATCATTTGATCTAATCCTTTGTTAATTCATTTATTCATTCGTTCCTTCCTTCCTTCCTTTATTCAATTGTTCAGTCCTTACTTGAATCCTTCGTTCATTTGGTCCTTCCTTCCTTTATTAGTTTGATCCTCCCTTCATTTATTGGGTTCTTACTTCTATTCCTTGTTTGGCCCTTCCTTCCATTCTTTATTTGTTCCATTTAGTGATTGTTTAGGGCTGTTTTGTGATTTCAGTCATCATACAGTCAACATCCTTCATTTTTCCCATCAGAAAGAGTCATTGGTGTGTAGATTTTGGACATCTTCTTAGACAATTTTTAATGCTACCAAAAGGTTTGGTGCATTTATAACGTGCCCATGTCTTGAGGTTGTTTAGTATGACACAATTTACGTTTTATGTACGATTTGATAGGACAGGAATTGAAGGACTGATTGTACTACTTCAGCCAATCACCATAGACAAGAAAGGAATAAAGTAGTGACTGCAGGTAGAGGGAAAATAGTGGAGTAAAGGTACTGAGACAGCACTAAAATGTACTCAAAGACAAGTACACATTGTTAGAACTACTTGGTAAATTACAATTCCTGAGAAAAACTACTCAATTACAGTAATCTGAGTATTTGTAATTTGTTACTTTACACCACTGGTCATTGGTTTGATTCCCAGGGAATGCTGGAGCAAGTTGCCAAAAAAGCATCTGCTAAATGCATAATGTCAGTACAGCTCCTTGGCCGTGGTCAGGAAAAAAACTGCAATTCCCTATAGCCGGCGAACCTATAAATCAATCTGAACTCCTACAGCTTTATGCAAACCGTTTGTTTGCAGAGATCTAATCTTTTCTCAATAAGCTCAGAGTGCGAGTCCATTTCTCACCAGAGAGAGGAAGTTTCCAGAGACACGCAGTGAATCACTGTCTTGGTTAAATAGATAGACTCATTTTTATGTCCGTCGTTTTCAGATTTGAAATTCATAATATGCAAATATGACTCATTGTTAACCTCCAGCTAGCCCGTCCGACTTTACACTAGACCAGGACAATGAGAATGATGATGATTCACGGAGAGGACATGTTCCCACCTTGGGAAAATGATGACCATTCATACCCACTCACGGCCCTGGATGCCACTCAACACCAAGAAACTCTTTTCGCATTCAGATAAGTGTACTTCATTATGACTAAGTGTCACCAACTCTTCCCCATCCACCCACAGTGAGATTCATAACCCTGGATGTGTTGATATGTGCTATCAGAACTGCAGTGAAGTCCAAAAAATCTGTGACCACAAGTGAAAGTGCTGCTATTTTGCATTTTCTGATCTGATTTGAAGTGGACCAATGATGCAAAATTCACTTTACTTGGAATTTGAAGACTTACGGGGGTCAATAATGTGTAAACAGCCAGCACTATAGTAAAAATTAGGGGTGCACAATGGCTGTTCAATTTCAGAAGTTGTAGTGATGCTTTCATTTTCCTTAAATCATATCAAACATATGTTGATTATATCATCTATTAAAAAATTCAATTAGTGTAAAATGCAGTTCTTTCCAGGTCAAGAAAATATGACACCCCAATTTTATCCTCCTTACACTGGCTGCCTGTTAAGTTCTGTATTAATTATAAAATATTGCTTCTTACCTATAAAGCTTTAAATAATCTAGCTCCTGTTTCTCTAACCAACCTCCTGTCTCGCTACAATCCAACCCACTCTTCAAGAGCTCAAAATTCAGGGCTTCTGGTAGTACCCAGAATAGCAAAGTCTACTAAAGGAGGTCGAGCCTTCTCATATATGGCCCCTAAACTCTGGAATAGCCTTTCTGATAATGTTCGAGGCACAGAAACACTCTCTCAGTTTAAAACTAGATTAAAGACCTATCTTTTTATTGAATTGAGACGACCAATAGTGTGTAGACAATCAGTACTATAGTAAAAATTAGGAATGCACACTATATAAAATATCGCAAATGTGTATACCGATATACAGTCTTTTTAAAATATTTCCTAAATGATGTTTACAGATCAAGGAATTTTTCACAGTATTTCCTATAATATTTTTTCTTCTGGAGAAAGTCTTATTTGTTTTATTCCGGCTAGAATCAAAGCAGTTTTTAATTTTTTAAAAATGATTTTAAGGTCAATATTATTAGGCAATATTATTAGGAGGGTTATTAATTCAGGAGGGCTAATAATTCTGACTTCAACTGTATATATACCTTGCAATGATTTGCCATAAATAAATTATTTCAAACGTTTCTTTGTGTGCTTCTCATTATAACACCCTCTGCTTTTCAGCACATCAGGCAATGCAGTTGCATGTCAATGTGCATCTCTGAAAACAAGCAGATGGGCATGCTGGTTTGCTAAACTAAAAAAATCTGTAATGATTTTAAGCCATGTTAAGCAATAAGACAGCAAAGCAGTAACTTGACTCTGTTTATTTTTATTATTATTTATTTAGTTTATTCTTGGCGTTTCCAAAGTTGATAAATAGCTAAACCAGTGGAAAAAGTGGCAGTGATATATTTATTTTCTTTACTTTTATATTGTTAAAATGTCTGATTTGTTTTTTGCTACAGTAAAATATGACTGTACCAGGGTATATTCAGGAATCCTAAAGATAATTTTAAGACTTTTTGAAAACCTTCTCAGAATATTTTAAGACCTCATCGCCATTTCAAGTTCTAATCAGTAGCAAACCTTTAACTTTAACAACAAACAGTTGTAGTTAAATAAATCAATGGAGCACAACACTGCAACAGAACTCAGATAAGCTCGGAAGAAACAAAGCTTGAAAGAATAAATCACGCGCTTGTTTTTTTCAGCCACTGTTTAAACTCGTCTTTCTTCAACCGGCGAGTACGCAAACTTGCCGTCTGTTTTGCTCAATGGTTTCACTACATGTGGAGAGCGTCACATCACCTTCCTGCGTTTGTCGCAAATTACAGGACATCACCCGGATGGATGAGCTTGGCCGGACACGTCCACGTCCCGTGTTGTTAATATTAGGAGGAAAATATATATATTTAGGCTTTTTTGGAGTCAAACACTTTGGACTTGAACATGACCTCATAAAAACATGATTTAAAGGACCTTAATTTTCTCATAATTGATTTATCAACTTTTAATATTTAAGACCCCGCGGACACCCTGTTTTACTTTCAGAAGTTGCAGTGATGCTTTCGTTTTTCCCTTAAATAATATCAAACATTTGTTGATTATAAACAAATGCTTAAAATGCAGTTCTTTCCAGGTCAAGAAAATATGACACCCCAATTTTATCCTCCTTACACTGTCTGCCTATTAAGTTTCGTATTGAATATAAAATATTGCTTCTTACCAATAAAGCTTAAAATAATCTAGCTGCTGTTTCTCTAACCAACCTTCTGTCTCGCTATAATCCAGCATGCTCTTTAAGATCTCAAAACTCAGGGCTTCTGGTAGTACCCAGAATAGCAAAGTCAACTAAAGGAGGTCGAGCCTTCTCATTTATGGCTCCTAAACTTCCTGATAATGTTCGAGGTTCAGAAACACTCTGTCAGTTCAAAACTAGATTAAAGATTTTTTTAAATATTGTATCACATTATATAACATTAAATAATATTATATTTTTCTTCAATAATCGCACAGCCCTAATAAAATCCCACTCCCATTCAAATCTTCATAAATTATTTAAACATGCATTATTTAAACATGCAGTTTCAGATTTACTGTGATATCACAACCCCTGCCCATGACTGATTACGATCTGCCCAATCAGCATGAAACAGAAAGTATCACTGCATTTAGGTAAGGAATTTATTCTTAAGCTACTAATGTTATTTAGTCAAGAGCAGTGAGGGATTTTCCGTTGTTGTTTTGTCCGATTTATATTAACAGCATCGACAGCAGCAGATTTATACACATCTTCTCCAGCTGTTTACATTCAGACATAACCAACTATGTTAATGTGTACTTCATGTTAACAATAAGCATCGTCTGACAGATATATTACTATGCACTTCCTTTGGATTTGTATGTTCAGTTTAAACTGAAGAGACTTTAAAATACATGTAGTTAACAAACTTAAGTGATTAATAAGAACAAAATGCAATCATTTTCCTTTGGTTTGGTCCCTTATTTATCAGGGGTCGCCACAGCAGAATGAACCACCAACTATTCCAGCTGGATTTCCAATTTAGTTCATCCAATTCACCTATATGTCTTTGGACTGTGGGGGAAACCGGAGCACCCAGAGGAAACCCACACCAACACGGGGAGAACATGCAAACTACACACAGAAATGCCAACTGACCCAGCCGGGACTCGAACCAGCGACCTTCTTACTGTGAGGTGACAGTGCTAACTACTGAGCCACCGTGCCACCATAATAGTTAATTTAACATATAATATTTTTCAAAAATATCTCTGAGGCACGATTTGAGACCTTGAAACTTGAACGCAAGCACAAACATCTGACCTTTGTGGAAAAACACAATCACATTATCACTGTAATTAATTTTGACCTTTAATCTAGATCTCAATCTTTTCTTGCTTTAAACTTTTAATTACAAATTAATTCAGTCTTTTGAACTTTTGACAACCAAACACGATTTCACAGGAAGAATTCAAATAATCAATGAACGCTCAATTAAATCCTAACCTTGAATGAAAATGAAATGAAAATATTTGATGACTCAGTGGTTAGGACGCCTCACAGCAAGAAGGTCGCTGGTTCAAGTCCCGGCTGTGCCAGTTGGCATTTCTGTGTGGAGTTGGCATGTTCTCCCCGTGTTGGCGTGGGTTTCCTCCGGGTGCTCCGGTTTCCCCCACAGTCCAAAGACATGCGCTATAGGTGAACTGGATGAACTAAATTGGCCATGGTGTATGAGTGTGTGTGTGAATGTGAGAGTGTATGGGTGTTTCCCAGTACTGGATTGCAGCTGGAAGAGCATCCGCTGTGTAAAACGTATGCCGGTAAATTGGCAGTTCATTCCGCTGTGGCGACCCCTGATGAATAAGAGAATAAGCCGAAGGAAAATGAATGAATTTATCGGTCCTACCAAAATAAAATGGGCAAGATTTCTACAATATCCATTTCCATTCTAATACACTGCATACACTCCATTATAGACAAAAACACATATTTTATATTCATCATGACATACATTTAAACTGAATATTGCTTATTTCATATATATTTTAGGATTGTGATGATTTTTGTTTAATATATGCATGACTATAAACAAAACGGTCCCACTTTATAGTGTCGCTTATACCTGTGAACTTAATTAGATGTGTAAGTAGTATGTAACTACAGTGCATGTACACACGTTTACATAGTATTTACTTTTGTATTACTGGTGTAACTACACTCATGTAACAACCCACTGAATAGTATGTGTAAGTACAAATATGTAACAGGACATTGTTAACAACAGTAGGAAAGTACACATCTGTAACAAGAATTATGTAAGTGCATTGTGTACCAACAATATGTACTTGCAGATGTTTTACCACTTCCACACCTGTTTGCAGATCATGCGCTTGTGAACACTGTATGGCAGAACTAATGCTGCATTAGAAGGTTTCACCTTGTGATACCAGTGTACTTACATGGTAACTCCACAGGAACTGTCCACTTAATATAAAGTGTAAAATGGTCAGTGGGAAAACATCTGCAAGTACATATTGTTGTTACACAATGCACTTACATAATTCTTGTTACAGATGTGTACTTTCCTACTGTTGTTACCAATGTCCTGTTACACATTTGTACTTACACATACTATTCAGTTGGTTGTTACATGAGTGTAGTTACACCAGTATACACAAGTAAATACTCTGTACGCTGTACCAGTGTGTACATACACTGTAGTTACATACTACTTACACATTTAAATACCATGTAAGTTCACAGGTATAAGCGACACAATATAAAGTGGGACCGAACTATTCATACAGTGTATGCAAAAAATAACTGCATGCAATTTGTAATGAACCTGGATATCTTGCAAATAATAAAATTATTATTCAAGAATTCACACTTAGCTCATGATTTATACATAACTTGTTTGGCATGGTGTCCTGGGAGAGAGCCCTGAGCTCAAGGGATCCTCGGGTCCAGGGCTCCCTCCCTTTATCAGGGCGAGGGAACATTGAGCTCAGGTCAATCTCAAAACTCCCCCGCTGCTGAGGCTAAGGTGAACTTCCTGAGAGTAAGACATTTAGAAAAAATGTCTAGAATATAGAGAATATTTGGACGGTGGGAGGAAACTGGGGAACCCGGGGGAAACCCACGTGGACACGGGGAGCACACGAAAACTCCGCACAGAAATACCAGATGGCCCAGCGAGGACCCGAAGCCATTGGTATTCTTGCTGTGAGGCAATAGTACTAGTCACTGGGCCACCGCCTATTCTGGATAAAGGTGGAAGAAGGGGAGGAGGGGGGGGTTTCTTCCAGACAAAGATAGTCGTAGAAAGGTAGAAAGGAAATGAGGCTATATATACAGTTGAAGTCAGAATTATTAGTCCCCCATTTATTTGTTTCCCTAATTTCTGTTTAATGGAGAGAAAAAAATTTCAACACATTTCTAAACATATTAGTTTTATTAACTCATCTCTAATAACTGATTTATTTTATCATTGCCATGATGACAGTAAATAATATATTACTAGACATTTTTCAAGACACTTCTATAAAGCTTAAAGTGACATTTAAAGGCTTAACTAGGCTAATTAGGTTACAGCCACAGCCACAGCCATATCACCCTGCAGCCCAAGACTGGTTACTCACTGAAGCTAAGCAGGGCTGAGCCTGGTCAGTACCTGGATGGGAGACCACATGGGAAAACTAGGTTGCTGTTGGAAGTGGTGTTAGAGAGGCCAGCAGAGGGCGCTCAACCTGTGGTCTGTGTGAGTCCTAATGCCCCAGTAAAAGTGAAGGGGACACTACACTGTCAGTGGGCGCCGTCTTTCGGATGAGACGCTAAACCGAGGTCCTGACTCTGTGGTCATGGCACTTCTCGTAAAGAGTAGGGGTGTAACCCCGGTGTCCTGGCCAAAGTCCCTCAATTGGCACTTACCCATCATAGCCTCCTAATCATCCCCATCCACTGAATTGGCTCTATCACTGTCTCTTCACTCCACCAATAGCTAGTGTGTGGTGAGCGCACTGGCGCCGTTGTCCTGTGGCTGCCGTCGCATCATCCAAGTGGATGCTGCACACTGGTGGTGGTGTGAAGTGACCCCCCTCATGATTGTGAAGCGCTTTGGGTGTATGGCCATACACAATAAATGCGCTATATAAATACACATTACATTACATTAGGTTAACTAGGCAGGTTAGGGTAATTAGGCAAGTTAGTGTATAATGATGGTTTGTTCTGTAGACTATTGAAAAATATATAGCTTAAAGGGGCTAATAATTTTGACCTTAAAATGGTTTTTAGAAAATTAAAAACTGCTTTTATTCTAGCCAAAACAAAACAAATAAGACTTTCCCCAGAAGAAAAAATATTATCAGACATACTGTGAAAATGTCCTTGCTCTGTTAAACATCATTTGGGAAATATTTTAAAAATAAGAAAAAATTCAAATGGGAGCGAATAATTCTGACCTCAACTGTATATTTATAGTGACTTGGGATCCTTTGATTGGAGGATCGTGATTAGCTAATGTGGGCCAGCTGGGTCAATCATGTGCACGTGCTCCTCTCGAAATTAGTTTAATATTAAACTTCACTTTTCAATGACTTTTAAAAAAATTATCCCGACAATCATATTTGCAAAATACGACAAAAGTCCTGTAATAGAACATATAACAGCAATACACAACTTACATATTTACAATATGATAGAAAATAGCTAAAACAAAGAAGGAATGGCTTCACAACAACTCCGTGACTGTTCTTGAATGGCCCACCCAGAGCCCTGACACAAATCCAATTAAGCATCTCTAGAGATACCTAAAAATGGCTGTCCACCAACGTTTACCATCCAACCAGACAGAACTGGAGAGGATCTGCAAGAAGGATCCCCAAATCCAAAAAGACTCATGGTTGTATTAGATCAAAATTTCAGTTTCTCTTTTTTAATAAATCTGCAAAAATGTCAACAATTCTGTGTTTTTCTGTCAATATTGGGTGCTGTGTGGACATTAATGAGGACATGAACTTAAAAGATTTTAGCAAATGGCTGCAATATAACAAAGAGTGAAACAATACTTTCCGTAGCCACTGTATTTTCAAAAAAGCTGGGTGTATTTTTATGCATGACAAAATTAAGCAAAACAATTTAACAAAAATAATAGAAAATATGCAAACAAGTGCTCGGATTTAAATATTAATCTCAAACACAGGACTTTTTGACATGTGTTTGTTCATTCTAGATAAACGGTGCTGTTAAATTAAACCGGCTTGACTCATACTAACTGCTGTGCTGTCATTTACTAATGGCGTCCTATTTGGCTTTTATCAGTGGGATTGACTTTGACAGAGTACACTCATCAAATACTGTAAAAGCGTGCATTCGTAATGTACAGCTAACTGGTGTTTGGCATTGAAAGTGACGATGTGTCAGCTACTGTATTAGCACAAAACAAGCATAAGAATGAACATGAGTCACAGTCATTAGATACAAACTGCGACTGGAAAACACACACTAAATAAAACATAAGACGAATAAATCTAACACCGTACAGGTCATATCAAACATAAAAAATACGCACACACTGACAACAATGATTATTCTGTTGCCTGCAGAGTGCTTTAAAACTAACAACGTATTGATTTCTACTGTGTTTTTTTTCTCTGTTCATCGGTTTTCATTTGCTACAAGTTGCCTTAAAGGGACAGTTCACCCAGAAATGACCATTCTGACATTACTTACTCACTTTTTTAGACTTTCTTCTAAAGAATACAGTAGGAAATATGGATCCAAACTACAATGAACAACAATTGTTTTGAGACAATGTTCACAATATGTCCACACAAGTCCAACATATCCTTAAAGGTAAATGACAACATTTTACTTTTTGCTTCTGCTGTAGGTTTATTTAGCTTCATTTAATGAGCAAGTATTTGTGTAAGCTGTTTACACACACACATATACATATATATACACACACACACACACACACACACACACACACACACACACACACACACACACACACACACACACACACACACACACACAGTTGAAGTCAGAATTATTAGCCCCCCTTTGAATTTATTTATTCTATTTAAATATTTCCCAAATTATGTTTAACAGAGCAAGGAAATTTTCACAGTATGTCTGATCATATTTTTTCTTCTGGAGAAAGACTTATTTGTTTTATTTCAGCTAGAATAAAAGCAGTTTTTTTTTTTTTTTTTTAAACATTTTAAGGTCAAAATTATTAGCCCCCTTAAGCAATATTTTTTTCCCATAGTCTACAGAACAAACCATCATTATACAATAACTTGCCTAATTACCCTAACCTGCCTAGTTAACCTAATTAACCTAGTTAAGCCTTTAAATGTCACTTTAAGCTGTATAGAAGTGTCTTGAAAAATATCTAGTCAAATATTATTTACTGTCATTATGGCAAAGAGAAAATAAATGAGTTATTAGAAACGACGCAGTGGCGCAGTAGGTAGTGCTGTCACCTCACAGCAAGAAGGTCGCTAGTTCAAGCCTCGACTGGGTCAGTTGCCGTTTCTGTGTAGAGTTTGCATGTTCTCCCCGCGTTCATGTGGGTTTCCTTCAGGGTTTAATTTTTAATTTAAAAAAAAAAAATTCTCAATTAATTAAATAACTCAATTAATACATTTGTATATCAGGCAAATCGTTAAATTAAAAATGTTAAAAACCCTAATAATAGTGTACAATATTTATGAATAAAAGTATTATAAACAGAAATATGCATCAGGTTATTCAATTAGAAGCTCACACAATTTTATGAACAAATACAAATTTTCGCAATTAATTGAATAACTTAATTGATAAATTTGCATTTCAGGCAAATTGTTGATTTAAAAAAAAGCTCATAAGCCATATTAACAGTGAATAATATATATTTGTACCAAGCGGCAACCTCCCGCTCTCCCTCGGGAAGCCAATACGGAAGTAACTGAAACTGCAATTCATCGAAATTCCGCTAGTCCTGGCTCCATAATAGAGCAAATTTCTATTGAGCCCACTGTTAGAATGGCCAACTTTACAGCAGAAAAAAAGGTGTTTTCAGCCTGGTACAAAGAACGATTTTGGTTCATATAGCTGATATTACCCTTCGTGACAACTGTGAGGGGGGTGAATTTTTTTATAACTCATCCGTTTCCTTTATATTAGGTTATATTAAGTTTGCATAATTAAGGGCGTGGCCACTTGAGTGACAGCTAGGTCTCGCTGGTCGCCGTCACTTCACCTTAGCTGATTACGGCTGATTAGCCGCTGATCTCGGCATATTTATCGTATTTTTGTGTTGTTTTATGTGGCTTTACACAGTCAGCTGCCTTTTGGAATCATTTCCTACAATTATCAGATACTATAGCATGCTGTGTGCACTTAATTGTGCTCACAAGCCATTCACGTGGCCTTCATTTCCCAGGTGAGTGAAATATATAATTATATACCATCTCTATGAATGTATTTGTTTTATTTAAGATCATTTATCATTTATAATGTTCTTTAGAGCTGTAATGCACTCCAGAATCTGACAGATTATTAGCTGTAGGCTCTAGAACAGTCATCTGAAGCGTTGTCATACAGTGTTCTGCCTGGACTTCATAATTAGCCTTGCATTTACTAACACAGACTATATCTGAAGTTTTTGGAAGTAATTCGCACTTTCCTCCTGTTGAAAAACGTCAGAAGCACAATGCTTAGTGGCTCAATGTATAATGCATTGAGCCAATAAGCATTGCGCTTATGACGTTGCTTCTGAAACAGTGTTTTTAAAAGTCTAAACACTTTATTGATAAAGTGTACAACCAAGCACATGTGGTCAGAACACAAATGAGTCGCAGGTGATGAAGTATTAAGCGTTTCTCCCTTAGGAAAGCCCGTCTAAGCAGAATGCCAGCATGCGTCTGTAGCTCCGCTCACGCTCCGCCTCTTTGCCCTTGTATGGTATGCCCGGGGTTGGTGCGATGACGCGCAAACAAAATGGCGACGGTCGGCCACGCTAGCTTCTTTTGGGTTCTTCATAAACCTATGGGTGACGTCACGGATACTACGTCCAAATCTTTTACAGTCTATGATATGTACACAAGTATTATAAACAGAAATATGCACCAGGTTATTAAATTAGAAGCTCATACTATTATTTAAACAAATACTAATTTTTACAATTAATTCAATAACTTGACATACATTTACATCAGGCAAATCATAAAATTAAAAATGTTAATAAGCCCTAGTAATAGTGAATAATATATAATGTACGAAAGTATTATAAACAGAAATATGCACCAGATTATTGAATTAGAAGCTCTCAATATTGTCCGAACAAATACAAATTTTTGCAACTAATTGAATAACTTGATTAATAAATCTGCATATCAGGCAAATTGTTAATTTAAAAAATGCTCATAACCCATAATAACAGTGAGTAATATACATGTACATGGTTTCCGCTACATTCATTCTTCCATGGCGGGGCGCCACACCAAAATTCATCCCGCCACGGCTATATTACAGCTTCCCATTCAACACATTCAGTCATTGTTGTTGTTGTTTTTAATAGCAGGTTATAATAGCACCAAAACGTATTAAAAGGTAAGTGAATTATAACAGCGAAAACTTTTCTTTAACCGTAGTAGTGCTGTGCGTTATTTGTTTAACCCTTTACGGTGACATGCTGACTGACTGACAGGTGCGTACGTGAGACGTGAGACCAGCAAACACGGCGTACAGTAGCTTTAAGTTAAGATGAACACAGTTTCCATAATTATACTGTATAGATAAAGGTCTATGGTTTTGCATACAATGACTTTATCTGGCTGGAATTTATAGCGGTTTCACTTTACTTCAGGACTGTTCAGCTACTTCAGCTGTTTCACTTTACTTCAGGACGCATTAATGCCGCTCTGTCGGTCTACCGGAGACATTCATAAATATTCCTAGCAAATCTAATAAATGTTGGAGATGTACTCGTCACATAAACGCACTAAATCGCACTTGAGTAGCGTTTATTTCAGGGTGTAAAGTTGTGCACGAACAGAGGAAATCAGCGCGCAAGCAGAGATTCGCATGCTCGTATTACATAAATGCGCTCACAACATGTGTCATTGAAATAACACCCATAGGTAGTTGGTACATCCGTGTAAAAGTTCTGCCGCCACAGCTGGAAAAAATCCTAGAGGAAACACTGATGTATGATAGTATTATAAACAGAAATATGCGCCAGGTTATTGAATTAGCGGCTCACCATATTTTCTGAGCAAATACTGAAATGTAATTAATTGAAAAGTAAGTCAATCGACTCAAGTGGGTTAAATGTTAAGGACAAAACTTCACGCAAACTGCTTCACACTCAGTACTCAATATAACAAGCGAAGCATTCTGATGTGCTTTCACAGCCTGTAGCAGCACAAGACTTCACTGACTCACAGAAAACACTCACAGCACATTCATGCACCTCCGTCTTAATCTTAACTCTCAATCATTAAGGCAAGACACTGCAGGTAAAGTGAATACGGTAAATATGGTTAAAAAAAATCCTGAGTTGATTTGATTGATTACATTAAGAACTGCAAGCATTTTTTTGTTGTGTTTTGTTGTGTTGTGTTTACATATGCAAATGAGGCATTATTTGTTTAAACATCCACTCATTTGCATACATTTCCATGTTCAATGTGTGTTCTATATCTTTTTTTACCACTTATTAGAGTCAAAGGTTTTTACAGAGGAGATTTTGTGAATCTTTATCACTGCATAATTCAGAAAACAGTGAACAATGTAACAGAAAATACATTAAAATATAAATCACAATATTTGTTTTTCTCTGCAAGCATTTGTAAATCTTCAGAATATTAGATATGATATGACATGATGTAAACGCTGCTGAAGTGGAGATTTGTCTAATAAAATGTGTATTGGAAATCTGCAGAAACAAACTGATAAAAAAGCGACTAAAAAGTGTATTTTAGCTGTTATCTTTCCACCAGACTGAAAAAAACAACAACTTTAAATCTCAAAAACGACTGTTTGATTTCTCCCTGCGAGCATCTGTAAATCTTCAGAATATTAGACATGAATACAACTGTGAAGTACAGTATATACTGTAAATGCTGCTGAAGTGGAGATTTATCTAATACAATTGACATATTGGAAATTTACAGAAACCGATAAAAGAGCGGCTTAAGTGAAGTTTATTTATAAACTAATTTCGAGAGGATCACGTGCTTATGATTGCTTGCAGCTGGACTCGAATTATCTAATTTACAATGCACCAATCAGACGATTCCTAAGCTACTATAAATACCCTAGGTTACGTATCACAGCTATCTTCGTTTTGAAGAATCCCCCCTTCCACCCCTACTCCTCCTCCTTCCTAGATGGGTGGCACGGTGGCCCAGTGCTTAGCACTGTTGCCTCACAGCAAGAACGTCTCTGGTTCTAGTCTTTACCAAGCCAGCCGACGTTTCTGTGCGGAGTTTACACGTTCTCCCCGTGCTCACGTGGGTTTCGCTTGGGTTCCCCGGTTTCCTCCCACTGTCCAAAAACATGCACCTTAAGTGTATTGACTAATCCAAATCAACACTATAGACATGCTCCTACCAAGTACTTATCTCTTTAAAAGAGCAATTACTATCTGCTCTTCAGCCACTATGAGGAGTTCTCAAGATCTACCTGAGCTCAAACTCTCCTCTCGCCTTGCAATGGGAGGGAGCCCCGGGCTCGAGGATCTTATGAGCTCAGGGCTCTCTCCCAGGACAGCATGCCAAACTAGCTTTATAATCAATCATCAGCTAAGTGTTACTCTTGAAGTGTATTTTAGCTGTTTTCTTTCCATCAGTCTGAAAAAAACAGCACTTTAAATCTCAAAATATATTTTTTTTCCCGGCAAGCATCTGTAAATCTTCAGAATGATATGACATGATATAAATGCTGCTGAAGTGGAGATTTGTCTAATAAAATGTGTATTGGAAATCTGCAGAAACAAATTGATAAAAAAAGCGACTTAAAAGTGTATTTTAGCTGTTTTCTTTCCACCAGACTGAAAAAAAAACTACTTTAAATCTCAAAATCGACTGTTTGATTTCTCCCTGCGAGCATCTGTAAATCTTCAGAATATTAGATATGAATACAACTGTGTAGCAGATGGGACGATATAAGATTCTGACGGTATGATAACTGGATAAAATTATCACGATTTCACGGTATTGTAATCACTGCTCTAAAACATGTTCTTTTTAAATGTCTGGGTAAAAAAACAAACTTTTTTCCCTTTTGAACACAATGTATTTTATTTTGAGAAACTTTTAAAACATTTTGAAACAGTAAACATGTCAGGCTAAATAATGGGCTCTATGCACATCTAGAGTTTTAAAGCCAACGATAAACTTCCCGTGAAAGCTTAAAAGACTATTTTCAATTTCACAAGGTTGTTTTTACAGCATCGATGTTGTAATGTAGTTACAATATAATCAGTTAAATAGACTTAAGTATTCATTTAGTTGTTCAAGCGTAAAACAAGATGAAAGACCGTTGTAACCACTAGCGCCATCAGTAGCAACAGGCTAGCTCAGAAATTGCATTGAAAATACCCCCAGTAAAAGAAACTGTCATATTTTAAAGACATGGCGGGGGGAAATGGAATTTAATGTAGTGCTTCTTGTTCGATCTGAGACCCACTTCATATAGTATATATAACAGGCAGTTTTTAAAGAAATCAGATCTTAAACGTGGCAATTTTGTAATGGAAAAAAGCCCTTGGGCTACCTGGCTGAAAATTAAAAGTCTGTGTGCATATAGCCCATTCAAATGAATTATAAACTTCTGCTGACTTCATTAGTGTGAAAAACTGATTTCTTTACAATTTAAAACAGCTTCAGCTTGAAAAAAAAAAAAAAAACAGTAAAAAAAAAAATCTTACATAAACCTTAGGAGCGGTATAGCAGAACATTTTGGTGGTTTTAAAACCTTGACTTTTCCGAACTGCGGTATACCTTGAAAACGGTTATCGTCACATGCCTACTGTGTAGTATTGTAAATGCTGCTCAAATGTAGATTTATCTAATAAAATGTGTATTGGAACTCTACAGAAACAAACTGATTAAAAAGCCACAAACTTATAAGTGTATTTTAGATCTTTTCTTTCCATCAGACTGAAAAATACCCACTTTAAATCTCACAATCGACTGTTTGATTTCTCCCCGCAAGCATCTGCAAATCTTCAGAGTATTAGATATGAATACAACTGCGAAGTATATACTGTAAATGCTGCTGAAGTGGAGATTTATCTAATAAAATGTGTATTGTAAATTTACAGAAACAAATTGATAAAAAAAGCCACAAACTTAAGTGTATTTTAGCTCTTTTCTTTCCATCAGACTGAAAATACAACACTTTAAATCTCAAAATCGACTGTTTTTTCTCTCTCTGCAAGCATCTGTGGAGATTTGTCTAATAAAATGTGTATTGGAAATCTACAGAAACAAAACTGATAAAAAAGCGACTTAAAAGTGTATTTTAGGTGTTTTCTCTCCTACAAAATGAAAATAAAAACACTTCAAATCTCGAAATCAACTGTTTGATTTTTCCCTGCAAGCATCTGTAAATCTTCAGAATATTAGACATGAATACAACTGTGAAGTACTGTATATACTGTAAATGCTGCTGAAGTGGAGATTTATCTAATACAATTTACTTAGTCTACTGTAAGTGTTTTCCTTCCATCAGAAAAAAACAACAACACTTTAAATCTCAAAATCAACTGTTTATTTCTCTCCCAGCAAGCATCTGTGGAGATTTATGTAATACAAATTGCATTGTAAATCTACAGAAATTAATAAAACAGCGACAAAACACACTTTAACAGTCTACTTTAGGCGTTTTCCTTCCATCAGAAAAAACAACAACACTTTAAATCTCAAAATCAACTGTTTTCTTTTCTCCCTGCAAGCAACAATAAAACTGCAAAGTATATACTGTAAACGCTGCTGAAGTGGAGATTTATCTAATAAAATGCATATTAAAAATCTGCAGAAACAAATTGATAAAAAAAGCCACAAACTTAAGTGTATTTTAGCTGTTTTCTTTCCATCAGACTGAAAATGCAACACTTTGAATTTTGAAATCGACTGTTTTTATTTCTTCCTGCAAGCATCTGTGGAGATTTATCTAATACAAATTGCATTGGAAATCTACAGAAATTGATAAAAGAGCAACAAAACACTCTTTAACAGTCTACTTTAGGTGTTTTCCTTCCATCAGAAAAAAAAAATACAACACTTTAAATCTCAAATTCGACTGTTTTCTTTTCTCCCTGCAAGCAACAATAAAACTGCAAAGTATATACTGTAAACGCTGCTGAAGTGGAGATTTATCTAATAAAATGCATATTTAAAATCTGCAGAAACAAATTGATTAAAAAAAGCCAGAAACTTAAGTGTATTTTAGCTGTTTTCTTTCCATCAGACTGAAAATACAACACTTTAAATCTCAAAAGCAACAGTTTTTTTTCTCCCTGCAAGCAACAATAAAACTGCAAAGTATATACTGTAAACTCTGCTGAAGTGGAGATTTATCTAATAAAATGTGTATTGTAAATTTACAGAAACAAATTGATAAAAGAGCCACAAACTTAAGTGTATTTTAGCTCTTTTCTTTCCATCAGACTGAAAATACAACACTTTAAATCTCAAAATCGACTGTTTTTTCTCTCCCTGCAAGCATCTGTGGAGATTTATGTAATACAAATTGCTTTGGAAATCTACAGAAATTAATAAAACAGCGACAAAACACACTTTAACAGTCTACTTTAGGTGTTTTCCTTCCATCAGAAAAAAAACAGCAACACTTTAAATCTCAAATTCGACTGTTTTCTTTTCTCCCTGCAAGCAACAATAAAACTGCAAAGTAATTACTGTAAACGCTGCTGAAGTGGAGATTTATCTAATAAAATGCATATTAAAAATCTGCAGAAACAAATTGATAAAAAAAAGCCACAAACTTAAGTGTATTTTAGTTGTTTTCTTTCCATCAGACTGAAAATGCAACACTTTAAATCTCAAAATCGACTGTTTTTTCTCTCCCTGCAAGCATCTGTGGAGATTTACTTAATACAAATTGCATTGGAAATCTACAGAAATTAACAAAACAGCGACAAAACACACTTTAAAAGTCCAGTTTAGGTGTTTTCCATCCATCAGAAAAAAAACAGCAACACTTTAAATCTCAAAATCGACTGTTTTCTTTTCTCCCTGCAAGCAACAATAAAACGGCAAAGTATATACTGTAAACGCTGCTGAAGTGGAGATTTATCTAATAAAATACATATTTAAAATCTGCAGAAACAAATTGATAAAAAAGCCACAAACTTAAGTGTATTTTAGCTGTTTTCTTTCCATCAGACTGAAAATACAACACTTTGAATTTTGAAATCGACTGTTTTTATTTCTTCCTGCAAGCATCTGTGGAGATTTATCTAATACAAATTGCATTGGAAATCTACAGAAATTGATAAAAGAGCAACAAAACACACTTTAACAGTCTACTTTAGGTGTTTTCCTTCCATCAGAAAAAAACAGCAACACTTTAAATCTCAAAATCGACTGTTTTCTTTTCTCCCTGCAAGCAACAATAAAACGGCAAAGTATATACTGTAAACGCTGCTGAAGTGGAGATTTATCTAATAAAATACATATTTAAAATCTGCAGAAACAAATTGATAAAAAAGCCACAAACTTAAGTGTATTTTAGCTGTTTTCTTTCCATCAGACTGAAAATACAACACTTTGAATTTTGAAATCGACTGTTTTTACTCTCCCTGCAAGCATCTGTGGAGATTTATCTAATATAAATTGCATTGGAAATCTACAGAAATTGATAAAAGAGCAACAAAACACACTTTAACAGTCTACTTTAGGTGTTTTCCTTCCATCAGAAAAAAACAGCAACACTTTAAATCTCAAAATCGACTGTTTTCTTTTCTCCCTGCAAGCAACAATAAAACGGCAAAGTATATACTGTAAACGCTGCTGAAGTGGAGATTTATCTAATAAAATACATATTTAAAATCTGCAGAAACAAATTGATAAAAAAGCCACAAACTTAAGTGTATTTTAGCTGTTTTCTTTCCATCAGACTGAAAATACAACACTTTAAATCTCAAAATCGACTGTTTTTACTCTCCCTGCAAGCATCTGTGGAGATTTATCTAATACAAATTGCATTGGAAATCTACAGAAATTGATAAAAGAGCGACAAAACACACTTTAACAGTCTACTTTAGGTGTTTTCCTTCCATCAGAAAAAACAATACAACACTTTAAATCTCAAATTCGACTGTTTTCTTTTCTCCCTGCAAGCAACAATAAAACTGCAAAGTATATACTGTAAACGCTGCTGAAGTGGAGATTTATCTAATAAAATGCATATTAAAAATCTGCAGAAACAAATTGATAAAAAAAGCCACAAACTTAAGTGTATTTTAGCTGTTTTCTTTCCATCAGACTGAAAATACAACACTTTAAATTTCAAAATCGACTGTTTTCTTTTCTCCCTGCAAGCAACAATAAAACTGCAAATTATATACTGTAAACTCTGCTGAAGTGGAGATTTATCTAATAAAATGTGTATTGTAAATTTACAGAAACAAATTGATAAAAGAGCCACAAACTTAAGTGTATTTTAGCTCTTTTCTTTCCATCAGACTGAAAATACAACACTTTAAATCTCAAAATCGACTGTTTTTTCTCTCCCTGCAAGCATCTGTGGAGATTTATGTTATACAAATTGCTTTGGAAAGCTACATAAATTAATAAAACAGCGACAAAACACACTTTAACAGTCTACTTTAGGTGTTTTCCTTCCATCAGAAAAAAACAGCAACACTTTAAATCTCAAAATCGACTGTTTTCTTTTCTCCCTGCAAGCAACAATAAAACGGCAAAGTATATACTGTAAACGCTGCTGAAGTGGAGATTTATCTAATAAAATGCATATTAAAAATCTGCAGAAACAAATTGATAAAAAAGCCACAAACTTAAGTGTATTTTAGCTGTTTTCTTTCCATCAGACTGAAAATACAACACTTTGAATTTTGAAATCGACTGTTTTATTTCTTCCTGCAAGCATCTGTGGAGATTTATCTAATACAAATTGCATTGGAAATCTACAGAAATTAATAAAAGAGCGACAAAACACACTTTAACAGTCTACTTTAGGTGTTTTCCTTCCATCAGAAAAAAAACAGCAACACTTTAAATCTCAAAATCGACTGTTTTCTTTTCTCCCTGCAAGCAACAATAAAACTGCAAAGTATATACTGTAAACGCTGCTGAAGTGGAGATTTATCTAATAAAATACATATTAAAAATCTGCAGAAACAAATTGATAAAAAAAACAGAAACTTAAGTGTATTTTAGCTGTTTTCTTTCCATCAGACTGAAAATACAACACTTTAAATCTCAAAATCGACTGTTTTTTCTCTCCCTGCAAGCATCTGTGGAGATTTATCTAATACAAATTGCATAGGAAATGTACAGAAATTGATAAACGAGCGACAAAACACACTTTAACAGTCTACTTTTCCTTCAATCAAAAAAATAAAAAAATAAAATAAATAAATAACAACACACGCTTTAAATCTCAAAAATCAATGAATGTTTTTTTCCCCTCCCTGCAAGCATCTCGCCGTAACACTGCGAAGCTACAAAAAAAAAGCAAAGTAAACACTAGTCGAATCACTCACCGTAGTTCATGTGCACTTGAGAATATTCATGGTATTTCTTCAACTCTGAAAGCAGAAGCGCAGTGTGATGAACTCAGTGTGATCGTCCACAGGCTTCTGGAGCTTCTGGCGGCACATTTGATGATCTGAGCAACAGGCTCCAGCTCCCTCCCTCTTTACACACACACAGCTCTGACATCAGTGGTGGGATGTGCCATTTTTTCCAAGAGCTTTTCTCTGAATATCCATAGCAACCCGTCAGCGAAGGAAGCAGGAAGAGTGTGTGTCTGAACTGACAGGCACATATGCATCTCCTTCAGATGATGATAAGAGCTCTTTTTCCATTGTGTCTGAGGAGCTCAACATGTGCTGGAGAGATGCTCATCAGAGGGACCATTGAAAGCCATGGGTGATATTATAGGAGGAAAGAGGAGAGACGAAAAATTGGAAGTTAGTTTTGAGGAATTTTAGGAATGTGGCAAAGTAAATCCAACTGGAATTCAATTTGATTTGCTTTTTAAAATAGAGATAATCAATAAAATAAGCAATTTAAGAGTAAATGAGTATTTTTGGTGATACAAATTCATCAAGTCCAAAGAGGCCATGCATTAAAATATTTTTTTCTCTCTTGTTTTGTCGTGATCACGACTTATTTTTCTTGTGATCTCGACATGACATAAAAACTTGTTATTTCGTGATCACGACTTTTTTTTTTTGCTTTAATTAATTTATTTATGTATTAATTATTATTATTATTAGTAGTAGTATAGTAGTAGTATTAGTGTTAATATCTGGCAAATGTCAGGACACCGGCCTTTCGAACAGGGAGAGAATAACTGCAGACGGGCATTCGTGCAACACATTAAAGGCGTTCAGAACAGCCATAATATGAGAGCAAACGCTCGTGCTCCTGATTAATATACCTGCATGATTATGTTTATGTATATAATCATTATTTACAATAATTTGCATCAACTGTTACCAATTTAAAGCAACTCTATGGCGCATTTTTAATTTGCGGAAAGATCAAAGCAAGTGCAGGATCTTCATCATTCTTCATACTTTAATTCATGCATGCAGCAACTTATTTTGCGCCATATAGAGTTGCCCTAAAATGGTAACAGTTGAGGGAATATTATTGTAAATAATGGTATATAATCAAATACGTGAATATAATCATAAATGTACATTAATCATGAGCACGAGCGTTTGCTCTCATATTATAGCTGTTCTGAACGCCTTTAATGTGTTGCACAAATGCGTGTCTGCAGTTGGGCTATTCTCTCCCTGTTCGCAGGGCCGGTGTAGACTCTCTGGCCAGACATTTGCCAGATATTAATAATACTACTACTACTACTACTACTACTACTACTACTAATAATAATAATAATAATAATTAATACATAAATAAATAAAAGCAAAAAAAAGTAAGTCGTGATCACGACATAACAACTTTTTGTTATGTCGAAATCACGAGAAAATTAAGTCGTTATCACGACATAACAAGAGAGAAAAAATATTTAAATGCATGGCCTCTTAGGACTTCAGTAGTAATTTGGTTGTGTGTGCGTGTTATTGTTTTGCTGTTGGTGTATATTTGTTTTTTCACAGATGATTTTAGAACTATGCAATTAAGTTTCTTGGTCTAGTATTGGACCATAAAATTAGTTGGAAACCACAAATAAATAATGTGATATCAAAATTAGTAAAAATGGTAGCAATAGTGTATAAAGCAAGATTTATCCTGGACAATAAATCAGTGTATGTTTTATATAACACGCTTATGTTACCATATATGAGTTATTGTGTTGAAATTTGGTGGAATACATATAAATCTAACTCACGATCCTTATGTACAATGCAGAAAAATGTCATTTGACTGATAGAAAATGTGGGGTATTTGGAGCATACAAATCCTTTATTTGATCCTAAATATTTTCTAAATAAAAAAAATCTAAATAAAAATCCTAAATATTTTAAATTGAAGACACTCAAGTTCAATGATTTGGTTCAATTTAAAACGGCACAATTTATGTTTAAAGATAGGAATAAATTACTTACGAAGTGCATACAAAAGTTTTTTGAAGAAAGACAAGGGGGATATAATCTGAGAGAAGAACAACATTTTAGGAGGTTGAAAACAAGGACAAAGTTAAAAAGTTTGTGTATGTCTGTATGTGGTGTGAAATTATGGAACAGTTTAGGAAAGATTCTCAAACAATGTTTGGATATTAATCAATTTAAAAAGTTGTATAAATTAAATATATATTATTTAAGGAATATAATGATGAATAGAGATGATTGAAAAAGGATAAAATAAGAAAGGTATGATGAAATTTTAATCAATGGCTGTTTGCAATACTGTTTTTTTTGTTATAAAATGTAAATGTACAAATGGAATCAAACATATAATATGTCAAAGATGCCAAAAGGATAACATATGTCACATGCAAAAAAAAGAGATAAGTAAAAGAAGAAATAATAGACGAATGATGTGTGTGGTAATGGGGTGGGAAAATAATAAGCTTGTGCTTCATCCCGCTCCATTTCGACCATAATGAAATTTATTTTTTGTTTAAGAATTTTTATGTATGTTATTTGTGTTTAAAAATCAATCAAATCAAACTACTATGTAAAAAAATATCTGTAAATTACAACGCCAAATCGAAAAAAGTAGTGATTTCCAAATTTACTTTGACATTAATATACATCCTTTCCTGTCATTCAGACCTGTAATACATTCTGAAACAGGAGCAGTTTAGGGCTAGTAATCAGGTAAATTGGTTAAATAATGATGTCAGCAGGTGATTGTAATTATGATTTGGTACAGAAGCAGCATCCAAGAAAGGTCTAGTCCTTTAGGAGCAAAGATGGGCTGAGGATCACCAGTTTGCCAACAAATACGTGAGAAATTGTTCCTCAAAGAAAGATAGGAAGACATTTGGATATTTCACCTTCAACTGTGCAGAACATAGTAAAAGATTCAAGGAATCTGGAGGAATGTCAGTTCCCAAAGGACAAAGGCGCAAGCCTAAGCTAAACTACCGTGATCTCCGATCCCTCAGACTGCACTGCATCAAGGATCCTCATTCATTTATAAGCAAGATCAACACATGGGCTCAGGACTACTTTGGCAAAACTTTGTCAAGTACTACAATATGAAGTTGACTTCTCTGAGCTCTGAGGCATCTGGGATGGACAATCACACAGTGGATCACTAGTATTCTGGTCAGATGAATCAGTATTTCAGATATTTTTTGTGAGAAATGGATGCCGTGTGCTCTGGACCAAAGAAGAAAAGAATCATCCAGACTTTTACCAGCAACACGTCCAAAAGACAGGGTCTGTTATGGTATGGGGTTGTGTCAGGGGCCTTGGCAAAGGTAACTTGCACTTCTGTGACGGCACCGATAATGCTGGAAAGTACATAGAGATTTTGGAGCACAGTATGCTGCCTTTTAATTTTCTATATACTGTATTTGTTTCTTTTACACTATATTATTTCAAACTACTAAAATGTATATAAAGGCCTTTGTGTATTTGTAGAATTGAATTTTCAATATCAAAAGTTGACAGAGCAGAGATCAACATCTCATAATGCAATTCATTCGTAATTAAATAGAAAACACAAAAAAATGGAATAATTGATGTCTGAATAATCAATCATGTTTATGTCAGATTTATGACAATTTTTGTTGTCATCTCAAGTTGTCATTAAGACAAAAACAGGTTGTGCTGTATTTGTTTGTGTTAAGTTACAGTAAATGCAATGTCATCGCATTTAAAATATCATAAATGAGCGAATGACATTTGGGGCCCAATCCCAATTCTAAGGGGAAGGGTTAGATAGCCTTTCGAATGAAGATTTTTCAGGACCACACTCGAAACCAAGGGGTAGGAAAATTTCCCAGAATACACCAACCACAACGGCAGCATAGCTGCACCCAGAAGGAGATCCACAAATTAGTATTTTTTGTCATTATTACGAATTTTTACAACAAACAAGCACATGTTTTAATATATTCATAACCGCGTTTGTGTTTTACCATCATGCTCTAAAAAAAAAACGCTAAAATAAAAACGCTAAATTTTGCGATCTATAATCTCTAATATTAGCTCCTGTACAGCAGTCCCACAACATTCTGACACTCGATGACGCTCAAATCCCCTGTCAGAAAAGTCTAGTAGCTGGAAATGACCTTTTTACAGTGTCTGCTATAATGTTAATGTTGTTTTCGTGTGTTTACATAGATAAATAGGGCCACTGTGTAAATACACAGTATAGTTACAATCTTATTGCCACATTAGTTCATTATGATAACATAATATATGTCTTCAGTGATTTCCTGAAGATAAATACCAAAAAATAACACAACTGGAATAACTGCAGCAGTTGTGATCGTCAATCTCATATGAAGCAAGAGATCACGATGGCATATGATGACCAGTGTTGTGCAAGTTACTTCCAAACTGTAATACATTGCAGAATACTTGTTACTGTTATTTAAAAGTAATCCCTTACATTACAATATTACTGTCTCAGAATTGTAATATGTTACATTACTCTTATATTACTTTTTAGTTACTTTCACCAAAATAACTACAGAATTAGAACTTAACATTCTAAAGTGACCAAATGTACTGCAGAGCATTTTACATCCAGTAGAAAGCGATAAGATGTAGCAGAATGACTGTGAATCCAGGCTACTAACAATATAGTATATAACTGGCAACATGAAGGCTCAAGACAATGCAAGAAAGGATGACAGTCAGATCCACAAATGATCTGTTAAAAGTATGGTAGAGGTAAAGGGGTTATCTGGCAATATCTGTGAATAGCTTGACTATATTCATATTAGACACAACAGGCCTATATGTAAACTTCAATGCCATGACAAAATGCAGATTTCTTTTCTCTTCTTATTGTTGCAATTATTGTATTCACTTTAAATTCAAGTGGCTCACAACACAAAACTGTCCTGCACAAAGTGAGCATGATGAACAGCTTTCTCAATATAATGCTCGTGCACCGATTTCCTCTGTTTGTGGACAAAACTGTTTACGAGCTCTTAAATATACGCTGCTCGCGTGCAAATTTTCTTACGTTCTCTCAAATATGCACTGCTCACGCACAAATTTTCTTGCGCGCTTTCAGTACACGGTTCGCTCTGTGAGATTATATGCAGACTCACAATTTGTGCCTTGTGTTCCCTCTTCCTTTTGTGCTTTTTGATATGATTTATATTAGTACACTATTTATTAACAATAACTAAAATGCTAAAATAGACTTATCATTTTTAATCTAATAACCATACCATTTTTGGCTGTATTTTATATGATGAGATATTTCCAGTTTTAAACACTTAAAGACACAGAGAATAGACGTTGGATGTTAAGAATACGTTTTATTTTAAAAACATTTATTAAACATCTAAAAGGTGCACTATACTAATCAAATAAAAAACATTTAAAGTAAAATATAACGAACGCAAGCAGAAATGTAACTGATAGAAAATAGGGAAAAACGATGTGGTATTATAGCCTACTGTACTGTTCACTCTTCAAAAAAATCTCACTATCAATCTCATTTTATCATGGCAACTAAAATAAAGTGAACTAGTCTCTGTTGTCTGTTGTCTTCCATATTGTTGATGAGATTGGAGGACATTTTCCTTGTCATCCTCTTCATTTTGAGGAGAAGCTGTTTCACAGGGCCTCTGAACACACATATTGGCATGTACTGTGTTGAACAGTAGCCTACTACAGTAAAGTACTTCAATTATTCTGTTGTGGTAATACTATAGTTGCTATGGTAACACAACAAGCGTAATATAAACAAATGACCCAGTGCTGCAGTTTTTTTTAACAATATAGGGTATATTATTATTTTACAATTCACCATACTTACAGTAACTATTCTTAATACTACAGTATGCTGAAGCATTCATTAACAAGTTGTAAATAATACTAGCCTAAAAAAAGGCAGTACACTGTACCTAACGCTCAAAAACACTAGTGTTTATTATAGTATTTATATATTTACCTTAACCTGTAGGTAAATATTGTAGCAACATGTAAACCATATCAACATTCTTGAGATAACAATTTGACAAGAGGATCTCTGGAGAGCAAAAGCACAAAAAGAGGAGAAAACAAGGGACAAATTGTGAGCCTGCATCGTCTGACGGAGCGAGAGCAGATCATCCGCACGTGAGCAGACTGTTTTGAGTGCACGCGAGGAGTTTTGTCTACGGATAAAGGAAACCGGAGCGTTCGCTCGCGTACATGAATGCGCTCTCCACGTGTAATACTGCGCTTACGACAGTTGTCAGTGGAATATGAACGTACCTCCATCTCGCAAATGTACTGTCTTCTGCCATTTTCATCTATTTGCCGCTTTTCCGCTGCGCGTTAGAGCGTAACATTACTGCGAACCGGGCTGAGCCAATAGCCCCGGACCTCGAGCTCAGAGGCTGAAATCAATCCGCGCTCAAAGTTAACAGTTCCAGTAGCCAGAGGGAGATTAATGACAACACACACGTATGTTTAACTCACCACCAACAGGAAATAGAACTGCGGTATTTTTTAAATGTTAATGTCTTGCGGGCGAAAAGTTTGTTGTAACGCACGCGTTACTGAACATGTACCGAGTAAAATATTACTGAAAATCTATTAGTAATGCCTTACACTACTGCATTACTAGAAAATGTAATAAGTTACTGTAATACATTACTTTTGTAACGCATTACTCCCAACACTGATGATGACGTGTGCAGGTGTTGTAGTGCTGTACCATTTCTTAGGGGTACATTTTGAAGCCCTTCCCCTTCACACTCAGTTTTAAGGGTCAAGGGGAAGAGTAAAGGGTACAAAAATAGAATTGGGATTGGGCCTTGGTAATAGTTGTTATATACATGCATTCACATCCATGACATGTGACATGTCATGATTATAAAGGTTTAATGACAGTCTTATGAACATCAGTTTAAGAAAAGTGTTACTGAAATTACGAGGAATGTTCTGTAGCAGGAAAATCAGTCTTTTTGCGTGTTTAAATGCTATATGTGGGACTTATCTAATAAATTTCTTTTGCTAGGTCTTTTTCTGCAACAATCACTCATGAATTACTCTAAAGAGAACTTATTACATATCAACATCCCTTAACTCCACGTTTTGAGTTCACAATTGACAATTATAGGTTATATGTGCATATTATACATAGTTTGTGAATATTAGTTCAGGTTCAGACTTTTTTTGTGGGTAAAAATGTAATGAAACATATAGGTGGGACAGTGACCGTTTCAAACTGTATCCACTAACCGCACAGAATCATCCTGGAACAGTCTAGAAGTAGTAAGCTCTTAAGTCTCTCCATCACTGTTTGACTGTTTTTAACAAGAAAAGCTTTAATTCACTACTTTGTCATCTTTACTGTGTGAGATTCACTTGGTTTTTGTTTCTGGAGTGTCAGAATAGTGTAAAAAGGCTCCGCCCTCTTGTGGAAAGCAGCTCATTTGCATTTAAAGGGACACACAAAATCAATGTTTTCGCTCACTCCTAAACAGGAGAAATTTGACATATAATAGATGATATGAGGGGTATTTTAAGCTAAAACTTCACAGACATATTCTGGGGGCTCATTCTTATGAAAAGTGTTACGGCCCTAGAGGCCTTGTTTATTTTGATCCACTAGATGGAGTTCTGTGGTTTCTTCTAGAGTGTGTTTGGACCAGGTATGGGATGTTCTGAGGGTGTTCCTCCGATTCTCTTCAGCTTTAGAGTTTGTCTTTTCTTAATTTTTACTAAAATGCATGTATTTTTTCTATTAATGTCTTATTAAATACATTTAAGTTAATTAGTTTGTTGGTTTTGGTACTTCACTCACAAATAATATAATAATTTCTGCTTTTAAATGCTAAAAAAGATTCCCATTCACAACCAGTTAAAGTGCCTCTCTATAACCTCAATTTTTGTCAAACAAACAAAAAAAAAAAACTTACAGGAAGTCATATGAATTTCACAAAACATCACGTTTTCAGACATGTGACAACATACTGTAAGAAGTTCACGTGGAAAACATATCGCCACGTGGATAATGTGATCACATGGGATTTACACCAAAAAGTTCCAAAAACACACATTTTAACATTCCCATGTTTCACATTTTAATAAAGTCTAAATAATACAAAAAAACTACATGAAAATATTTATGCTAACATCAATTAACGTGTTAACATTTTTGCACTAAAGGGTCACAAAACACCAAAACACACTTTTTGAGATGCTGACAGTCATATATGTGTCCCACGCTGCTATAAACACTATTAGGACACATATATTTAGCTAAAAAGTAAAAACTGGTTGTTTTTGCATTATTTCAAGCAAATTCGTTCTTCCGGTTTGAAAAGAAATTTTATAGCTACGTCACAGCCATTATATCCTTGTGTGTATTCCAGCATGTAGACTGGATGTCTGTACTGGCGAAAACAACTAGACTTCTTTGAGCTTTCAGCATTAATTAATGAGACAGACTTGGTTTGAACCCATCAGCACGCTCTATTGTGAATAAGGTGCAACTTCATTAATATGCATGCTAGCTTCGAAGATGGTTTTTACCTGTTACAATGTTCAGACGGCAGAGAGACGCCACGTTGTGTTGCCAACCGTAATTAAAACAAGTGGAAGAAGAAGAATTGTTTGGAAACATTGGACGTCAGCGTTGCGTTTATAAATTTATAAAGGTTTTGTTTCCATTTCCCCACTATAACAGCGCAGCTGAACTCACATGTGGATTAGAGTGGTCTGCTAACACGTGCCAAAAATACGCTTGTAAGGAACATTTTTTACCCGAGAGCTTTTCTCATCTGGAAATGATGAAATCCGGATTTGCCGCTTGTCTTCTTTTAAAAAAGACGTGGTTCCAGTTGGCGTTGATTGTCCTGTCTCTACAGATTTGGTAAGTGTGCAATCAAAAGTTAGCAATCAAAGTTAGTTAGCATCATCAGCAGTACTCTTTCAGTTTTTAAAGACATACCTTAGTCAAAATTATTTAGTTACCAAGTTTACAGTACGCTGATATGACTACAATATTATGGACTGAAAGATCCGCTGTAAATGCTGCTCTCCGAATGTAAACACCTTAATCAAACTATTACCGTCGGGTAGGATTTTCGCCGCATTTTGTGACAGGATAGTCTATACACACATGGCTTTCTGACGCTACCTACCAAGTGCATCTAGGTTACCAAGAAATGTGGAGTTTTTTTTTCTCCCATTCGCCGTGCGGTATCAAACATTCCATTAAAACTATACTCTTCCAGCAGTTCCTCGCATACAATATCTCGTTAGTTATGGGGGCATGCATGAAATGTTCCTGAATGAAAGTGAAAGTGCCAAACTGCAGTTAAAGTCTACAAATTAATAATTTGGCAAATAATTAGATTACTGATGTCCATGTAAACACAGTCACTGTCTTTCTCCCCTGTGTCTGTGTGTTGTTTTGCTTTTTTGAAAATCAGTACGTGCCCAAACCATAGACTGTAAAAGATATGGACGTAGTATCCGTGACGTCACCCATAGGTTTCTGAACACTGCAAAAGAAGCTACAAGTAGGCGCGGCCAACCGTCGCCATTTTGTTCGCGCGTCATCGCACCAATCGCGGGATGCCAAACAAGGGCAAAGAGGCGGAGAGTGAGTGGAGCTACAGACGCATGCTGGATTCTCTGCATTTTGCTTAGACCTGGCTTAGACAGACTTTTTACTTTAGGAGAACGCTTAATACTTCATTATCTGTGACTCGTTTGTGTTCTGACCACATGTGCTTGGTTGTACACTATATCAATAAAGTTTTAAGAGGAGGAAAGTGCAAATTACTTCCAAACACTTAAAATATAGTCTGTGTTAGTAAATGTAAAGCTGTTTATAAAAATCCAGGCATAACACTGTATGACAACGCTTCAGATGACTGTTTTATAGGCTAGTTAATCAATCTGTCAGATTCTGGAGTGCATTACAGGTCTAAAGAGAATTATAAATGATAAATTATCTTAAATAAAATATATACATTTATAGAGATGGTATATAAGTATATAATTTCACTCACCTGGGAAATGGAGGCAACTTGAACGGTTTGTAAGCACAATTAAGTGCACACAGCATGCTATGGTATCTGATAATTGCAGAAAATAATTCCAAAAGACATTTGACGGTGTAAAGAAACATTAAACAAAACAAAAATACGATATATATGGCGAGCTCAGCGGCTAATTAGCCCGAATCAGCTGAGGTGACGAGACAGCTAGCAGCTAGACCTAGCTGTCACTCAAGTGGCCACGCCCTTAATTATGCAGACTTAATATAACTTAATAAAAACGAAACGGATGAGTTATAAAAAAATTCACCCCCCTCACAGTTGTCATGAAGGGTAATCATAGCTATATGCACCAAAGCCATCTTTTGTACCAGGCTGTAAACATGTTTTTATCAGCTGTAAAAATGGGCAATTTACCAATGCAGTCAGAAAGCACTTGGATTGAATTGTTGATGAATTGCAGTTTTGTTACTTCCGTATTGGCTTCCCGAGGGAGAGCGGGAGGTTGCCGCTTGGCCCAAACTGAAACTCCCATTTTTATGCAAATCCTTCCCTCTTTCCCTCCTCCGACACTCCCACCTAAACAGAACTGGACTCACCCACTTTCCTGACTTTTTTCAAACAAAAGGTGTGAAAACACCCTGCTGAGACAGGGGGGTTTCGTGGCCCTTTAAGACGAATAAAAATACAATTTCAAGTTTAATTTTCATGTTTTCATATGTGATTATACAGTTGAAGTCAGAATTATTAGCCCCCCTGATTTATTAGCCACCCTGTTTATTTTTTCCCCCAATTTCTGTTTAACGGAGAGAAGATTTTTTTTTTAACACATTTCTAAACATAATAGTTTTAATAATTTATTTCTAATAATCAATTTATTTTATCTTTGCCATGATGACAGTAAATAATATTTTACTAGATATTTTTCAAGATACTTCTATACAGCTTAAAGTGATATTTAAAGGCTTAACTAGGTCAATCGAAAAAAATATAGCTTAAAGGGGCTAATAATTTTGACCTTAAAATGGCTTTTAAAAAATTGAAAAACTGCTTTTATTCTATAGCCAAAATAAAACAAATAAGACTTTCTCCAAAAGAAAAAATATTATCAGACATACTGTGAAAATTTCCTTGCTCTGTTAAACATAATTTGGGAAATATTTGAAAAAAAAAAATATTCAAAGGGGGGCTAATAAATCTGACTTCAACTGTATGTGCACATTCACATGTCAAACTTGCGTGACATTTCTGATTAGGAAACGCATCACTTGCTGCAATTTAAAACAAAAAGACTCTGCTATCCTTTTATTTTATAACTTCTATCATCCAAACACCTGTCAACACATGCTTTTCAACATCCAAAATGTTATCAGGTCAAGTTTAGGTTTTTGAGTCTTCATTAATGCATGCATTTATTCGTTCATTCAGTCAGTCATTAATTAAGTCATTCATTCGTTGAGTCATTCCTTCATTTGTTCAGTAATGCATTCATTAATTTATGCACTCGTTTAATCAGTCATTCATTTGTTCAGTTTCAATTTTATTTCATGCCTCCAATAGCAAATAAAGCAAACAAAAGGGAATTGAAAACAATTTAGTTTCCCACCCCTACACAATTAGCATTCACATTATTAACATATTAATATGAACTGGCTCTTTGAAAGCCCATTTAATTTACAAAGACCACAGAATCTCACAAACCAGCTGCGTCACGAGAATATAAATGTTATTAAGCACTTGTCACCTGCATGTCTTACAAATCCGCTAAGAAGAGCAAGAGGCTGAGAGGGTTTGCAGGAACAATGTTGGGCATGCTCGACACGCCGGGGCTTTATCTCTGAAGCGCTGCCTGTGTCAACGGCCCTCACTTTCTATTGATCCACCTGCGCTGAACAGTATCTGTGTGGCAGCCGACACCGAACATCAGCAGCCACCAATTACTCTCTGATCACGGCTAATAAGTCTTTTGATGACAGTTCAAACGGCGTGAGCGGAGTGAGCTTTTACTGCACATCCTCAATGGATGTCTTTCTTTTTTCTTTATAGACAGGGTGCAAATACTCTGGATTTTTTCCCCCAGGCTCATTGGAGATATGTGCCCAGGGCTACATTTTTGAGAACCGGCAAATATGTACACTGTACTACATTGTCTTGCTTTGCTCACGAGCCTGGTGGTTGCAACAAGAGCACAATTTCTGCTTTTAAAGCCATTCACATCTATTTAAAGTGCCCCATTAGAAATATGTGTCCAGGGCGAAATTATTTCGAACCGACAAATATGTACCCTTTACTACATCGTCTTGCAGTTTTTTTGTTTTGTCAAATCCACTAGAGGGAATTGTGTACATTTTTGACAATTTCAAATACATTACTGGGGCATGTTTAACAAGGAAGTTTTTTCCAACATTTTTTAAAAATAATAACTAATTTCTAACAAGTCATTTCTTTTGTATTTGCAATGATAGCAGTACATCATATTTAGACAATTTGCAAGATACTAACATGCAGCTTAAAGTGAAATTTAGATTTAATTTTGAATTTAAGCTTAACTAGGTTAATTAGGCAAATCATTGGACAGCAGCGGTTTGTTCTGCAGCCAAAAAATAATTTTTTAAGGGGGCTAATAATACTGACCATTGAAAACTGATGTTATTTCATCCAAACTAAAATAAACAAGACTTTCTCCAGAAAAAAAAAACATATTATAGCTATGTTAAACATCTCTTAAACAATATATTTTTTAATTGTGTTTATATATATATATAAAAATTCACACACACACACACACACACATATATATATATATACACATATATATATATATATATATATATATATATATATATATATATATATTTATATGTGTATATAACCTTGCACACAACAGCACACGCATACCAATAGGCCTATTCATCATTTAATTTTGAAGAAAGCCACTCGGAGACCATCCTCCATGTTCAGTTGTGGACTGTATTTATTTTTGATCAAAGTTTAACCTGGTGCCATAAAATCAATTTGCTGCATCAGACACTATTGCTGTGTCTTAAATATGACAATCACCCCAGGGGTTGCCAAAAACCCCCAAAAACGAACGCTTTGTTTCCCAAGCCTGACATTGTTTTTCTCTTTTTTTCAGATGCTGTTTTCTGCTGTCAAAAAAAAAAACAATTTGCTGCGCTTCCAAATGATAAGAGCTTGAATTTACACAATAAACCACCATCATTATGGCATTGAATGTTTTTCAACCAATCACAACATACTGAACCATCTGACCAATCAGAGCAAAGTAGGCTCTTAGAAAGGGCGGGGTTTAGGGAGACCAGATCCTTAAAGTCCGCATGAACCAGAAGCTGCGACGTATTGTGTCGCAGTTCCGAGAGAAAATGAGTATTAAATGACAAAAACATTGGGCGTGGCTTGTTGTTTCTACTGCAAGCTGATTGGATGTAGTAAAGTAGGCATTTCATTCAGAAAGATCGAAAAATGTGTTTTAGAAGAGTTATTATAACCTAACCAAAGAGCATGGAATCACCAAGAGGTGACACTCTAGTGCGATTTGGGAAACAGCCACTAGATGGCGCGGCGGCCATTTTGGAATTAAAATTTCAATAGAACAACAGCATATAATAAGTCTGTAAAATAAATTATTAAAAGTGCTGATGATAGAGATAGTAAGTGTTGTATTGTCGTCTTTCAGGTTGTATCTGAACTTTAATGCACTTTTTAAATAAATAAATAAAAAACAAAGCAGCTGCTTTCCATCGCGACAGCAATAAGATCTAATGGACAGCCGACCGCTTTCACTCCAAAATGGCGGAATCCGGGGCTGTTGCTGGGCGCTGCTGTTGCAATGGAACGTTCTATTGAGTGTCGCCTCTTGGTCATTCTAAGCTCTTTGACCTAACAGACACCTCCATAGACTGTAAAAGATATGGACGTAGTATCCGTGACGTCACCCATAGGTTTATGAAGAACCCAAAAGAAGCTACTAGAAGGCGTGGCCAACCGTCGCCATTTTGTTCGCGCGTCATCGTACCAACCCCAGGCATACCATACAAGGGCAAAGAGGCGGAGTGTGAGCGGATCTACAGACGCCCTGCTTAGACGGCCTTTCCTAAGGGAGAAACGCTTAATACTTCATCACCTGCGACTCGTTTGTGTTTTGACCACATGTGCTTGGTTGTACACTTTATCAATAAAGTGTTTAGACTTTTAAAAACACTGTTTCAGAAGCAACGTCATAAGCGCAATGCTTAGTGGCTCAATGCATTACACATTGAGCCACTAAGCATTGGGCTTCTGACGTTTTTTAACAGGAGGAAAGTGCGAATTACTTCCAAAAACTTCAGATATAGTCTGTGTTAGTAAATGCAAGGCTAATTATGAAGTCCAGGCAGAACACTGTATGACAACGCTTCAGATGACTGTTCTAGAGCCTACAGCTAATAATCTGTCAGATTCTGGAGTGCATTACAGCTCTAAAGAACATTATAAATGATAAATGATCTTAAATAAAACAAATACATTCATAGAGATGGTATATAATTATATATTTCACTCACCTGGGAAAGGGAGGCCACGTGAATGGCTTGTGAGCACAATTAAGTGCACACAGCATGCTATAGTATCTGATAAATGTAAGAAATAATTCCAAAAGGCAGCTGACTGTGTAAAGCCACATATAACAACACAACAATAGGATGAATATGCCGAGATCAGCGGCTAATCAGCCGTAATCAGCTGAGGTGAAGTGACGGCGACCAGCGAGACCTAGCTGTCACTCAAGTGGCCACG
Source organism: Danio kyathit (assembly GCA_903798195.1). Classification (NCBI taxonomy): domain Eukaryota; kingdom Metazoa; phylum Chordata; class Actinopteri; order Cypriniformes; family Danionidae; genus Danio; species Danio kyathit. The sequence continues at coordinate 44,902,692 of LR812541.1, read as the reverse complement.
CCCTTAATTATGCAAACTTAATATAACCTAATATAAAGGAAACAGATGAGTTATAAAAAAATTCACCCCCCTCACAGTTGTCACGAAGGGTAATATTAGCTATATGAACCAAAATCGTTCTTTGTACCAGGCTGTAAACACCTTTTTTTATGCAGTAAAGTTGGCCATTCTAACAGTGGGCTCAATAGAAATTTGCTCTATTATGGAGCCAGGACTAGCGGAATTTCGATGAGTTGCAGTTTCAGTTACTTCCGTATTGGCTTCCCGAGGGAGAGCGGGAGGTTGCCGCTTGGACACCTCCTCCTCCTCACCATTTCTGTATGTTGTCAAAACTGACAGTTGGAGGGGCGTGGCTAAGTATGTTAGCCACACCCAATACCTCAGACAGACATAATCAGAGAATTTAACTGAAAACAAACAGGAAGTGAATTTTTAGATTCCAATTAAAGATTACAAGGGCAAACTATTTTTAAAAAAAACTAGCAATGTGAGCTAACAAAATCAATATGGTTAGTTCTGATTTCATTTGTACTTTAAACAAACCATTTCAGATACTGTGAAAAAAAGAGCCAATGCTGCAATGGATGTTATGAGAAAATGAAAGAGTTTTTTTGACATCCACTCTAAAATAAATTTTAGAGTAGCATAACTAAGGCAAATAAATGATTACAAAGAGTTTTGCCAAAGTTCTAATTCAATCCCTACTAATAAGCAATAATAATATCATCTCCTGAAGATAAAACAAATGTTTCTTCTCACCACACCAAAGGGAATTGAATCAATACGGTAAGATGATTTATCCATGTTCCAAATAATCAGAGACTTGTTCAGCCGCCCCGAGCCTCCGGTGAGTGAAGGAACAGAACATTTGCTCAGACAGAGGCAATAAAAGAGGTGACGGGGTCAAGTCATTGTAAGCTATCATTGAGATGAAGGCCTCTGGGTTTTAGTAATGCATTGCATAAGCCTAACTATAAGCATATCACGCTTTATCAAAGAGAGCGAAGGAAAGTTCACTGCAACTCTGATAAAAATGTAATCTTTATCATTTACATTGTTCCAGGCCAGAATGGCGATTTTACTTACAAATTTTCTTGCAAATATATGGATTTTATAGAACCGCGTTGCTTAAGGATTTTAAAGCATTATTTAAGCTTTTAAAATAAACTATTAAAAAAATTATTAAATATTATTGAACTCTTCCTTTGCTTTTTTATTTATACTAAAAAATACATCATCATATATAAATGGATTTTATGTAAGTATTATTTTATGGGTTGTACAGATGAGTGCAAAATTATTAGTGATTAATGAAAGAAATAATACATTTTAAAAAAATAGATTTCCCAAGTGATGTTTAAAGATTTTTTCAACATTTTCATTTTTTTTTTTAAATAACTCATTTCTAATAACTGATTTCTTTTGTCTTTGCCATGATGGCAGTACATAATATTTTACTAGATATTTTCAAGATACTAATATGCAGCTTAAAATCCAACATAAAAGTTTATTTAGGTTAACTAGGCAAATCATAGGACAACGGTGTTTTGTTCTGTAGCCAATCAAAAACAATAATTTCTTAAGCATGCTAATAATATTGACTTTTAATATTCAATAGTATTTTAATTCAGTAATATTCTATATTTATTATTGACCTTTTTATTATTCCATCCAAACTAAAATAAACAAGACTATATATATATATATATATATATATATATATATATATATATATATATATATATATATATATATATATATATATATATTATAGGAAATCTCATTGCTCTTTTAAACAACACTTGAACAATATTCATCACCTCATCACCACTTTAAGTTCTAATCAGTATCAAACCTTTAACTTAATAAACAGTTGTAGTTAAATAAATCAATGGAGCACAACCCTGCAACAGAACTCAGTAAGGTTGGAAGAAACAAAGCTTAAAGGAGTAAATTAGCGGTTGTTTTCCGTGACAGGTTTCAGCCACTGTTTAAACTTGCTTTTCTCCAACCAGGAGTACGCAAACTTACATTTTCCCATTTTGCTGCTGTTTTGCTCGATGGTTTCGCTACATGTGGAGAGCGTCACGTCACCTTCTGGCGTTTGTCCCAAAGTACATGACATCACCCGGATGGAGGAGCTTGAACAAAAATTAAGACCTCGTAAAACCACGATTCTGACTTTTAAATACCTTTTAAGGGCCTTAATTTTCTCATAATTGATTTATCAACTTTTATATTATATCTGATATTATGGAAAATCTTTTTGCTCTGTTAAACAACACTTGAACGATATTTGAAAAAGAATACAAATTTCCCCGGACAGCTAATCATCTTGCTTTTAAATGTATGTACTGTATATTAATAAAAGTAAATAAATATTACTGATATGCAAACATTTTTTTAAATCTATAAAATATTATATATTAATTATAATATATATTTTAATTGTCTCTCTCTCTCTCTCTCTCTCTCTCTCTCTCTCTCTCTCTCTTTCCATATATATATATATATATATATATATATATATATATATATATATATATATATATATATATATATATATATATATATATATATATATATATATATATATATATATATATATCAGTTGAAGTCAGAATTATTAGCTCCCCTGAATTAGTAGCCCCCCTGTTTTTTCCCCCCCTTTTCAGTTTAACGGAGAGAAGATTTTCTCAACACATTTCTAAACATATTATTTTTAATAACTGATCTCTAATAACGGTTTTATTTTATCTTTGCCATGGTGACAGTACATATTATTTTACTAGATATTTTTCATACACTTCTATACAGCTTAAAGTGACATTTAAAGGCTTAACTGGGCTAAGGTTAACTAGGCAGGTTAGGGTAATTAGGCAAGTTATTGTATAATGATGGTTTGTTCTTTAGACAATCAAAAAAATTGCCTAAAAGGGCTAATAATTTTGTCCTTAAAATGGTGATTAAAAAATTAAAAACTGTTTTTATTCTAGTCGAAATAAAACAAATAAGAATTTATCCAGAAGAAAAAATATTATCAGACATACTGTGAAAATTTCTTTGCTCTGTTAAACATCATTTGGGAAATATTTAAAAAAGAGAAAAAAATCTAAGGGGGGCTAATAATTATGACTTATATATATATAATATATATATATAATTATTTGAAAAAAAAGATGGAATGTAAAACAATACTGTTTTATGGACTACAAAAGATAAAGAAGCAATATGCAATAACTCAAGCCTAAAAATACACTGTAAAAAATGACAAAAAAGATATTTGAAAGATGTATGTTGCCTAAACTTATTTTTATAAGTTAATCAGGTATAAATTTGTTATTTATTTATTTTGTTTAACATCATATTTTTGTCAGTTTGATTGATGTAAGTTGAGATGACAAGAAAAGTTCATTTAATTCAACAAAAAAAATTTAAGGCAGCAAGATTTTTTTTCTTTTCTTTTTTTATTCTTTATAAAACAGAATATTTTAACATGCACAATGAAGTGCGCGAGACTTTGTGAGGCTCTGGTTCATGCTTGAACTCAGCAGTCAGTCAGTCAATGCCCACTATGTGAATGTCACCGCTTCACAATGACGTGAATGAAGGTATGAAGATCGATTATACTTTTGAACTGCAACGATTGTTTAAACCAAACAGCTAAAATAACTAAATAATTGATGTTGGTGAAACAAAGCAAGTAATCTGAGAAGAGACAGCAGAAGCAAGCATGTCGTGCACTGTAAAACAAAAAGTTAACTCAACTTAAAATTGTAAGGCAACTTGCTGCAGAGCTTTTTTGAGTTGACTCAACTTAAATCGAATCAAGTGCAGTACTTGGGTTGAAAGTTGAGTCAACTCAAAAAAGCTCTGCAGCAAGTTGCCTTTCAATTTTGAGATGAGTCATCTTTTTTTTTTCCAGTGTGGACAAATCCTTGGGTCAAGGTGACATCAACAGTCCTTTGCATATGAAAAGTGTTGGGGGTAACGCATTACAAGTAACATGAGTAAAGTCAATGAGGGGGTCCTGGTTGTGTTGACAGCGGTTCAGGTGTCGTTTGAATGATACTAGAGAATCAGCAGTCCGTGTGGGAATGAGAAGATCATTCCACCAGTGAGGAATATTGAATGAAAAGGTTTTGGAAAGTGACTTAAACATTTTCTAATTCTAAAATACATTATAATTCCAATACATTTCTACTTTGACTCAAATTAAAAATATAAGAACAGAGGCCTTAAAGAGATGAAAATTCTGTCATAGCCTTAACTTATTACACCCCTGCTGAGTTTCTGGATATCGCTAGCATTCTTCCATAGTATTTGTTTTTTCTACTATAGATATCAATTTTCAACAGGTTTCCAGCTTTCTTCAGAATATTTTCATTTGTGTTCAAGAGAAGAAAGAAACTCAAAAGTTTGGAACCACTTAAAAGTGAGTAAACAGTGAGTGAATTTTCAGTTTTGGATGAACTATCCCTTTTAATATGTTTACCGGAGCAACATTTATCAGTGTATGTGTACTTGAATTGTGTACTGTGTCCGCCTCTGCACATGTGTGTTTGAATCAATGCCACTGTTTGATATTCAGCGAGGGTTTGTTGAGCAGCAGGAGGATCTCTGACTCTCTGAAGTTAATCCAGGGCTAGTTTATATGCAGAGCTCATGTTGTCTTTGTGTTTTATTCCCTGTATTGGGGGGAAATCAAGATTGAATGCTCTCTAAGGGCTGATTTGGGGATGAACTCCGTTTGCCATCATTGCTACGGTTTTGCTTTCAGTCTCACAAAAGAAATCATTTGATTCTGGAAAGATAGCTATTCCTAAAAGAGTGCATTAGTGTCCGCCCACTTTTTCAGTGGTACTTATACTGAAGTATTTTTTACATGGTCTTAACTAATATGTACTTACACTGAAACGAATCCGTTGTTACAATGTACATATTGTGTAAACACATGTTTTCACATTGTATTTATAATTGAATAAATGTTTATTTCTGTAATTACATTTATAATTACACCATACCTTACGCCCTGACCAACACAAAACCAACCCATACCACCAAACCTGTCCCTAACCCTATCGGTATTCCATCTAAGTAGCACCAGAAGTGTTTTGCAATATACATTATGAACACAGTAAGCACATTTTGATGCAACTATATAGTAGTTAAGGCCACTTAATATAAAGTGGGACCAAATTCTGTGTCATTTGCAGTGTTTGGTGGTATTATAGTTCCACCATTAAAGCCCTTACCTTTGACTTTTTTTGTCTGAAAGTCAATCAGCTTTGCTTCAAATCAAAATTTTGTGGTTGGTTTGGTTTACAGCATACCACACTTTAACTAAGACTTTTTTGAAAATGGCAACAGAAAAAAGGTCCCATTTTATATTGAGTGGCCACCACATGGGCTCAGGACTACTTTGGCAAACCTTTGTCAAGTACCACAATAGTTACATCCAAACATTAACCAAGCCAGTTAAAACTGTGCTGTGCCAAAAGGAAGCCCTATGCTAACAGTGTCCAGAAGCGACTTCTCTGGGCTCAGAGGCATCTGGGATGAACCATCACACAGTGGAAACATGTTCTGTGGTCAGATGAATCAGTATTTCAGGTATTTTTGGGAGGAAAATGGATGCAGTGTGCTCCGGACCAAAGAAGGAAAGGATCATCCAGACTGTTACCAGCAACAAGTCCAAAAGCCAGGGTCTGTCATGGTCAAGTGCCCTTGCATGGTGCATGAGGAAAACCAAGAGAATCATCAGCGACTCCAGCCACCCAAGCCATAGACTTTTCTCTCTGCTACCCTCAGGCAGAAGGTTCCGCAGCATCCGGTCACGCACCAGCCGACTGAAGGAAAGTTTCTTCCCTCAGACTATCAGGCTGATGAACACTTAACACACCCCACACAAACTCTTCCCTACCCCACACTGCACACCATCAAGATGTAGCATGCACTGCACTTTAACAAATCCATACTTAAAACAATACTGCCTACGTATCGCTGTCAACATTGCCAATTTTACATTGTCTTGTTTTTTGTGAGTATGTTGTTGTATACTGCACTGTCTGTATCCTGCACTTTCTGTATTTTTGCACTGTCTGTATTTCGCACTGTCGTTGTATTTGCACTGTCTGTATTTTGCACTGTCGTTGTATTTGCACTGTCTGTATTTTGCACTGTCTGTATTTTGCACTGTCTGTATTTTGCACTGTCGTTGTATTTGCACTGTCTGTATTTTGCACTGTCTGGAGCCAGCACCTAAGCTTTTCACTCATCATAGCACACGTGCTGCTGATGATGTGACAATAAAAGTGATTTGATTTGATTTGGCAAATCTAACTTGAAGTTCTTTGATGGTACAATTAATGCTGAAAAGTACATGGAGATTTTGGAGCACAATATGCTGCCTTCTCTTGCAGGGACACCCATGCCTGAGGATACAGGTACTTAACTGGCCTGCCTGCAGTCCCGACCTGTCTCCAATAGAGAATGTGTGGCGCATTTTGAAGCACAAAATGCGACAAAGAAAACCCTGTACTGTTGCCTGTCCCAACATTTTTTGAAATATGTTGCAAGGACCAGTTGGAATATGTGTTTATTTAGAAAAATAAATAAATAAATAAACAAAAAACTTGAGGAACACATTAAATAATGTTTGTTGTATTGTCTGCAATGAATTACAAGTTCAATTAGAAATCACTACTTTCTTTTTTTATTAGCATTTTCCATACTGTCCCAGCATTTTCTGATTTAGGGTTGTACATACACTAGGGTTGGGTCAATAGACATTGCCATCGTCCATTGCCGATGGCCAATAGACATCATGATGCTGAGCTGGCATCGCGATCCTTCGCCCCAGCCCCATCGCAGCAGCAACCCGCTCACGAAAAATACACTCTTAGGCCCTCTCTACACTAATACGTTTTGAGATCCACGTCCACACTGGCATTTCATCTAGCATTTCTGAAAAGATCTCCATCCACACTACAGTATAGCGCTGAAAACGCACATCACGTGACCACACACACACACACTGGCATGCCTGCAGCATATGCACACGTCTGAGCTCTAGGCAGTCAGCGGGTGCTTTGAGCACAAAACCCCAGAGAGCAGTGCACGTCGGACAGTTTATCAAGGACGTACCGCTCCATCGCGTCTCACTATAGTTGTTAAACGTGATATTTAATTAATCTTGTCTCTAACGACTCTTCGGTCTTTTGAATCTATCAGGTACTGTATCACGGCATCAGTACACTGCTTCAATCTTTCGCTTTCATGCTTGTACTTAGTAATTTTAGCGAAAACCTCAGATACTGTTGGTTGGTTCCTGTTGGTTGTGCACCTTTTTTGTCGCCGCCATTATAACGACACAGATCACTCTGCCTATTCATGCCAGAGTCCCGCGGAAAAAGTGATTGTCAGGTGGTAATTTGTGTGTAACTTATCTTTATTTATTTATGATTTGGTTATGGGTAAAACAAAGACCATGCGGGTCAGATAGTTGAAACTGTAAGCTACAAATAATTAATTAGTTATGAATTAATAAATTAATTATTCATAAATAATTCATTCCTCGCCGCCTACGACGACGATGCCATCGTCCATCGTGATGTTTTACATTAGACATCATACAATGCCAAATTGGTCGACATCGCCCAACCCTAACATACACATACATGTATATATTTGACATTTTTTTATATATATATTTATAAATATATTTGTTTGTTTATATTAATAAATTTAATATTTATATTTAAATAATTATAAATACATAATATAATTATTATAATATATTATTATTATTATTATTATTATTATTATTATTATAACCTTTATTTTACCAGCAAAGAAACATTGAGATTAAAAATCTCTGATACACGAGCATCCTGGCCAAGATTAAGCAGTATACATGTCACATGGGTCTAACAAACAACAAACAAAAAATTATTGACAGTTACCATAAATCACACATTGACAAACTATTCAAAACATCTACAAGCCTGTGTTTCAATTTTTAAATCAGTTATACTCTTTTTAAAAGCATTGTGAAATCAATTCTTTAAACAGCAACTTTGTCTGAGATTATTCCATGCAAAAGGTGCTGCGTATTTAAAAGCCTTTTTTCCCCATCTCAGTCCTCACTGTAGGAACAGCCAGTAAATAAATATCCTGTGACCGAAGGCCATAGTTAAGGACAGGCTTTTTACAAATGTAATTCTGTAGATATGATGGGAGTAAACCCAGTATAGATTTGTAAACAAGGATATGCCAATGCTTGAGCCAACGAATGGACAAAGCAGACCAACATACCCTAGTACACAGCACACAATGATGAGTTAGGGATTTTAAATTAGTTATAAATCTTAGTGCACCATGGTGAACTTCTAAAATAGAAGCCTAAAATCACTTTTAATTTGATATAATATCAATATGTACATATTTTTTATTTGTTTTATTTATATATACAGTTGAAGTCAGAATTATTAGCCCCCTTTTGATTTTTCTTTCTTTTTTAAAATATTTCCCAAATGATGTTTAACAGAACAAGGAAATTTTCACAGTATGTCTGATAATATTTTTTCTTCTGGAGAAAGTCTTATTTGTTTTATTTCGGCTAGAATAAAAGCAGATTTTAATTTTTTAAAAACTATTTTAAGGTCAAAATTATTAGCCCTTTTAAACTATTTTTGTTTTCAATAGTCTACAGAACAAACCATCATTATATGATAACTTGCCTAATTACCCTAACCTGCCTAGTTAACCTAATTAACCTAGTTAAGCCTTTAAATTTCACTTTAAGCTGTATAGAAGCGTCTAGAAAAATATCTAGTAAAATATTATTTACTGTCATCATGACAAAGATAAAATAAATCGGTTATTAGAAATGAGTTATAAAAACTATTATGTTTGAAAATGTGTTGAAAAAATGTTCTCTCCGTTAAACAGAAATTGGGGAAAAAAATAAACAGGGGGGCTAATAAATCAGGGGGTTGAATAATTCTGATTTCTACTGTATATATATATATATATATATATATATATATATATATATATATATATATATATATATATATATATATATATATATATATATATACATACAGTATACACACACACACACACACACACACACTCTCTTTATGCATAGTGAGTACACAAACAGTATTACAAATTTTTGAATTCAATTTAAATGACATTTTTTAACCTAACTGTTGTGTTTGTCCATATTTGACCCAGCGCTGAGTTAACACAACACAGCATTTTGAAGAGTGTGTGACATGTGAATAATGAATATTGAATAATGGCAATAGCCAAAAAGCATATTTACACTAAACTCACTTTCATGTCTGTCTCCGTCTGCTATGAAGTTGGTCATTTTTCACCTTCCAATCAATTCAAGTTGGATAAAATCAAGAGCTTTTGAAGATGATCTTCCGGCAAAATATCATTTTAGACATTATGGAAGTAAAATGTTTTGCAAATTGCAGTTCACATCGACTTCAGCATGCATAACATATTACCCTAAAGTACATAAGCTAATTAACTGTTTGAAAAACCAAGCCGCAGAAATCCACTTCACCATTATGGCAGTGTTTATGAGTGCTTATATTACATTAAGTATGGTTTTACATTGCTAATGAGGGACTACAGGATCTGTCTTACCACACTGAAGGCTGTAGTTTAGTGTTATTAGAGAGACGCGGGATCAATAAGCATGCAGTCGTCATGTCTGGGAATGTTTGAACATCAGCATACCTTCGGTTTATATTGTCAACTGTTAGGAGTAAACGATCATATAAAAACAAAGAGGACTAAAAAAATCATTTCAATTTGGGATTAAACAGATGTTGCAAACAATGTGACATTTTAGACAAATGCTCTCACGTTTGTTTGTTTTTTGAGCACACGAAATGCAATATCACAAAGGGATTTCTTTTCTGAGAGAGACAGTAATTAATTGAAGCACAGTGGATTAGCAGAGTGTGTGTTTGTTTATTGTGTATACGCGCTGTCTGATGTTGATTACAAAAAAGACTATTTTTATTTTGTGAATAACCCCAGGAAAATGTGCACTATATTTTTTCACTTTATATGACTTGTTTATGATGCTGATGATAATAATTATGATGGGCGTCATAGTGGCGTAGTGGGTATCACAATCGCCTCACAGCAAGAATACCGCTGGTTCGAGCCTCGGCTGGGTCAGTTGGCATTTCTGTGTGGAGTTTGCATGTCCTCCCCGTGTTGGCGTGGGTTTTCTCCGGGTACTCCGGTTTTCCACACAGTCCAAAGACATGTGTTATAGGTGAATTGGGTAGGTTAAATTGTCCATTGTGTATGTGTATAAATGAGTGTGTATGGATGTTTCCAAGTGATGGGTTTCAGCTGGAAGGGCATCCACTGTGTAAAACATATGCTGGATAAGTTGGAGGGTTATTCTGCTGAGGCGACTCCAGATTAATATAGGGACTAAGCCAAAAAGAAAAGGAATGAATGAATAATAATAATGAGAGTAATTGGTTAATCTGTACATGATGTCATTCTTATAAACTACACTTACTGGCCACTTTATTAGGTACACCTGTCCAACTGCTGTTTAATGCAAATTTCTAATCAACCAATCACATGGCAGCAACTCAAGACGATCAAGACGAATGGTCAAGATGATCTGCTGCAGTTCAAAGCGAGCATCAGAATGGGGAAGAAAGGTGATTTAAGTGATTTGAACATGCATGGTTGTTGGTGCCAGACGGGCTGTTCTGAGTATTTCAGAAACTGCTGATCCACTGGGATTTTCACGCATAACCATTGTGAGCGGCAGTTCTGTGGGCGCAAATGCCTTGTTGATGCCAGAGGTCAGAGGAGAATGGCCAGACTGGTTCCAGCTGATAGAAAGGCAACAGTAACTCAAATAACCACTCGTTACAACTGAGGTATCCAGAAGAGCATCTCTGAACACACATCATGTCCAACCTTGAGGCAGATGGGCTACAGCAGCAGAAGACCACACTGGGTACAACTCCTGTCAACTAAGAACAGGAAATTGAGGCTACAATTCGCACAGGCTCACCAAAATTGGACAATAGAGAATTGGAAAAAGTTGCCTGGTCTGATGAGTTTCAATTTCTGCTGCAACATTTGGATTTTAGGGTCAGAATTTGGCATCAACAACATGAAAGCATGGATCCATGCTACCTTTTATCAACGGTTCAGGCTGCTGCTGGTGGTGTAATGGTGTGGGGGATATTTTCTTGGCACACTTTGGGCCCATTAGTACCAATTGAGCATCATTTCAACAGCACAGCCTACCTGAGTATTGTTGCTGACCATGTCCATCTCTTTATGACCACAGTGTACCCATCTTCTGATGGCTACTTCCAGCAGGATAACGCACCATGTCATAAAGCGTGAATCATCTCAGACTGGTTTCTTGAACATGACAATGAGTTCACTGTACTCAAATGGCCTCCACAGTCATCAGATCTCAAACTAATAGAACACTTTTGGGATGTGGTGGAACGGGAGATTCACATCATGGATGTGTAGCCAACAAATCTGCAGCAACTGTGTGATGCCATCATGTCAATATGGACCAAACTCTTTTAGGTATTTTCCAGTACCTTTCCAATGCCACAAAGGATTAAGGCAGTTCTGAAGGTAAAAGGGGGTCAAGCCCGGTACTAGCAAAGTGTACCTAATAAAGTGGCCGGTGAGTGTATAACAGTGTGACAACAACAGCAGTTAAATTATTTATAATAAGTATTATTAATACTTAATAATAGTAATAATATTAATAATAATCATAATTATGAGTTTGAAGTGACTTAATAATATTAATAATAACAATAATTATTCAAATTCCACATAATAATAATAATAATAATAATAATAATAATAATTCAAATGTGACTTAATAATAAAATATATTAATAATATTAAAAAGTTAAATGTGACTTAATATTAAATAATAATAAGTTAAATGTGATCTAATAATAATAATAATAATAATAATAATAAACTGAATTCTGTATGTTGTATTTTAAACCGCACACACACGACAAGTGTTTGGCTCAACAACAGTGATTCTGCATGCTAATCTGAAAAAGTCAAGAGCATATTTTAAATCTCCAAAAGGTTAACTAACGCCGACATGCCATCAGCACATCACAGGCACTTTCAATCTTGCCAAACTCTCTCGCTGCCTTGAACCGTTTGCTCAAATCATAAAATGAGGCTGAAAATGCCAAACTCATTACAGACACGCAGGAGCGCAGATCATGATTTCTCTGTTCAGCGAGCTCCCAGAGTCCTCTCCTAAACACAGCCTTAATGACACGATTAGCAGGTGATACGGACGCTTTCACATAAACAGCAGTGTCTCCATCCATGGAAATCAGGAATAAACTGCCAAAAGCCAAGTAATATTGGGCTTCACAATATATCATTTCAGCATTGATATCACAATGTGCGCATTCGCAATACAGGTCACATCGCAAGATTTGCAATGTTGAGTCTGAATTATAGTACAGAATTCTATTTAATACTGTATTTATATGGCATTTATACACTAAAAAAATGATTAGTTGACGACTTCAAATACGTGAGTATACCTGTTGTCTTAAAGGGGTGGTCCAGAGTGTATTTTTAAGGCTTGGTTGTGTTTATAAGATGCAAAGCAATGTGTGCTCATGCTTCACTTGTAGAAAATCATGATATCTTACTTTGATTATATACAGCTACTCAGCTAACATGAAAACAACCATCATGTTTCCTAGTTCCTCCGAAAACCTGCCCTCAAGAGGCTCTGGTTGGTCAGCTAACATAATGTGCTGTTCGCAGATTGGCTCCATGTCACCAGGAAAAGTGTCATGCCTCTACTAGCACATGCTGTATCTCTGCTGTGTAAATACCGTCAGTCAGAGTAGCTGTTAGCCGTATCAGTTTGAGCCTGAATCAGACAGAAAATGAAGAGCACAGAGCTGAACCTCACGCCTGCTCTCTAAAATAAAATCTGACAAGTGTCTTTCACATATATTCGGGTTATAAGCATGTGTAGGTAATATGAAACGTGCACATATCTTTTGCGAGTTTGTTATTTGAGATGTAGAACGCAGGGAAAGCAGCTAATAGAGAGACACTGCAGCGCTGCTGAAGATTGTGGGTGTTTACAGGGGTTTGACGGATAAATAGGAATTTGTAGCTATATTGTTAACACCTAACAGCATTTCCCACTTACAGGTTGTGGCTCACAATCAACAGCTTCGTCTATTATGGTTAGAGATGCTCCTTCTTTGAGGAGTTTTTAGCCGAATCCAGCACTGAACTGGGAGATTCTGGAAGTTCTCCTTTGTCAAATGCTAGCGCTATATCTTTTTTATATAATTCTCTGGAACATAATTAAAATTAAGTTGTAAGCACTTCTCTCTTTGTGTCATGTCCTTTGGAAGCCCAAATACAGAAACAGAAGAAGCTCTGTGGAAATAGCTGAGTTTGGACGGCATTTTAGCTTTCTCTGCTATAACATTACAGCGCATCTGGCCACGCCCCTTCACTGCACAGGGTGTATGCGCGTAACATGAAGAGTTTATGATATATTTATGAAACTTTGTTCGCTGTAGGCTTTGCTAAGCTAACTCTGTAAAAGCCAATGTCTCCCTTTTCATTGAACTTTGAGTGCATTACATTCAGAGATGTTGTTTATGTTCACAAATCTACATTACACATTGTTAGGATTGATTTGTGTTGGTGTGTTTTGATTATAGGTAGGGGGCGTGCCTTCGGCGCAGCTGATGTTGGTCAGCGCCCTTATTTAAACCCCGTCAGAGAGTTGGTCGGGGCGGCTGTTCATTGACTTGGCAGTTGGCCAGAGCTGTGCTCCAATTTGGATATTATGTTTTGTTTCGCATCCATACACTATCACTGACAACATTTACCGCATCCATTCTCTTGCTTTTCACACTGATTGAACATACTGATACTGATGTTTTGATTATATTATTTTAAATTGGGTTAAATAAATATTCTTTTGATTATATTTCGCCGTGTCGTCTCCCTCATTATGTTACATCCCTGAGCCAGGTGTAACACACATCAACTAAAGTTTCAAATATGATATCGTAGTGGACCACCCCTTTATGGAAAAACTCTTAATTTTGACTTATTTCTTCTGAAGTTGAAAAGACAATAATATTTTTACTTGAACTAAGAATTTTTAGATATTTGGACTAGAAACGAGACAAAGCAAAGTGAGAAAAGCATTCTTTTGCATCGTGGTTATTTAATTTCTGCACCTGAATACGGTTAGACTGCCCAGAAATCTATCAAATAGTGCTATTCAAACCATCTTGTGAGACTGTATTTATATTGCAATATTTATCGCAGAAAAATAAAATATCACAATATCAGATTTTAATAATATCATGCAGCCTAGGGCTGGGCGATATGGCAAAACTGAAATCTCAAAATGTATTTTCCATATTGAACGATAATGATATATATTTCGATATAAGTTGTTAATACTTCTATATCTGTATCATTATCATATGTATATATGGGCATCAGAGTAAATCGTGTTCGCTACTCAAGGGTGGAAATACAATTGTTTACAATAGAATCCTAATTCTGTTTTTTTGTCATGTAGCTGAATCTGCTGTGGAGTGGATTTCAAGCAGCAGCCAGGAGCAAAGTGAGAGAGCAGAACAACAACTCTTGTAATACTTTTTTGTTGCATGTGCACTGGACTTATTTCACACAATGTACTTCTTGTGCTTAAATAAATCATTCATACTATACGTTTCTGCCTATTATTTTAGAATTAAAAAAATTGTGGTATGTGAAAAGACTAAAACAGTTGTGTTAGAAACCCCAGTACATGTGTGGTCATCAGACTGCTTCTCCACAAACAAGGAGAGGGAGAAAATCACATGACATTGTCTCAGAAAAAAAATTCCAGAAATTTCATTTAGCATGATATTGGCATCAAATTCAAAACATATACTCAGGAGATATATAGCTTTTGACCTATTACTCCACGGATTTCACATATTTGTTTATGAAATAATATAATGTTTAGAGCGGTGCAATTTTTTTTACATTACTTAAGCATCTATAACGTTTTTCATTTTGAGCATTATAAACTCTAGATGATGGATAATAAAGCCCAGAGTGTCTTCTTTCCAAAGATACATAAACTGTGAATTTAGACCAAATCATTCAGTTTGGGAAGGTCATTTTTGAGAAAGTGCCTCTGACGGTGAGGAAAAGAAGGACACCGATATAGTCTCAGAAAACTTTTTACAGAAATCTTATTTTGCATGCTATCTTCATCAAATTCGAGATATAATCTCGCGAGACACTTGGCTTTCAAGTCATATTTTTTCTAGGACATTACATCAATGTTTTCGTGTGTTTGTATAAGGAAAAACAAATATTGAACACAATACTTTTTTTTTTCTCATGACTTCATAATGTATAACTTTTTATATCTTTTAACATGTAAATTTTACCACAGTAAAGCTCAAAGTGTCTTCTTTCCAATGATACCCAGTTTGTGTTTGTAGCTAACTGGAGTCAGGAACTGTTACTATTTAAAGTTAGGTAGGTGTAAATCCCCCCCCAAAAAAGAGTACCCCAACAATGACTGAAGCAACAAAAATTAGAGGGTCCATTAAATGGCATAACATTTTCGGATGATAATTTTTTATTGGCTGAAAATTCGATACATCTCTAATATCAACACACTTTCCCATTGTTGCACATTTCTGCTGATTTGCTCTTAGATCAATATAGAGTAAAAAAAAAAGTCCAGAGCTTAACATTGTTATTGACAAACTATCGCGATTCAATACAATATCGCTTATCAGCCCAGCCCTAATGCAGCCCCCTTAATATTGAGTATTATCATTCCCCTTCAAGCCTGTCTTCACAAATGATTGCTGAAGCACACGGTTACAGCATCACACCTCAATATCAGTTCACACCTGCTGCTGAAGATCAGTGGAAAAATCCCAGGATTTAGAAGGAATAGGTCAGGATAAAATGAACATTCTGTCATCGTTTACTCACTGTAGTGTACTCCCAAACCCATATGATGCCTGCCTTTTGTGGAACTCAAAAGGAAGATGTTTTAATTAAGAATTTGCATTAAATCACAACTGTAGGATTTTTAGCTTTAAAGTGAAACAATAAAGTAGATGATTCAATGACTCACTCTGAATAAATTAGGTTTTCGAATGCTTAAAGGAGACCTATTATGCAAAACTCAGTTTAAACACAGTTGTGTAGATCTAGACCGCTTCTAAAGGTGAAAAAAAATTATTCTATTTTTTATAATCACTCTTTATAAAAAAAAGTCTGCGGAAACATTTTGATTGACATTCTCCCTTTGTACATGTCATCAAAATAGGAAAGCCCTGAACATTAGTGACAATGTCTGCCTCATTAGCATAAAGAGCCCTGAGTGAGAAGCAGCCATCCGCCGTTAGAGTTCTTCTGAATCACTTTTGACATTTTCAGTTTTTCCCACATTACATCAATGTTTTGTAATGTGTTTTGTAATGTGGGAATGTAATGTGGGACTTTTGACATTTTCAGTTTTTCCCAATAACATTGGTCCTATTTTAAATCTGCCACTATGCTGACACACAGGCATTTGTAGCTCCGCCTTCTTTTGAAATGAGCACAAATCTTATTTGAATTTAAAGCGACAGTCAGCCTAAAAGGGCTAGTTTCAAAAAAGTTTAAAATTAATTTGTGTGGTATTTTGAGCTGAAACTTCACATACACACTCTAGGGCAGGGATGGGTAAACTCTGTCCTGGAGGGCCGGTATCCTGCACAGTTTAGCTCCAACTCTGATCAAACACACCTGTTTATAGATAATTAGTGATCTTGGAGACACTGATTAGCATGTTCAGGTGTGTTTGATTAGAGTTAGAGCTAAACTATGCAGGACACCGGCCCTCCAGGACCGAGTTTGCCCACCCCTGCTCTAGGGACATCAGAGACTTATTTTACATCTTGTAAAAAGGGGCATAATAGGTTTCCTTTAAGTTGATTTAATGTTTCAAGGAATCCCTTGAACATGATTTAGCGATTTGTTTTGCAATAATCAGGGCTGCATTTCTCTAAACCTTCTTAAGGCTACGTCATTCTTAAGTTGTATCTTATCGTTAATATGTGTTTCCTGACACTTTCTTAGTTAAGTATTTCCTCTTTACTTTCGTAAGGTTGGTCTGGATCACTCTTACCTATACTTTATTACTGCTTTTTTACATCTAAGTCAATGAATATAATCCTTTAAGTAAATGCAGCCCAGAGCTTTTGAATGAATCAGTTAAATGCATAACCCTGTCCCTCATTAGGGCGGCATGGTGGCTCAGTGGTTGGCACTGTCACCTCACAGCAAGAAGGTCGCTGGTTCAAGTCCCGGCTGGGCCAGTTGGCATTTCTGTGTGGAGTTTGCATGTTCTCCCCGTGTTCGTATAGGTTTCACCAGGTGCTCCGGTTTCCCCCACAGTCCAAAGACATGCGCTATAGGTGAATTGGATGAACTAAATTGGCCATAGTGTGTGAATGCGTGTATAGGTGTTTCCCAGTACTGAGTTGCAGCTGGAAGGGCATCCGCTTTGTAAAACATATGCTGGAATAGTTGGCGGTTCATTCCACTGTGGCGACCCCTGATAAATAAAGGACTAAGCCGAAGGAAAATGAATGAATGAATGTCACTCATTACTGAACAAATCACTCCACTGGACAATGTAATGACTCACTCTTTTTCAAACAAATCTGTTGAATTGCTGACTCAGAGAATCATTCATTTCTGAAAAAATTATGCGTTTCTGAAAGCTTGAGTGAATGATTCAGTAACTCTCAATGAATCAGCATTTTCAAATGAATCAACTGAATTAATGACCAGTGAATCACTAACTCAGTGTTTCTGAATTAATTGCTTGAGTGAAGAATTTAGTAAACTGCTCTGACTGAATCAGAGCTATTGAATGAGTCAGTTGACATATTATTTAAATTTTTACTTTCAAATGTGTTTTATGAGAACAGAGCACAATTTTGTTTGTCTTATTTGTTTGAATTTGTCTTTAATGTGTTTTTTTTTGTGCTGTCATTTAGGCCAGAACTCTCTGGAAGAAGAGATCATGTATCTCAATGAGACAATCCAGGTAAAATAAAGGACAAATAAAAGAGAAATAAAATTAATTATTTATAGAATTTTATAATTTTGTATATTTAAACTATGATAATAAAAACAACACTGTTGATAATAAAACAATAATATAATATACAATTGTATTAATAATAATAGCATTGCTTAATAATAATAATAACAACAATATTGATAATCATAATTATAATATATTAATAACAATAATAATCAAATAAATAAACAATAATAATAATCATATTACTATTACTACTACTACTACTACTACTAATAATAATAAATAAACAATAAAATAAAATAAACATTGTTTTTTATTATTATTAAAATAACAATAATAATAATAATAATAATAACAACAATTTTGATAATCATAATAATAATAATATTATTAATAACAATAAGTCAAATAAATAAACAATAGTAATCATGTAAACAATAATAATAATATTAATATTACTACTAATAATAATAATAATAAATAAACAAAATAAAATAAACATTGTTTTTATTATTTAAAAAATAAATAATAATAATAATAATAGTAATAACAAATAAACAATAACAACATAAAATAAACAAAAAAAAAAACATAAAATATTAATAAATATTATTATTATTAACATTACTCATTTATTCATTTTCTTTCGACTTAGTCCCTTATTTAGCAGGGGTCGCCACAATGGAATGAACTGCCAACTATTCAACTATTATTTACGCAGTGGATGTCAGTACTAGGAAACATCCATACATTCTTGCATTCACACACTACGGCCAATTTAGTTCATCCAATTCACCTATAGCGCATGTCTTTGGACTGGAAAACACCAAAACACACTCATTCACATACACTACAGCCAAATGAGTTTATCCAATTTAACTGACCCAGCCGGGGCTCGAACCAGCGACCTTCTTGCTTTGAGGTGACAGTGCTAATCACTGAGCCACCGTGTCACCTATTATTAATATTAATAAAACACAAAATAAACAATAATAACAATAATAATCCTCTTCCTCCTCCTCATTTCTTTTTTCATTTGCATATAAAATGAGGCCTGTATTTGAGAAACTATATTGAAGTGAGATTGTAGTCACAGAAGGTGTAAAAATGCTGTCTGAATAGGTGTTAGTAAAACTCAAAATCAGAAACAGACTCGGTGTAGCTTAATTCACTCCAAATCAAACATACTTCAGCTCAGTCCATCTGCCGGCACAGTTGGCCATTGTAATTGTAAATAGGCAATCAGCATGGCACAACGAATCCCATGTCTAGGTGCTTGTTCAAACAGAACTGACTGGTGTTGAGAAGTCAAAGACCAAAACTCCTCAAAATTGAATTTCCAGCTCAGACAAACAGGCATGGCAGATTTATTGTAATACAATTCATAAGTGCTGAGGAAAACACAGTTCACGCTGACAGCCTTTGAGCATAATTTGGACGGCATAAATATTTAGTTTAAAGCACAGTGTATTCTGTAGTAGACTTATTTGCAAGTTAAATTCACGTTTACATGTGTGACTGCAGTGGTTTGAAACTTGAGAACGTAAACAACAGGACTCAATAAATACACAATGATTTTTCAAATGTGGTTTTTGAAGAAAATACTATTTTGTTTTTTTATATATATTTAATTCAGCAAGCAGCACATTAAATTAAACATGAAATTTTAAAGTAAAAAGACTACATAGCATCTCATATTACTGTTGTCATATACACTTGAAGTCAAAATTATTAGCCCTGCTGTACATTTTTTTTTTCTTTTTCAGTTATTTCCCAAATGATGTTTAACCAGTGGTGGAAAGAGTACTGAAAAATCATACTCAAGTAAAAGTACCATTACTTGCCTAAAAATGTCGTGCAAGTAGAGTAAAAGTATCTGCTGTAAATAATACTCAAAGTAGGAGTAAAAAGTAGCCCTTTTAAAAGTACTATGCTGTCAAAAGCTGATATGTTTACATGTAATTTGTGCATGTGTGTGTAAACGTAACATTCTGTAGTGCATTTAGTTATTGCCCAGCAGGCACACAACATCATGAAACGTGAATACACATCCGGTGCGGCTCGATGCGCGCGAATGTACGCACAGAGCTGGGTGCACCTCTGAAAGGATCTAGTGGACTCAGACACTGCTCCAAATGAATCGACACTGTTTTTCAGCCTTCATAAATCACATAAACGGTTATTTTGTCTATAAAATCCATGTTAGCCATTTAGCAACGAAGCTACAATCACCGGGCAGACAAAAGCCCTGCCCATGACGCGAATCCTCGTCTGTTCTGAAGTGAATTTGACGCACGAATGAAGCGGATTTGACGCGCGAATGAAGCGGATTTGACGCGCGAATGAATCGAGTAAACTCAAGAGTTCACGCGTCTATTTATCCGTGCATTCCGCGTCTGGTGTGAACACAGCATAAGGCCATTTCGGTCATCATACAGTAAACATCCGTCATCTACTCATCAGTGACATGCATCTAAACAGTCTCTGGGTCATGGACACTTTTAATACTTCCAAACAGTTTGCTGCAATTATAAAGTGCACACGTCTTGAGGTAGTTCATTTTGATGCGATTTACCTTCTACGGTATGTGCAATTTGATTGAACAGGAATCTCAGGACTGATTTTTCTAATCTCCATGGTAGTGACTGCAGGTTAAAGGAAAGTAGTGGAGTAAGGCCCCGTTTACACTAATACGTTTTAGTTTTAAAACGCATAAGTTTTGCTACGGTTACGCCATCCGTCCACACTACGCCGGAGTTTTCGAGCCCCGAAAACGGAGCGTTTTGAAAACGCTGAAGAGGCCGTTTTCATTCTAAAACGCTGCTGTTCCGTCTCAGTGTTGATGGGGGAAAACGGAGACATCTGAAAACGGAGGCGTGGCTGCTGAGATTAACCTCTCTGATTGGGGCTTTTTCCTCAATATTAAGTAGCCTACACACAGTTCAGTCCTGCATCCTCTCCATGCAAGTTCGGACTTCGCAAATTTGATATGGAAAACAAACTCCCGAGTGTGTACTTTATAAAGTCATTCACATCACCCTGACTATGCTGTTTCACTATCTTAACAATAAAATGAAAACATGACATAAAGAACTGCCTATTTTTATTTTGATATTAGCAACAACAGACATCAAAAATGTTGAGGCGTCGTGTAGCTCCATGATATGACCGTCATCTTAAAGCATATTTATAACAAAACGGAGCTTATAACATTACTGCCTTCTTTCATTTTCATTGAAAATACGAAACATACCCTCTCTTTCATTGAATATCCGTTTTAATGATCAATAATGGCCATTATAAAAGTATAACGTGCAATAAGTTTATACAATAGAGAAAATAAAGGCAAACAATCAGTCAGATGTGCAGAATCGGTGTCCGCGGTTACATTAATTAAGATATTAACCTAACTTATCTTTGCGCTCAGCCAAACACATTACCTGAGAACAAGTAATAGATTCAAAAGACCAAAGTCGGGGAATATGTAGTTAGATATAGACAACAAGATTAATTAAATATCACGTTTAACAAATATAGTGAGATTAGATCCAGCGGTAGATCCGTGATGAACAGTCCGACATGCACAGCTCTCATATGGGTGTGTGTGCTCAAAGCACGCTGCAGTGCAGGCCAGAGAGTGTGTGTATGGTCACGTGATGTGCGTTTTCACCGTTTTAATGTAGACGGAGAGCTGTTCAGAAACGCTGAGTGAAACGCTAGTGTGGACGCGGATCGTTTTCATTCTAAAACGCCGTTTTAAAACTAAAACGTACTATTGTAAACGGGGCCTAAAAGTACTGATTCAGCACTAAAAATGTACTCAAGGAAAAGTAAAAGTACACATTTTAAAAACTACTCATTAAATTACAATTCTTGAGAAAAACTACTCAATTACAGTAATTTGAGTATTTGTAATTAGTTATTTTACACCACTGTGTTTAACAGAGATTCCCAGATTATTTCCTACAATATTTTTTCTTCTGGAGAAAGTCTTATTTGTTTTGTTTCAGCTAGAATAAAAGCAGTTTTTAATTTTTGTAAAACCATTTTAAGGGTCAATATTATAAGTCCCCTTAAGCTATATATATTTTTTGATCGTCTACAGAACAAACCATCGTTATACACTGACTTGCCTAATTGCTCTAACTTGTCGAATTAAGCAAGTTAAGCCTTTAAATTTCACTTTAAGCTGAGTACTAGTATCTAGTCAAATATATTGTTCTGTCATCATGACGAAGATAAAAGAAATCAGTTATTAGAAATAATAATAATAATAATAATAATAATAATAATAATAATAATAATATTGCGCTTTTCTTAGACTCAAATCGCTAACAACAGCATCAAAACATTAAATACAGTAGAACATGAAATACACAAAAAAGTACAAATAAAAAAAAAATACAGATTAAAAGAAAGCCTCATAAGTTATAACCAATAATAAAAAGATGAGTTTTGAGAAGTTTCTTAAAACAGTCCAAGGAACTGGCATTCCTGATGTTCGTGGGGAGAGCATTCCACAATTTAGGGGGATGATAAGAGAATGCCCTACCTCCCATGGTGCTAAGTTTGCAACGAGGCTGAAACAAGGTGAGCCCCGAAGTGGAACGTAGATTACGAGAGGAAGAGGAGGTAGATATAAGATCACATATATAATCAGGAGCAGAACCGTGAGCAGCTTTATAAGTTAAAATCAAGGTTTTAAAATTGATGCGTGACTTAACAGGCAACCCGTGTAACTGTTGGAGTACAGGGGTAATGTGAGAGCGAGATGATGTGTGAGTTAACACACGTGCAGCTGAGTTTTGAACATATTGTAAAATCTTAAGTGAATTGGCTGGCAGACTCCCAAATAAAGAGTCACAAAAAATTGAAACGAGACGTAATAAAAGCATGGGCAGCATGGACGAGCCTTTTAGCATCTGCTGTAGAGAGAAAAGGACGGATGCGGGCAATGTTGCGTAAGTGATAATGAGTTACTAAAATTTTTTCAAGAGTTTACACTTAGCTGATGATTTGTAATAAAGCTTGTTTGGCATGCCGTCCTGGGAGCCCTGAGCTCATAAGATCCGGAGAATGCGAGGGAAACCCACCTGAGCACGGGGAGAACATGAACTTCACACAGACATGTCAACTGGCCGGGTAAAGGCCCGAACCAGAGACATTCTTGCTGTGAGGCAACAGTGCTAACCACTGGACGGCCCTATAGAGGAAAAGAGGGGGAGAGGGGGTGGAAGGAGGATTCTTCAAGACGAAGATATCTAACGCCAGTTCAGACTGCATGATTTTTATAGTCGTGTCACGGATGTTTTCACACTGCATGACTATCTGGGTTAGCGTTCTGTCGGTGCTGTTTTTACACTGTAAGATGGCGACAGGAGAGTTCACACTGCATGACTTTAAAATAGGAAGAATCACAGACAACTTTGTCCAAACTACATCTCACAATCAAACAAACGCAAGAAGTGACATGGAAACAACGCGAGGTCACGCAATTTATCATAATGGAAAAAGAAGACTTTAGCTTTAGAAACTTGTGTTGCTCACCTGGCTTTTGAAGAGAATGAACAATTTCTCCTCAACTTTTTTTTTACTTTTTGACCTGATTGTGATTTTGATCAGATGACACGTCAAACAGACACAATGCTCCTGCCAAATTTACACTAGTTTTAACTCATTTCACACGACATGATTTGAATCGCAGACAGCTCCAGATATTTAACATGGCAAATATCTTAGGGGTGTCGGCGACTCATTGGCGATTCTCTCAGATCGCGTCGTTGATAGTTCACACTGTGTGATTGTTACCCACGTGAACGAGCACCGATTTGCATGTGATTTCAGGCATTTGTCTGCGATTTCTTAAAACCTGTCGGCGAGTCAAAATCAGGGCCAGGGCAGTCTGAACTCGGCATAAAATAGGACACTTTGGTTATTTATAATAAGTTAGAAATCGTCTTATTGGTGAATCATATGTTCGCTGATGCGGGACCAGCCGTGTCAATCATAATCCTCTCGAAATTAGTTTATAAATAAACTTCACTATGTTTAGAAATGTGTTGAAAAAATCTTCTCTCCGTTAAACTGAAATTGGGGGAAAAATATACAAGCTGGCACAACCCTGCTTCAACACACTTACCTGTAGGTTTTAAACAAGCCTAAAGAACTCAATTAGTTTAATCCGGTTTGTTTAATCTGGGTTAAAGATAAACTGTGCAGAACTGTGGCTTTTTGCAAGTATAATTCGCATCTTTGAATGGAAACATAGCTGATTTGACTCTTCAAGCTCGCTGTCAGAAAGATTGAGCCTAACTGCTCAATCTTGTTCTTTACCTGCATAAAATGTTTCAACACCCATTTCCTGTGCGTAATAGTATACAGTAAAACAAAAATCTATATTATGGTAATAACTATACATTTCTGGACATTTCCATCCATAGGATGTTATTGTTTTAACAAAAGTGGTCTAACTGCACAATGTTGCCCTGAGGCAACAAATGAAAAACTACCATTTTAGTATATAATAATAAGGGCTTGACATTATCAGTAATAATTAGGGCTTGACATTAACTTTTTTGATTATCTGCCACTGTGGCTAGTAGTTTTCCAACATTACTAGCCACTCAGCATTTTCACTAGCCACAATTTTGTTGTTGGGAAAATATATTTTATATGCATAAATATGACTTTGACATGCTAAAAGTACTTGATTTAGATTTGGTGTTATGTCCACATGCCTCCTCATTCATTTCACTTTTTGTGTGTCTTGCATGAGCTTGCTCAATGAGCATAA
Source organism: Danio kyathit (assembly GCA_903798195.1). Lineage (NCBI taxonomy): Eukaryota > Metazoa > Chordata > Actinopteri > Cypriniformes > Danionidae > Danio > Danio kyathit. Next base: position 44,877,718 of record LR812541.1, on the reverse strand, counting down.
GCAAATAGGTCATGGTTTCATAGTGTTCATAGTGTTATATTGCAATTATGTTTTGTCGCATGACTTTTCAGAGCTCAAATTTAAGGATTTACCAACTTTATCTCTGACCACACCAAACAATAACTATTTCTTAGCCACAAATGTTAAATGTATCAAAACAAGCAAAATATAGCTGTATACTATACTTTTTATTTAACAAAACATTTCTTAAAAAAACAAAGAAAAACAATTGACTTTTAAAAAATAATTATTGTCATGAATCTAAAACTATGCACATCTGTCCTGGCTAAAGGTCTCTCAGATCACCAGTTAACTACACATAAATGGAGAGTTAATCTCCCATTAAAGCAATGTTTTGCAAAAAAATTATAATTAAACCATATTAACAAAAATAACTAAGCAAAAGAAGGTGAAAAACATACAGTGTGATAATGAAAGGATGAGCACATGCGCACGGTTAACGTTAGGCCAACCGGTGCTGCTTACAAAGAGACAAATTTGGAGCTCTTGAAAGCAGCAAGACTATGGGTGCATTAGCATAACTTTTTGTCTAGTCTATTTGAAAGAGAACTGATCAATGTTACGTTTCCAGGCACAGTTACTTCACGCAAGAAAACGGGAGCGCGCACGCGTTTTAAACAGTCGCCCGCATCACATCAGCTGTTAGCGCAAGTGATCATCCTCTCATTCGGTATTCACCTGCTTTCTTTTGCTCACGCGAACACAGTTATTTTTGCTAGTTGTGTTGCTTCTCATCTCTAAGATCACATTAATGTCATCCTTATTGTCAAACCCTGCTTTTAAGAAAACTACAATTTAAAAACAATTTTCAAGCAGCCAAAGTGGCTAGTGGGAGCGGCTGTCTAACCCGTCATAGCTGAAATCTACCTGCATTTGGCGGGTGTTAATGTCAAGCCCTGTAGATAATAACAAAAAGTGTCTTTTCTCAATCAAACATGCTTCTTCACATATTCATGCACATCACACATATTTTAAATAAAAAGATATTTAAATTTAAACATGTCAAAAAGTTAAATCTATCTTACATTCTGCTAGCAGTGTGCTCAAGCAGGTTATGGTCCCCAAAATGGCACATTTGCCCCCAGAGGACAGGTCAAATCTACACCTACCTCAAATTTCATTAGTCACCAACTTATTATTAGACTTTTTTTGTGATATATATATATATATATATATAATTTAAAGGGGGGTTTTGTGGGCCAAAAAACTGGTTTGTTGCCTGAGGGCAACACCATGCCATAGAGCAGGGGTTTTTAAACTGTGGGGCAACACCTATTAATGGGGGCGCGGGACATTGAGGCATGCACTCGAGTAAATGATGATGACCATTTTTATGCGTTCACTAGAGGGAATAATATGATTAACGTTAGCTCCACAGCTAACTATCAGGCACCTATAGAGTTAATGCGTTCCAGTAAAATATATACAAATAAAATGGACCGGGTGCTTTTTAAAACTAATGATGATGAATGAATGAATGAATGAATGAATGAAAGTCAAACCGGTGAGCCGTCTGACAAAAAAAGTGCCCTTCTGAATCAAATCAGCAGGATGCCCATCTGGATCTTTGACTTACTTTGAAGACACTACTGACTACGCTTACATGGACATCTGTAATAGTTATTTGCCTTAATCTGAATAAGACAATAATACAATTACGTGTAAAGTGCCTTTTGAATGTTGCGTCACCAGGCTATTCACGTTTCCTGCAGATTCTCATGAACTGTTATTTGGGTGTTTCATCTTCAATTTCGTGACTTTAACTGCAATTCGGCAGTTTAACTTTCACTCATGAACATTTCATTCATGCCCCCATGACAAACTGGGATATTTGACGCGAATATGAAGGACCGGTGGGAGACAGTTCGTCACCTTAGAATTATAAGGTTCTATCTGCATTCTGAATGATTTTGAGATATTGAGCTTCAAAGTTTTTGCATTCCATAGCAAACAGTATGTGTGTAACATTTGTTTTTTAAATAAAAAGTCCTAAAATGTAAACAACTTGTAAAAAAACATCCCAAAATGTTAAGTTGTCATTTAATAAGAATATGTCAATAACTTAATTTTGACAAAAATGTCAGATAGAATCTTATAATTCTAAGGTGACGAGTTGTTTTTATTGATACCGCACGTCGAATGGAAAGAAAAAAAACCCTTCACATTTTGTGATGTGTGTGTGTGTGCGTGTGCTGTCCTTTACTGACAGCCGCGTATGTGGATCTTCTCACAAAATATGGCGAAAAGTCCTACATGACGGTAATAGTTTGATCGTGGTGTTTACTTCAATAATGCCACTAATATCTGCATACTCCATGTCTTAATTCCATTTCTGTTTAGTTCAGTTATGACTTTAGTCGCATTAAGGTAATCAAAAATCGCTGTTTACATGGTAGACTCTTAATCAGAGTATCGTCTTAATCGTATTAAAGTATTGTTGCCCATGTAAACATACTCGATGTTTGACTCAACCACACCGTCAGGGCTCTGCAAAACTGGCTTTGCGAAGCAGCATTGTCTGTATGTACGTACATCAAAAGCAAGTAGGGGAGAGCGGGGCACAAATTAACGCGGGGTTAAATGTAACAGAGTTTTAAGGTATTTGCTCAGGGTTAACCATGGCATGCTTACGAGGTTTTCACCACAGTGTCGGCAGACGTCTTCCTGCCAATTATTGAAAACGTTCGGTGAAATTTGTAAGAGAAACACAGGAGAAACCATTTTTGCAGCATAAAAGTATTTTTTATTACAGTCAATATTTTTTTATTTAAAAAAAATCTGTGAAAGTATGTTAGTAAAATAATATATTGCTGTGATTATCGTCTTCTAGGCTAAAAGATGAAACCATTTTGAAAGATGTAAAAAACACACAGTGAGTGCTAGCCAGTGTTGAGGAAAATATGACACAGCGGTCATAAACAGGGTGTTACAATTAAGCCACACACTGTTGAACACCAATTAAACAAACAAAATAATTTTTTGAATTTTGAGTGTAACGTTGAGAACTTTTTAAACTAAAATGTTTTTTAATAGAACATATTTTTTTAATAGAAAAAAAATATTTTATTGCTAATAAAGCAAATAAATGCATTGAATAATAATGGATACATGGATAATAAGGCAAATAGATTGAAATGTGTTTATCCAATAAACAAATAAATAAATAAACATACTGCGCTATGTAGAATAAAAAAAAAATGAGCCAATTACTGAGGAAATATAGCTACTATTTAAAGTAAACAGAAATTAAATTAACTGTGTGAAATCTGCCTTTGTAAGCATGTAACATTTATACTCCTGGCACTTTTGGCAATACTGCACAGAAACCATAGGTCCGGCGATCATAATTTCAGTGCTCATTTGTAGGAGAGGCTTGTGTGTTGTTGGCAAAAAAAAATATGCTTTGTCTAACCCCATTACTTTGATCATTATTTGACCAAAACCAAAAAGTGTTACTTTGTGCCCCGCTCTCCCTTATGCTATGCCTCATGCTTATTGACAGTGGAAGATGATTTACGTTTAGTCGTGTCAGGAATCCAACCACAGATTAGGATGTTATCCTCACAGAAACAGGCTCAGCCATCACACTGAATCAGGTAAGCTATATATTTATGTTTCAATGTAATTAATTCTATGCACTTTAAACGCAGCAAGTAATATGTGAATGATGTTTGCGCATGCAGTATGGTGGGGATGGTGTCCTAAAAGTTTGAAAACCCCTGCCATAGAGGGTTAATTGTTTTAGGTTTAAGCCACTTAAATTTGTAAAAAATTAACAAGTTAACTTAATTCCTTCATGTTGGCCCAACACAAATCGATTGTGTAAACCCAGTCTAGAGAAACCAGATCCTTAAACCAACTCTTTCCGACACTATGAGAAAAGATCCTGCAATAGATATTAAGAGAAACCTTATTGTTTCATGACCTTGAATGAATACAAACCCATTATAGAAATCTAGAAAGATCACACGAAGGGTACTTTAATGTTATCCTCCATTTATAGTGTTTCATCAGCAAGCAAACGTTGCTCAGTATCAATTTCTAGGCCCTGACACTTTGATTGGTCATACACCAGCCCCTTATACTTGTGTTTCTATTACAATCATCATGAAATCCTTCAGTGGCACTTCAGCTGCATTAGTGTGTGTTTCCCAGCACTCCTAATGGATGTGGTTGCAGAAAGCCATTGTGCTGCGCTACTTTAAGGTGAACCAGCATGTTATCCATTCAGATACTTATTTCTGAAGCCATAATATTCTCATAATATCCAGGCCATGTTGTGTAATTGAGCTGAGGGTCCCGCGTGGTCACACATTAACCCTGGAGAGACCCGAGCTGCTAAAAGCTTTAAGAAAAAGAAAAATTTTGTTGGTCAACAGAAAGAAGGCATTGTGCAGTGCTCATTTTGGTTTTGGTCATCATACTAAATTCAGTCTAATGGGTAGTGTGGCATCAATATGTGACAAGCTCTGGTTTTAGAACAAAAATTATATAGAAATACTAGTAATAAAAACACAAAGGGTCAAACTTTGGCTGGTTAGTATTTACTAACACCCTGCTGGTAATGAGATGTAACTACACCATCTGTGATTCAGGCTACCAAGACGCCATTAAAAGAATCAGAACTGGAATAAAAATCTATATTTTTGTAATTTTATAAACATCCTAGAAACATCCTAAAACCTTATAGACTTAACAGAAAAAACAAAACTGTTTTACAGTAGTTGTCTTTTAGGTAAGTTTCCAAAATATTAGGAAAGTTAAATAATAATACATTTTAACATTGTAAGATAATAAGTTTATATTAATATTAAATATAACTAAGTATTTAAAACTAATTCAATCTGAAAAATATTTCGTGACGATATTATTGTTTTTTGAGAGCATTGAGACACTCACCGGCCACTTTATTAGGTACACCTTACTAGTACTGGGTCGGACCCCCTTTTGCCTTCAGAACTGTCTTAATCCTTCATGGCATAGATTCAACAAGGTTGCTGCAGATTTGTCGGCTGCACATCCATGATGCGAATCTCTCGTTCCACACACATCCCAAAGGTGCTCTGTTGGACTGAGCTCTGGTGACTGTGGAGGCCATTTGAGTACAGTGAACTCATTGTCATGTTCAAGAAACCAGTCTGAGATGATTCACACTTTATGACATGGCGTGTTATCCTGCTGGAAGTAGCCATCAGAAGATGGGTACACTGTGGTCATAAAGGGATGGACATGGTCAGCAACAATACTCAGTATAGGCTGTGGCATTGACACGATGCTCAATTGATACTAATGGGCCCAAAGTGTGCCAAGAAAATATCCCCCACACTATTACACCACCATCACCAGCCTGAATCGTTGATACAAGGGCAGGCTGGATTCATGCTTTCATGTTGTTGATGGCAAATTCTGACCCTACCATCTGAATGTCGTAGCAGAAATCGAGACTCATCAGACCAGGCAACATTTTTCGAATCTTCTATTGCCCAATTTTGGTGAGCCTGTGCAACTTGTCGCCTCAGTTTCCTGTTCTTAGCTGACAAGAGTGGCACCCAGTGTGGTCGTCTGCTGCTGTAGCCCATCTGCCTCAAGGTTGGACGTGTTGTGCGTTCAAAGACGCTCTTCTGCATACCTCAGTTGTAACGAGTGCTTATTTGAGTTGCTGTTACCTTTCTATCAGCTCGAACCAGTCTGGCCATTCTCCTTTAACCTCTGACATCAACAAGGCATTTGCGCCCACAGAACTGCTGCTCACTGGATATTTTTTATATAGGTGTACCTAATAAAGTGGCCAGTGAGTTATTGTTTCTATTAATTTGATTAATTAACAAACAAAGTTCACAAGCATAATTTTTTTAGTTTTTATTTACTATTTATATTTTACATTAATTTAGATTCATTTGAACTTTTAATAGTTTTCCTTAAAAAAAAGGCTTTGGTAATGATTTTTAAAAATATTATTAAATAATTATATATTTTTACTTAAAACCAAAGTTAAATATGTAAATAAGATTGATTTTTTTTTATTATTATTATTTTATGCTTTGCAACTTAAGTTCACAGAACAGTCATTTTAAATAGAACTAAAATTATGAAAAAAAATAATAATAATAATTATATATATATATATATATATACACACACACACACACACAGTTGAAGTCAGAATTATTCGCCCCCCTTTGAATTTTTTTTTTCTTTTTTAAATATTTTCCAAATGATGTTTAACAAAGCAAAGAAATTTTCGCAGTATGTCTGATAATATTGTTTCTTCAGGAGAAACTCTTATTTGTTTTATTTCGGCTAGAATAAAATCTTTTTTTTTTATTTTTTAAAACCCATTTTAAGGTCAATATTATTAGCCCCTTTAAGCTATATTTTTTTTTCGATAGTTAACGGAACAAACCATCATTATACAATAACTTGCCTAATTACTCTAACCTGCCTAGTTACAATAATTAACCTAGTTAAGCCTTTAAACGTCACTTTAAGCTGTATAGAAGTGTCTTGAAAAATATCTAGTAAAATATTATTTACTGTTATCATGGCGAAGATAAAAGAAATCAGTTATTAGAGAAGAGTTATTAAAACTATTATGTTTAGAAATGTGTTGAAAAAATCTTCTCTCCGTTAAACATAAATTGGGGAAAAAATAAACAGAGGGGCTAATAATTTAGGGGAGCTAATAATTCTGACTTTAACTGTATAATATATATATATATATATATATATATATATATATATATATATATATATATATATATATATATTTTTTTTTTTTTTTTTTTTTTTTTTTTATTTTGCAAATATTTTACATAGTTTTTATCCTTATATTGTTTTTAATATAGAAAAATATACAGTAAATATAATAATTAATAAATAATTCTCAAATAAAAATATGCAAATGTATTTTTTTGCATTTAAGCATGAGGCATTTGGCCTTCCCGATACAGTAACTTGCACACTAAACACAAGGTCACAGCTGCCTTAAAAAGAATGCATTCATTTCAATATTTACATGGAGACGGCTTAAAGCGAAGCCTTTTTTAACCGTGTCCTCTGAATGCACTCGAAGCAGAGGTGACTTAGTGTAAATATTAATGTTAGCAGTCGAGTTTCTGGCCTGACTGAGTCAAGGTGAAGATTAGCATGAGCTTCGGAGATATGAGCAACATTACGAGTTTCTGGTTGAATCCCAATCCACATCAACAAATCTGTACACCAGTGCTGAAGGCCAAACATGGGCCTTTTTTTTTAAAGAGCATTATTATGCATTATAAAAGGTCATGTTTTGGTTTTGGGGGGTCTCCAATAACAGGCTGATATGCGTGCAAAGTCAAAACACACTTTCATTGTCTTATAATATGTATTTACATTGACCTACTTATCCCAACAACTCAAATATGATTTGTTCGGTAATTCATTTGTTCCCAAAACCCTCCTTTGCAGAATACTCTGTTATTGTTGTGAAAATGAATTTTAACCCTTTATTCTCCACAGCCACATGTCTGGCCCAACGTTATTATAATTAACGAAAACGAACGAAAAAAACAAAAAATTTAATTTTAAATACTGAAATAAAAATAAAAAGTTTTTAAAAAAAAACTAGAACTAACTGAAACTGAATTGTGTACATACAAAACTAACTTTAACTAAAATTATAGCAAAAACCTCCTTCATTTTCGTATTTGTGAATGTATTTAATACATAATTTTACTGTAAGAAGTCACTGTAAGCCTTTTAGAAGTGAATCTAATTCACGCTGCAGGTGTTTGACCTTTTCTCACCTCAGAGTCTGTAATCCTGCTGCCATTGGTCAGATCGAGCCCCTTCTCCTTTAGTCAGTCCTCGCTGTTGCTCCCGCGACAAAAACAACGAGTGGACATGACAGCAGCACGGTGACCGCATTACAGGCACTTAAAACTATTACTTTAACACATTTGTCCCCAATAATGGGTTTTTATTTCTGTATCGCGATCGCGAACGAATCTTTTTAACCAGATCTTTTAAGTGAACCGGTTAAACTAGTTCACCAAAGCGAACTGAATCATTTGAAATGATTCGCGTCTCCAGTAAGCACTTATCCACAAACTACTTACTTTTTAACAAGCATAATACCCACATCTGACTAGAAATAATCCAATATATACTCTCATTCAGTTATTAGAACAGTAACTTTACACTGACATCAAATTTGAGAAGCGGTGAACCGATAATACTGCGCATGTGTGATTCAGTGAACCGATCACAAACAGCACATGACAGCCTGCTGTGACTGAACTACACTTGAACAACAGCACCGCGGGTAAACCGATGGCTTAAATAAGAGGATCTGGTGAAAAAACGTAAGTCTATATTATAACAGAAAATCGTAATGGAATTTAAATAAGTGAATTATGCTTCAGTTGGGTTGCAAAACTTTACTGTAAGACATTTTTCAGATCATGGTGATGTTTTAACTGACTGAAATTACTATTGCTGACTACATAATTTTGGTATGTTGAGTCCTATCATCCGCGTTAAATATCTGAACTTCCCATCACTACTGTGTATCTAACCTCAGAGCAGCCTTGCACACATATTGTACTTAAAGCTGCTATCTTGTGGGCTGTTGTATTTGAATTTAAGGACGGTAGTGGTAGATGATAGTGTTCATGTATCCTCTAAATACAGGTTTCAAAAAATGTATGGCTGAGTTTTTATTATACAATATTTATTCTACTGATTTTGAATCTTGCATCTAAAAAAAAAATTAAAACTAATACTAAAAACCAATAAAAACTAAACTAAAACTAAGTCATTTCAAAATATAGAAACTAATAAAAACTAGTAAATCTGCCTCTAAAAATTAATTAAAACGAACTGAATTTGAAAACAAAAAGTCACAACGAAAAAGAAACCAAATCTAATGAAAAATCTAAAACTATTATAACCTTGGTCTGGCCATCCCCCTTGTAATAGTAAAATTATCAAGCATTGACTGATCCACTGACTGGGGACCACTGCTATTAAAAACTATCATCTATTGCCATCGGAAATTGACCGCAACCACAGTCAATAAATGGTTATTAAAATTGACACAACATGAGGTTTCTGCTCCAGACGGCTCATCTCTACAAAGATAACGCTGACCATCTCTGCATGTTTGCAGTCATTTGAGCCTCAACACAGCCAGACCATAATAACATCCGTCATTGGGGCTTTGCAAATGGCTTTCTTCAATGATAGACTCAGATCGCATCCTGCGAGAGCCTAATGAGAGCCAGGCCTGTGACGGAGCCCTAATGGCGTCATTACTAGAGTCCAGCCGCTTTTTATTTTCAGCACGCAGGGGAATGTCAGAGCAGATACGAGGACCAGGCCCTTCACTTCACCACAAACTGAAGAGCCAATCCATCCAGAGCGCCATCCATAAACCTTTTCCATCACCTTTATCATTGCAAACACATCAAGAGGCAAGCGCCTTTGCACTCCGACCCTCTCACAAATACACAGGCTGTCAGAGAAAATTGGCCTCATTGGTATTCAATGCAGAAACGCACTGACTGAATGGAGGAAAACTCAATTTGCGGATCAGGGTGATTGCATGTTATAGCTGGTAGCCGCTTGAAGGCTGAAATATAAAAAAAGAACAACACGTGAATGAAAACAGGTGCGCATGAACAATGTTGCCCCTTGCCATGATGCTGAAGTCAGAATTATAAGCCCTCCTGAATTATTAGTTATTATTAGCTCTATTATTATTATTATTAGCTGATCACCGCTGTATATTTTTCTGTTTAACGAAGAGAAGATTTTTTCAACACATTTCTAAACATGATAGTTTTAATAACTCATTTCTAATAACTGATTTCTTTTATCTTTGCCATGAAGACGGTAAATAATATTTGACTAGATATTTTTCAAGACACTAGTATTCAGCTTAAAGTGACATTTAGTCAGAAGTGGTGTTGGTGAGGCCAGCAGGGGGCGTTCAACCTGCGGTCTGTGTGGGTCCTAATGCCCCAGTATTTTGATGGGGACTCTATACTACTCCTCTATAGTACTGAGAAGGCATGGGCCGGTATAAGATTCTGACGGTATGATAACCTTGGATAAAAATATCACGGTTTCGCGGTATTGTGATTACTGCTCTAAAATGTATTCTTTTTAAATGTCTGGGTAAAAACTTTTAAACACAATATATTTTTTTTTAAGAAACATTTAAAATAGTTTGGAACGGAACAGTATTTTATTGATATAATAAAACAAAAAGGACTATATAAAAGACACATACTGTATCACACATATATAATAGACTAATTCTGAATTGAACAGATAACACCCTTCATATTAAGGCAAAATGGGAATCTGAACTTAATGAAAAAATTGAGGATGATATTTGGGAAAACATATGTCCAGAATCTTTCCCAGAGATGGGTTGCGGCTGGAAGGGCATCTGCTGCGTAAAAACGTGCTGGATACGTTGGGATCAATAAACAAATATTTTGGGAATGTCCAAAGATACTTGCATTTTGGCAAGGGGTAAAGATTGAGATAATAAAAATTATGCAGTTTGATCTACCTTTTACTTCCCTGTTTTTCTTGCTTGAAGGGATACCCCAGGATGTATATAATAAAAACCAGAGATATATACTACTAGAGGTGTGAACCTACACTGGTCCCACGGTTCGGTTCGGTTACGATTATCATGCCATCGATTCGGTTCAATTCGATATCTCGGTGCATCACGGTGCATTGACGATGCTTTCCATACACAGTTTTATATTTTCTTCACAGCACAGCAATTCTTGTATTAAAATGTATAAATATATTTATATACTATTTGTAAAACAATTTTGTGCTTTAATACCAACAGTCAGAATAAAGGTAAAGTTGGTTTTATATTCACACATTCGTTCATTTAGAAGTCTCTATATTGTTTATCATGTTACTTTGAATATTCGATTGGAATTAGCATACAAGTAACAAACAACATTAACACTATCTAATTGACTGTGAACAATGTTGTACTTTGATAGTCATTGGCTGCTAATATGATTTCCCTATTTAGAATTTGCAAATAATACTTTTCTGAAATTATATTATTAAGGAGAATGTCTGAATATCCCAATATAAAACCAACTTTACCTCTATCTTCAGATATATAAACTGTACCTTTAAAACAACACGAGCATTTATAGCAAATAAACAAATATAAATATCCCGCTCGCTTTCTGAGCCTTGTCTACCAACTACCAAGTTCTTTCTTACACCCCTTTGATTGGTCACGCGCACAACAGAAAGGGCTTCGATTGGCTCTTACACGCTGGTGCTCTTCACAGCTGGACTCATGGGCCACAGTGAGAGAGAAATGGAGTTTACTTTCATTCTCTTAATCGCCGTGAAATAGGGGCTTTTGCTGTAAGTGTCAGTGAAACAGTGTTCAGCAAACACACACGCAGTGAGATTGTGCACAGTTTCAGAGTTTTTTCGTAGTTAGAGCGTTGTACTCGCGCTCGCCGCTCGCCTCCCTCGCCATAGTAGCTACGCCGACATAGCGCATGTGAGATAAATGACGTCAGTATAATAACCGGTTATGATTATTACTGAACCGATACCGAATTGTCCGCTTCTGCATCGCAGTGCACCGAAGAAACGATTAATTTTGACACCCCTATATACTACATATAAGTGCAAGAAAGGTTATAACAATAAATTGGATGAAGCCACACCCTCCAACAATAGTACAGTGGATAGAAAAACTTGAATCTATCTATAGAATGGAGTATATGACTGCTCAACTTCAATTGAAATTGGATATTTTAAATAAAGATGGGCACCTGTTATCTGAACAGGACATAGTATTTCCAGCTCCTTTGAAATTGAAAATGATGTATGTTTTTTTTGTAATACTTACATCTACTGTTACTTTTTTTTTCTGTCGTTTTTTTTTAATAATCACTGCTGTCACTGAATGTTTTGTCCTGTAAAATGTTTTAATGTATAAAAATAAAGTAAAAAAAAATACTTTGGAACAGTAAACATGTCAGGCTAAATAATTCAAATGAATCAATGACTTCTGCTGTCTTCATTTATTTCAAAAACAGATTTTTGTTTCCGACAATTTACATTTTTACATTAATTTTACATTTTTGGATATCTTTTCTGCTGGAGATAATGTTGTCCTAAAAAACAAAAAAAAAGTAAACAAAAAATCTTACACATACCTTAGGAACGATATTGCAGAAAATTTTTATGGTTTTAAAACCTTGACTTTTCCAATCCGGGGTATACCTTGAAAACAGTTATCGTCCCATGCCTATCAGTGAGCGCCGTCTTTCAGATGAGATCCTGAGCTCATTTTTATTTTTATTTCAGTAAACAAAAATGTTATTTCAATTGTAGTTTTCGTTGTTTCGATCATTTTCGTTAACTATAATAACCTTGGTGTATAGTTAACTGTGATGTAACTTGTGACTTTAATGTCACAAAAACGAAAACTACATCATTCTATTATCCCAAAGGGCTGCAGAGAATGATATGATGCAATATATGTACACAAAAGTGTCTGGCAAATGCACATCTTTAATACAAAGCGATATGCACTGCATCAGTTTAAGCGTTGTCGACCGATGCCCTCAGCACTGTTATTTAATCTACAGCAGGAACACATGAATATTATTTTTCCATTTGCTCCAGAGAAAGCGTCTGAATGAAGACGAACGCTTGCCTCCTGTGTAATCTGTAAGTGTTGGTAAAGGTCATGATTGTATCTGAAATGTAATTTTGCTGTAGATCGCAGCTCTAATGGGGACAGCGAACGCATTATGTTTTCTCAGATCCTCATAATTCATGTGGCACATCCACAGCGACCTTCTTTCATGTGCCTTTCGCTATTTCTGTCGCTTTCGGTCTGGTGTCAAAAGCACAGAATTCCTCAGCACATTCAGCAAAGATTTCAAAATCACGTTACATTTTTACCAGAACAAAACGGTGCGTCGAAATCAATTAGCGCTCTGAGGATTGAGGGATCACAGATTGGAGGGTCATAATTATAACCTGCTCTTGGCTGGCAGTTTTTCTTTTCAACAAGATTGATCTGCATAATTGCAGAAAGGAGGCAGTGTGTCTGACAGGATGTTTTTTTTTTTTTTGAGGTTTCTGAAGACAAACAAAAGGCTCCTACAATATTTCTGGGCTGATAGATGTGTCGAAGTGAATGACGGTTTTGATAACCCACCGCACACAGTCATGAAAGACAGCTGTGTTTTTAAATGACGTGATGATTCATTAAAAAGCAACAGAATATGAAAAGCATGACTGTATAGTGTATTAGCTTACAGCTATTCATCTGCAAAAATCATACAATATTTTGTAGCTATGCTTCATTTCAACGGGCAGTGTTTTATAGGGCTGCTCGGTTATGGGTAAAATCATAATCACGATTATTTTTGGTCATAATTGTAATCACGATTATTCAAAATGATATAGAGTTGAATTCAAAATTATTCGCCCTCCTGTGAATTATTTTTTATTTTTATAAATATTTCCCAAATGATGTTTAACAGAGCAAGGAATTTTTCACAGTATTTCCTATAATATTTTTTCTTCTGGAGAAAGTCTTATTTGTTTTATTTTAGCTAGAATAAAAGCAGGTTTAAATATTTTTAAACCTATTTTAAGATCAATATTATTAGCTCCCTTAAGCAATATATATTTTTTATTGTCTGCTGAAGAAACCATCGTTATACAATCACTTGCCTAATTAATCTAATTAAGCCTTTAAACGTCACTTTAAGCTGAATACTAGCATCTTGAAAAATATGTAGTAAAATATTATGTGCTGTCATCAGGGGCATTGCTAGACATAAAGCTCTACTGGGGCATACATATATATACTGTATATATAAACATACACATACAGTTGAAGTCAGAATTATTAGACCCCCTGTTTATTTTTTTTCTCCAATTTCTGTTTAACGGAGAGAAGATTTGTTCAACACATTTCTAAACATAATAGTTTTAATAACTCATTTCTAATAACTGATTTATTTCATCTTTGCCATGATGACAGTAAATAATATTTTACTAGATATTTTTCAAGACACTTCTATACAGCTTAAAGTGACATTTAAAGGCTTAACTAGGTTAATTAGGTTAACTAGGCAGGTTAGGGTAATTAGGCAAGTTATTGTATAATGATGGTTTGTTCTGTAAACTATCAATAAAAAATTTAGCTTAAAGGGGCTAATAATTTTGACCTTAAAATGGTTATAAAAAAATTCAAAACTGCTTTTATTCTAGGCGAAATAAAACAAATAAGACTTTCTCCAGAAGAAAAAATATTATCAGACATACTGTGAAAATGTCCTTGCTAAACATAATTTGGGAAATATTAAAAAAAATAATAATTAAATTAAAAGGGGGACTAATAATTCTGACTCCAACTATATATATATATATATATATATATATATATATATATATATATATATATATATATATATATATATATATATATATATATATATATATATATATATAATACAAAAATGTTTATTATAAATAAATAAAAGTAGTATTGTTATTAAACAATAATTATTATTATTTAATAATTAATGTAACAGAAAAACAGCATAAAGACACAACTGGAGTGATATGCTAAGATCATTTAGGAAATCTTTAGCATGAATAATTTCATTTGAATGAAATTCTATAGACTCTATAGAATACAAAAAAATATGTTTTATAGAATTATCTGTTGTGTTAGACTTGTCACATGGCAGAGAATTAGGTTTATTAAGTCTTACTTCATACAAAAAAATCTATCAGAAGACATGCTTAGTATGATCATTCATTCATTCATTCATTTTCTTGTCGGCTTTGTCCCTTGCGGGGTCGCCACAGCGGAATGAACCGCCAACTTATCCAGCACGATTTTACGCAGCGGATGCCCTTCCAGCCGCAACCCATCTCTGGGAACCTTAGTATGATCACCATCATATTATTTAAACATTAGTTTTGTCGACTTGCAAAACTCACTGCGTGTCGACACCTCCGCATAAAGGGCTGTTACTCCGGTTTCACAACGCATGAGCAGCGCGTGAGCAGCAAGTGCATGTTAACAACCGGGACTCGCACCAGGAGAAGAGCAGCGCATCATGGTCCAGCAGGAGCGGTATGGTTTTCTGTGCACACGCGGAGATGCTTCAGTTTGCTTTTTGATTAAACTACATTGCTTTCACCAGCGTTGGTTTGATTGCACATAGAGAATAATGTCTTTATTCCGGGATTACCACTCCTAATAAATACACTTTGCACTGGCGATATTTACTGGGGCACGTGCCCCAGTAAATTGGGTCTAGCGACGCCTCTGGCTGTCATCATAGCAAAGATAAAATGAATCAGTTATTAGAAATGTCTTATTAAATCTACTATGCTTAGAAGTGGGTTAAAAAAATCCTTTCCGTTAAACAAAATGGGGTGAAAATATAAAGGGTATACATGTGTATACACACATTTATTTTTTTTCCTGTAAATAAGGAAAGGGAAATAAATACAATAGAATAAAAATATGAAACAAATTGTGCTTTAAGCATCTTCACTGTAAGAAAAAAAGACTTTAATTATAGCTACAAAAGTCCTTCAGTCAAAAGCAGTGAGTGATTTTCTCCTTTTGTTGTTTGATTAATGCTAAAAACAGTCGGCAGCAGGAATATGGTGTCACTTTAAGAGCAGTGCGGTTCTTCTGATTTATGGTTTCACATTCACATGTCTTTTGATTCTCAACTCGTTTGTTTATTACATAAATGAGGGTTAATATGAATAATCACTAAATGTTTTGACAAAAATTTGCATGTATTGGACCATTAAAGTGCTCA
The DNA here is from genome assembly GCA_903798195.1 of Danio kyathit. Classification (NCBI taxonomy): domain Eukaryota; kingdom Metazoa; phylum Chordata; class Actinopteri; order Cypriniformes; family Danionidae; genus Danio; species Danio kyathit. Next base: position 44,861,837 of record LR812541.1, on the reverse strand, counting down.
CATTAAGATGACTTCAGATGTGTGTGCTCTGATCGTCTCTGAGGCTGAGCGTGCACACACACAACAGCATGCGATCTTTTTCGCGCTTTTAAAAACATGAATGATTCGAATGTACATCAATGAATGATGCACATCCCGTGCTGCAAAAGTTACATTACAGTACATGCTTTTAGTCATGTTCACGTGAAACTGAGCTTTGCAGAGCAACAAATGTGTACAACTGGAAAGAGGGCGGTATATGATGCAATAATAGTTTTATCTCGATTCATGTTTTTTCATAATCGTTAGAAGCCGTGAAATTTAAACCACACTGAAATAAACTAAACTGAACTTCAACTCTGAAATTTGGACTTAACTAGAACTATGTTAAGCTGCTTTGACACAATCTACATTGTGAAAAGCGCTATATAAATAAACAAGAATTGAATAGAAGCCAAAATCGACATTGAAACTAAATTTCGATTAATTGCACAGCCCTAGTGCTTTATTCATTCATTCATATTCCTTCGGCTTAGTTTGTGATTTATCAGAGGTCACCACAGCGGAATGAACCACAAACTATTCCGGCATATGTTTTATGCAGAGGATGACCTTCCAACCGCAACCCAGTACTGGGAAATACACATACACTCTCGAATTCACATAGCGCATGTCTTTGGACTGTGGGGGAAACCGGAGCACCCGGGGGAAACCCACGCCAACACGGGGAGAACATGTAAACTCCACACAGAAATGCCAACTGGCTCAGCCAGGACTCGAACCAGCGACCTTCTTGCTGTGAGGCGACAGTGCTAACCACTGAGCCACCGTGCCGCCATTGTGTTGTTTCAGCTCATGTTAAATAAGTAGTTTTAATAAACAGGGAATGTCATTTTTGAGTGTGTATTGGTGTACAGATGTCACAGTTTAGTACGAATGAATAAAGCTGATTTACCATGTGGATAGTTGACAATGGCCTTCTGAACCTATCAGTAGGCGCAGAAGGCCCCTACAGGCCCATATTTATCAGCTGATAACCACTGATAATGCCATTCGTCGACTGATAACATTCGAAGCGGGTGGAAAATGTCTAAATGGAAATGACCTTGGTTATAATTGTTTTTTGCAGCATACTTTCAATAAATGGCTGGACTGGGAAGGAGTTCCAATACAATAGAGTGCTTTAAACCCAAAATAGCCTTTCCAGTTGACTTGCAGATGAACAAAAAGCACCGAACAGTAAAACGTGTTAATGGTGTTATTAGTGTGGACGAGTGGACTCTGTCTTCCTCTTCATCTCTGGAGACTTAACTGCAGATTGACCCCGCTACTCCGCTCCTCACAGCTACTATACTAATATTAGCAAACTGTTATGCTGATATCACCCTGCCCCCACAAAGCAGCATTTACACAAGCCCACTGAAGTTATCCAATACCAGCACGCATGCAGCTTCATCCTCTTCTTATACACAGACAAATGCAATTGAAATCATCCATTAGTGAAATATAAACATTGCGCACGAGTTTAAGTGGATTACGGTAGTCTTTGTTACACTGAATTTAATTTATGCTAGATTAAATACAAAAAATTTAGACCATATTATATTATTATTTTTAAAAATGGCAAAATTAAATGTATTCATGCATGCTGATATATAAATATATGATAAATATATTCGGCAAATCTGCAGCAACTGCGTGATGCTATCATGTCAATATGGACCAAAATCTCTGAGGAATATTTCCAGTACCTTGTTGAATGTATACCATTAGGGATTAAAGCAGTTCTGAAGGCAAAAGGGGGTCTAACCCAGTACTATTAAGGTTTAAGTAATAAATTGGCCGGAGAGTGTAGTTATGTGATGTGATATATATACATGTTTCTTCCAAATTTAATAAAATTACATTTAGAGCATTTTTAGTGACCATAATTATTCCTTGTTTTCAGACATTTATATTCAATACCAATGTTCAGTATTGATGCAAACAATCTATAATGTATACATAATTCTCTTCAATCCCCAAAAATAAAAATATTTGTTATTTTTGACTAATTATATATATATATATATATATATATATATATATATATATATATATATATATATATATATATATATATATATATATATATATATATATATATATATATATAGTTAAATATCATGATTCAAAATATATATATAATAAATGTTTAAATATTAAATAATAAATAATAAAAAAAGAAAACGTAAGAATAATTAAATATGACAATAGTTAAAGGGCCATGAAACCCCCCCTCGTTCGGTTCAAGTCTACCTCAGAATTAAAAAAAAAAAATGTTTCATGATGGGCGTGAAGTTCTGCAAGGAGAGGGAGGAGTGGGCGTGGCAGGCAGAGCAGGGGAAAAATAAGGGCTTTTGTCGTTGGCTCACCAGCTAAAGATGAAGAAAATTCTGATACAAAATGTGATGAGACGCATGCTTTTATAGTTTACAAAGCTAAAATGCAAAGAAATAAACAGCAAGTAATTTAATGCAGTTACAAATAGGATGAGCTGCTATATTCGTATATTTGCTATATATATTTGTTAGATCATTATAAAGATAATCATGTTATAAATGCTATAAATAAGGAGGACTTCTCTCCTCGTAAATCACTGGGTCTGAATGCAGACACCGTGGACAGCAGTGCAGCAGGTCTCTTTCCATATCTATTCCCACCACTAGCCCTGCCCTTCAACTGATAGAAGACAACGTCTGCCATTCTCGACAAAAATGCTTGCTGATAAAGATGCTTACTGCTAGAGTGCTGGTATTATTATAGGGATCCTGATTATTATAGGGATTATTATTATGGGGATTATTATAGGGATCCTGATTATTATAGGGATTATTATTATGGGGATTACTATAGGGATCCTGATTATTATAGGGATTATTATTATGGGGATTACTATAGGGATCCTGATTATTATAGGGATTATTATTATGGGGATTACTATAGGGATCCTGATTATTATAGGGATTATTATTATTATGGGGATTACTATAGGGATCCTGATTATTATAGGGATTATTATTATGGGGATTACTATAGGGATCCTGATTATTGTAGGGATTATTATTATGGGGATTACTATAGGGATCCTGCTTATTATAGGGATTATTATTATGGGGATTACTATAGGGATCCTGATTATTGTAGGGATTATTATTATGGGGATCACTATAGGGATCCTGATTATTATAGGGATTATTATTATGGGGATTACTATAGGGATCTTGGTTATTATAGGGATTATTTGTGTGGTTGTGTAAGCATTCCACTGCACTGTGTATGACTCTGTATGTAACAAATAAAATTAGATTTTTTTTTACCCATTTCAATGTCATCCTTTACAAGAGTCCTCTGACCACATCATACAGGGGATCAAGTGTGCTGTGAAATTGCATCCAACAAAGAAAACCACATGCAAGCATCCAGCGTCACACATGGAAATGCCATCCGTGGAGACTCAGTTTATACTCTCTCTCTCAGATGTCACCCATAAACCACAATCTTTCACCCATCTATTATATATACCGCAGGAAAAACCCTCTCGTTTCTGAATCGATAAGAGCACTTTATTAAAATCCCTTCTGCAGGACAATAAATCAACGGCGAGCTCTGTTTACCGCAGGCTCAGTTTAAACAACACATAAGATCACGTTTTGATGAACACACGATTGATGTTTTGGCCTCTAAAATGGAGAATCAGGTGTAGAAAAAGCACCCGAGGGGCTTTTAAACATTTTCATCCAGGTGATGTTGCTGCTGGGTCTTGACCCTTTCCTTCAACCAGCGGCAAAAGCATCTCACCTTCAGCTTTTCACACAGCGCAGAGGGAATTAAAGACTTTTGTCCTCCAGTGAAGCAGGATGATGGGCTCTGACCGCCAGGAGCAGGAGCTTTGAAAGACGGCGAGGTGAAAGTAAGCTGTGAAGAGGCTGAAGCTCGAGGGCTTCAAGGGTGAAGACGACAATGGAGAAAGAGTTTGTGATTGTACGTTTGCTCCTGGAGTGAGCAGATCATCAGTACGGCTGATTGCACCGCAGGAACAAGCTCTGATTGAAAGTGTGTGATGAGGACTGTGGTGGTCTACGCAGATTTATGGTAAACAAATGACTAAATGTGATGTCGTGAATGAAAGATTTTTGATATGAGCCAACAATAAAGCTGGAGAGGTAAAGTGTGTGTGGTCGACTGGAAGCTTGTTTGCTTCTTAAACTCAATGACAGAGAGAGAGAGAGAGAGAGAGAGAGAGAGAGAGAGAGAGAGAGAGAGAGAGAGAGAGAGGATGTGCACTCGCGATATCTTTACTGCTCTATTCATTTAACCTAAGAAATGTAATGTTTAGACCCAGGGTATTAATTAATTTGTGCCGGAACCTGATCCGGCACCTCTGAAATCTGATCCGGCACTTCATTTTACAGATCCCCCTCCTCACCCGCCCTTCTCCCCCATCCGCTGTTCACTTTCGCTTTCTTTCGCGACTCCCCAACCCTCTTCACTGTCGCCGCAACACCCCTGCCCCGCTCACTTTCGTCCGCGACACCCCTACGCCATCCACCGCACCAACACCAAACACCAACACCAACAAACTAAACAGAGGTCCCATCGCATCTGTATATATTTTAGCTGTGTGACGCAAGCGCATTACGCTCTCACACATCATTTACCTGTGTTGTGGCTGTGGCTATGCATAATATACTGGAACGCACGTGCGACATCAGTTCTGTCAGATGTGGCGCGCGCAATCTCATTCCCATACAGCAGAGAGTGGCTATGAACTCCACCATGCGCGATTCAGAGAGCAGAAATTTGCAATCGTGCTACCATGTAGAGACAGAAATCACATGCCTTTGTGTAAATAAGATATTAGCTTGTTTATTAAAATAAGTTGTGGTCTGGTGCTGTATATAAAATACAGTTAACTTGACTTCAAGGGGGGCAGGGAAAGCCGTTGGGAGGGCGAGGCGCCCCCCTTATATAATGGTAGGGGAAACACTGCTTTGTATATGGAAAAACTTAAATATTCTCCATCAAGAAAGCGCATCTGCTCATGTGCGAGCAGACCATCTACAGAGATGGATTTCACCCAAACTTTTTACTTTAAACTTGGTTCACATTCAGTGATATTTCTGTATTGCTGCACATCCCTGTGTGTGTAATAAGCAATATGTATGTGCATGGACCCGCTACATCATTAACACACTCTTTAAACGAACAAAAAAACTGCAGCATTGACATATGACCAGCTTTTTAGTTGGGGTAATGTTGCCCCAAAATAGCAACACACCAACAATCCACCTTAACACACTTAGCAAAAATGGGCACAAATACATTTGCTGTTTAAACAACGTGGCACAGGATGTGAAAATGACACCTGCGCCAGGCTGAAACTAGCATTGATAGGGGCCCGATATACTGTAGATCAGGTTCAGGGCTAAGGATTTTACTCTATTGGCCCACTTGGTACAGGTTTGTAATTCCACTGAAAGTAATGAATCAAATTGTCATTGTCTTTGCTTCGCAGAAAATACTTCTATTTACAGTCCCAAAACACTGACACTTATGTTTCAACTCAAACGTCAATCTCTGATTTCACTGCAAACAGTAAACAAAGAGTTTATTAGCCATTATGGACTAATAACCAACAGCGTGAGTCATATTTTACGTTTGTTAAAGGGCAAGCGTTCAGAGACAATAATAACGTGTTCAAAGCCACCATATGATTCTTTAGACTATGTAATTAACAACAAGATGATATCATTAATTAGAATTCTAATTCCACTAACGCTCAAGTTGTAATGAATAAATGTTATTGGTTTGTGTGACTCACCGAGTTTGTATTGATTCCCAAGAAAATCAAGGCAGACATAATCCCCTTCTGAAATGAACAAAACAAGACACAGGATTTGCAATGCAAATTCAATTTCGCCACCTGAGTTTCAATTAATGGAGTCACAATGACAAAGGTTTGTAATTTCAGAAGATGCACCTGCAGAACTTGATAAATAACGATCAAGCTGAAGAAGACAATTAATGATCATGTTTAGATGTACTGTGTTATTACATGCTCGGAGCAAAATCTACTCTATATTGTAAAGGAAACTACATACATTAAGACATTATCAATAATATGACTGTTTTATGAAATATTAACATTTGAAATCATTTAAACACTAAAATGTCCTTACTCTAAAAGCAATTGAATAACATTTGGACTTAAGAGCAACTTAAGAAATAAACCATAATACAAACAAAACAAACACTCAATTCATATTTGTATTAATGTGAAAGTCAAATGAGCCTCTTTTAACACATTTTCAGCTACTGTTGTGTACAGTTGCTGCAAAAAAACATTATAATTGAGTTACAAAGTCTATCTATTTCCAATAAGTCAATTCTTGTTTGGCTTTAGAGATAAAAAATAAGATAAAAATACAGTTTGTTTTAAATTTAAAGCAGTTTCTATGGATACAGCATTGTTGCTATGTGACAGTGAGGGTAGGAAACGTGGCATGTGTGCGGTTCAGTCATGTGCTCTATAATGCCTCCTATAATCAGCATTCTGTGTGATTATGTGTAGAAACATGCTGTCAATTGCACATGTATGTTTCAGCATCTAAAAACACCATAAGGACAAAACGAAAATCAAATATTGCAGAAAGCACGTGTTTTAAAGCATATTTTGAAATCTGAAATGTTGTTCAAGTGAAGAAGCTAGTCAATATAATCCAGTTTGGTGCGAAAATGTAAACAACATGCATCAACACATCTGGTTAAAATCGAGTTAATAAATTGTATTTACTATTTAATGTAATACTTGAAAAGTTTTTATAACCCTGATTGTGTTATATTTGATATTTTTACCAGTTATTGTTTGCGATTACATTATTCCATATGACATTTTTTAATTATTCCCAATATTCTGTCTATGTTTTACTTTCAATACTCAATGTAGTGCTGAATTCATTACTCGATGTAGTGTTTGAAGCTTTATTTCACTGCTAATCTCTTGTATATTCCTCATGAGACATATACAACTCTGTTAATAAATGTTTTGATTTACTGCTGAGGTGTAAAGAAACGTAAAAAAAAAACAAAGTAATTATGTTATCACGAGGCAACAGAAATATCTGTCTGTTAGGATATCATGCACATGTATCATTATATTTGTCATTTAGTAGTTCCATTCAGCTTTACACAGAAACATTAGATTAATTAATCAACAATAATGTTATGATTTCTGAAATATACTAATCGCATCTAAATAAAATCATCATCCTTCTGTCTATTTTAGGATTGCATTTTGGGTAAAGAATTTTCTGTTACAGAGTAATTATTAATTTAACTGCTGAGTAATTGTAATTACTGTAATTAGATGTACTTGCTAAAAGGTTAAAGTTAGAATGTGGGATAAGTTTAATTACGTGTGCATCATTTTTGATAAAAGCGTCCAATAAATGCGTTAAAAGCAGTCTAAAACAGACTATTTTGATTATTTGCTATAAATAAAGTGGTTACAAACTCAATCCAGAATTCTCAGTTCTGATTTTAAAGTGCTTTGGAAGCCTGACTCATTCTCTGCGATTTTCGTAGGACTGCACAATACGTTTAGAAAAACTATCGTTATTGCGATACGATAATAGTATATGCAATATTCATATCGCAGAGAGGATGCACCGAAATTCTGGGCTGAAACTGAAAACTCTAGATGCACTTGGCAAGAAAACAGAGAACCAAGATGCTTTGTAATAATTATTGATTATTTTACGAACACTCAATTCCTTGTCTCATCCAAAGCTTTGAATGCTGCAATGAATATCATGTAGTGTTTTTGACCTTGGATTAATGCAAACCTATTGTAGGAGACCTCCAAAACTAAATTATCAAAGTACGGGTGCTTTTATTCAACCCACTCTTTAAAACTCAGGGCTTCTGGTAGTACCCAAAATAGCAAAGTCTACTAAAGGAGGTCCAGAGTCCAGTCTTCTCATATATGGCTCCTAAACTCTGGAATAGCCTTCCTGATAACGGCTCAGACACACTCTCTCAGTGCAAAACTACATTAAAGACCTATTTTTTTTTAGAAACGCGCACACACACCATCAAAGACAACACATACACTTAATACACAAATGCACTTCATTAAACATGTACACGATGACATCCCTTATTTACTATATAACTGCAGGTTAACTATACCTATATATTATAGCTTTAACTGTTAAAAGCTATTAGTTACTAGTTAATTAAAGTTATTAGTAACTAATAACCTTAACTTTACTGATTTTGATTGTAATGCAATAACGAACACCCTTGTAAAACTGCTTTGAAACAATAATTATTGTGAAGCACTATACAAATAAACCTGAATTGAATTCTCGTGTAAACATCCACTTTTCTGAAAGTATGGCCAATATGGGCCATTTTCTCCATATGGATTTCTCATTTAAACGAATTCCATGTTCATCTATTTAACATGGTCATTACAATGCAACATGACCTGTCACTATTACACTGCACGACTCTACTGTAACTGTAGAAATAATGAGCTGCATTGGCCAGTTATTTGCGACAAAGGACAGCCTAATGCATGAGAAAAAAAAACTGAAGATGTCAAACAGCTGGAGCTCACAATTAAAAGAAGATTTAATTTTAGTTGTATTGTATTTGACATGAAATAATAACAAGGCTTTAAAGAGAGACACACAAATGTGTTGAACGAACTGCGTGTTAATTTCTCACACTTTTTAATTTTAGGTGGAGTATGGCAGCCTTTATTTTAATTGATATATCCATGCAGATCATATTCACTGCAATCTATAATTTATCTCTATTTATACTCTATAATATATCTATAATATATAATTAATCTATAATAATAATAGTATATCAATGATGCTAAAATAACAGTGGCATGTCGCTCTCTAAAACAAATCATAATGGTAGATAAGACAACACTTATTATATAATATTTATATTTCAGATTTTCAGACACTAGCCTGTTGTTTCAAATTTACTGAAATAAATGAATCACAAATCCCCCCAAAAATATATATATATAAAACAAAAGATAAATGTTTTTTCAATCTTCAATAGAATGAAATGTTTTTTTTTTTCTCAGAGCATCCAACACAATCTCACGCCAATTCATAACTTTTTTATTTTGTGGCTAATTCGTATGATCTCATTCGTACAATTTAGTATGATTTGCTCATCGCCCAATGACAATTGGGTTTAGGGGCGGGGTTGGATGCCACGCCTCCTTTTTAAAATCATAGGCTGTTTCTCAATATGCGTTCTTCAGCGGTCTTGCGTCCTCGTGTTCTCATGTAACGTCATCATCAGCTGCCAAAGTTCAGTTCCAATACTCAAGACCGCAAGAACAGAGGACGCTTGAAACTTCCCGGATGTGTTCTTGATATCGAGGACACACCGATGCAGACTTGAGCACCGATCTCGCTCTAGAAGTCCCAGAAGTCATTGCGACTGGAGGTGGGAATTGCAGCATTTTATTTAGATTTATTATTAAAGTTCAGAGATATAACTTATTTACCTCAGGAGTTTCCCTAAATTAGACTGTGAATATAAACATCACCATGGACATCTTAATAAAAGAATAAACATATTAAGGCTGTTTGTTTGCTGAAATTCGTATTAAAATATGTTTATTTATATTGTGCAACGTATATTTATAATGTTTTTATGCCTAGTATATATTTTGAAAAGGGGAAAAACAATAAATCATTGTATAAATGCTGTATTGTTTAAATAATTAACACGTGAAGGTCACATGACCATCAGGAAGAACGCAGCATCTCATTTCTCAGAGGACGCCTTCTCTGTTCTCGTGGTCTGCCGAGTTCGTTCTTTCGAGGACACCTGGCAAGACCGGTCTCCACAAGAACGCAAGTCCGTTCTCTGCGTTCTTGGAATTGAGAAACAGCCATACATTTTTGTACGGCTAATCTTTTTAGTCACTAAATTGACAAAACATAAAATAGTTTAGTTTCATCGTAAGATCAGGCTGGAACATTACAATTAACATGCCTTTACTGCATTTTGTTGCCCCCAAAATATTACTATAATGGATTTTTAACATCATTTACAGATGAGACCCACTAAAATGTCAGTTTTTATAACGATAATGTTTTTTAGCAAATTATGTTTTCAGGAACTATTCTTCAAACCACAAGGACTTACTCATTTTTTACCCTTTAAAAATATTAAATATTAGAAAGTAAGATGATTTATTTAGAAAGACGATTAGTAGGAAGATTTATTGTTACACATTTTAATAAGTACAGTTTTGAAAAAGTATGTGGTTTCATTTTTACCTAAAAAACTATATTTTCACATATTATTTTCAAAAAGGAATTTCAAACCATTACTTAATTGCATTGCATGCCTTCTAATATATGTATACAAAATCTCAACATTAAATAATATATTATAATTATACTTTATAATATATAAATATTATATATACTTTATTAGGTACACCTTACTAGTGCCGGGTTGGACCCCATGTTGCCTTCAGAACTGCCTTAATTATTTGTGGCATAGATTCAACAAGGTACTGGAAATATTTCTCAGAGATTTTGCTCTATATTGACATGATAGCATCACGCAGTTGCCGCAGATTTGTCTGCTGCACTTCCATAATGTGAGTCTCCCTTTCCACCACATCCCAAAGGTGCTCTATTGGATTGAGCTCTGGTGACTGTGGAGACCATTTGAGTACAGTGAACTCATTGTCATGTTTAAGAAACCAGCCTAAGATGATTTGTGCTTTATGACATGGTGCGTTATCCTGCTGGAAGTAGCCATCAGAAGATGGGTACACGGTGGTCATAAAAAGATGGACATGGTCAGCAACAATACTCAGATAGGCTGTGGCATTGACATGATGCTCAATTGGTACTAATGGACCCAAAGTGTGTCAAGAAAATATCCCCCACTCCACCTAAATCGTTGATGCAAGGCAGGATGGATCCATGCTTTCCTGTTGTTGAGGCCAAATTCTGACACTTCCATCCGAATGTTGCAGCAGAAACCGAGACTCATCAGAACAGGCAACGTCTTTCCAATGATTTATTGTCCAATTTTTCTAAGCCTGTGCGAATTGTAGCCTCAGTTTCCTGTTCTTAGCTGACAGGAGTGGCACCCTGTGTGGTCTTGCTGTAGCCCATCCGCCTCAAGGTTGGATGTGTTGTGTATTCAGAGATGCTCTTCTGCATACCTCGTGTTGTAACGAGTGGTTATTTGAGTTACTGTTGCCTTTCTATTGGCTCACACCCATTTGGCCATTCTCCTCTGACCTCTGGCATCAACACGGCATTTGCGCCCACAGAACTGACCATTCTCTGTAAACCCTAGAGATAGTTGTGCGTGAAAATCCCAGTAGATCAGCAGTTTCTGAAATACTCAGACCAGCCCGTCTGGCACTAACAACCAAGTTTAAAGTCACTTAAATCACCTTTCTTCCCCATTTTGATACTCAGTTTGAACTGCAGCAGATCGTCTTGACCATGTCTACATGCCTAAATGCACTGAGTTTAAAATAAGTTTAAAATAAGTCACTTACATGGTTGCATTTTAGTACAATCCTGCAGTTTTTTTTGTCCTTTTTATTAGTCTTGAAAAGAAGACAGCCATTGATAGCTCGACTAGAGATAGACTCTCTCTATTCATTCTAATAAAGTCAGGATCACAAACAATAAAACCACAGAGTCAGAGCAGAACCGAATGATTCACAAAGACAAGAAAAAAAAGGTCACAGCCTTGGAAGACACATTATAGAGAAGAGCTGAAGCTATGACAGACATCAGGAGAGCAGATATTGTTGAAAAAGATCTATCGGCGCTGGATAACATGTGATTAAACTGGCTTCCTCTTACAGATGTGATCATGAGCACTGCTGGCCTTGAAAAGCAACAGCTGCCCACGAACATGCTCTATTAGTACCACCATTTTCTACTGTATGTGTGTGCCATCATTTTGAAAATATTCTTCCCTGAAACGTATTAAAAAAAAGCCATAATAACAAAACACCATGCAAAGAGGTGCACTTTAAAGAGTTAGTTTACCAAAAACGAAAATTACCTCATTTATTCTACCCCATGTGGGTTAAAAACTTTGAGTTCCTTTCTTTTCAGAGAAGAATACATTTGTGAAGAATGATGACCTCCATAGTAAAAAAAATGACTATGGAGGTCAGCAACCAGCATTCTTCAAAATATCTTCTTTTGTGTTTAACAGAAGAAAGAAAGTCAAACAGGTTTTGATCAAGTAAAGGGAGAGTAAATAATGAATGAATTTTCAGTTATTGGTAAACTCTTCAAAAATAAATAAGCTTTTGGAGCTCAAGGTTATTGTTTTTTTATCCATCTTTTTCCACATGATGACTGAAAAATGTTCCATTCAACAGAACTGAAACAAATCCTTGTAAATATTAAGCCTGTAAAACAAATAATCAGAATACATAGTGAAAGCTGAGCGAGAGATACAGTATGAATAAACATTAAGGCTACATTTGGTATTTTAACAAGGCATTAGTATCTCACAACTCTGAGTTCTCTGTGTTTTGTTCCTTCAGACTATTTTTTCTTTTTATTTCCTAAAGTACAGTAATATTGAACATATAGGGCTGCACAATATTGGAAGACTATGCAATATTGTTGAGTGGAAACGAATGAGTGAAATATGCCGACAGACTCTGATTGGCCGATGTCTTTGTAAATGTTTATTTTCAGTTCTGGGTTCACCTTTAGGCTGCTCCACCCAATAGCAGAACTGGGAAGGTGGGGATAAATATAGTAAGGCCCTATCTGACTGTTCAAACTTAGATTAATGCATTACATAAATGTCATTCATCACACATGTCTGTGATACGTATACTGCATATACTACTATCGCTATAACGATCATTTTGTGATATATTGTACAGCATTTTTCTGTAGAAAGACTTGTTAAGAGTTTTTGGGTTATTTGTGGTCTGCTGAAAGCAATTTATTAATTGTAATAAGTTTTATTTCAATATGTGTTAAATGAACCGTGAGGAGAATAATGACCAGTGGAGGAAAGAGTACTGAAAAATCATACTTAAGTAAAAGTACCATTACTTGCTTAAAAATGTAGTGCAAGTAGTGTAAAAGTATCTGTTTACTCAAGAGTGGTGAGTATTACGCTGATGCATTTACATGTAATTTGTGCATGTGTGTAAACGTAACATTCTGTAGTGCATTTAGTTATTGCCCAGCAGGCACACAGCGTCATAAGACGTTAATATTAGGTTAGATTTAGGTTGTGATGTCAGTTGACCAACATTCTATGTCTAGCCAGTGTCTAAGGACAACGTTAATTTCATCACCAATACCGACGTCAAATGATGTTGATATTTGGTTGATTTTAGGTCGTGTTGGAAACCAAAAATCTAATTCAAATCAGTATTTTTAAAAATACTTGGTAAATTACAATTCCTGAGAAAAACTACTCAATTACAGTAACTTGAGTATTTGTAATTTGTTACTTTACACCACTGATAATGACATGCCTACTTTTTTTAAAAAAGGGCACCTATGATGCAAAATCAACTATTGGAATCTGTTTTGGACAGAACTGTATGTAGGTATAGTTTGTCCATTGTTATATTGGCGTGATAGAAACACACCAAGGCTGCGTCCGAAACCGCCTACTATTCAGTAGGTACTGCATTTGAATTTAAACGTACTACTCGGCCATTAGAAAAGTACGTTCTATACAGTATGAATGTGAGCAGTATGAATGGAATTTGGACGTACTACATCCGCCATTTTGTCATGGTCACGTGACCTACCTGCGTCAGTTGCGTCGCTTCACGTCCATTCATAAATTCTCTCGCGGGGCATCATGGGATAGCGCAGCGTCCATGGGATGCGCACTTCAGAATCTCGCCGGAAGTAGTAAGTCATCCGGGTACTTCTCGCATACTGATTTTCGAATTCTAAGAATTCTGACATAATACTCGGCTCGCATACTGATTTTAGCGTACTGTATAGTATGGAAGTATGCGGTTTCGGACGCAGCCCAAGTCTCTTTAAACTCTTTTGTCCCCACCCACCAAATTGTTTGACGTGTATATTGACATGTGTCCGTAATAACACCTATAAATATGTCCACAGAACAGCATTTGCAAAGAAACTGGAAATAAAAGATCTGTTCCAACCCTCTGTGATCAGCTGCACCTCAAGAATAAGCATGTTTGTAATAAAGACGGTAAAATCGCTATGTAATAAACTTTATAACAGCATTTTTGACTTAAAACTTTGTAACGGCAGAAAGGCTTGAATAAAGTCTACCACAAATACATCAAATAAACTTGCTTGGTAGTTTTGACTAATAAACTGAATCTCTGATTCATCTCTGTCCGTCTCTGTCACTGACTGCTGTTTATCTGATGTAATGCATGAGAAGCAGACACGCACATGGGAACGGTGGGCAAGGAGAACCATCTCATTTGCATATAAAGGCACAGGTTACAAAATCAGCTACACTTTGCTCCAAGGCCACATGGGCATATTCTGCGTTGTATAATAATTGATCTAATGGGTGTTTTGAGCTGAACCTTTACAGGCACATTCTGTAGACACAAAAGACTCATCTTGCATCTTGTAAGATAGGTAAAACAGGAGCCCTTTCAAACACATCATTTATTGTTTACAGTTTAACACAAGTTACTTCCATAATGGAGGTTAATTTTTAGCATAAAGCCAAACTTCACAAAGCCAGGCTTTTTTATTAATAAGAAGATAATGACTATACACTGTTGGGGGGACAGCTGATTGTTCAAAATGATTTGGGACGCCACTAATTACACACATTAAAAGGCCGTGTTAAAAAAGAAAAAAAAAAACACAGATAAGAGCCTGTATAATTAAGCTTCCCACTCACTTCACTTTAAAGTGTGTGTCAAGAGACCCGACCAATGCAATGGACGACAATTTGAACAGTCAGGAAACATGTGATTTGGACTTGGCAGATCCGTCACCGTGCAGCTGCATGAAGTACGAGCCCATCCAAATCTCTCAGGGATGTTTGCAATGATGCCGCCATAACAGAACAACATGATCTGCAGCCAACATTGGTCGAAGCTATGTAGAACTCGAGAAATTCACATTCGCAATGGAATTAAAATGGCACTGCAACATGATGTGAATTAAATTAATTAGAAATTCTAATGACAGCACTTCGTCATAGAAAACTAGGAGTCTATTCTTTGTATGTGGATTACATTATTGTGGAATTTGTGGTGTTGTTCTTTTAGCTGTAATGTCAAGGAAAACACAGCCAGGAATTAATATCAACCTCTGTTTAATGTTTGTGTTTAATGAAGTGTATTTCTGTCACTCCATAAAAAAGTGATACTACATAATTCAGCAGTCAACAAATGTTTGTTGAAACATACGCATCAAATTTCATAATAAACATAATAAAATAACGAAAGATACAATTAAACATGCCTTGCGCCTCTTCTGGGTTATGTATAATCTGTATATCCTGCATTTTGCATTCTGACGATGCAGTCGGTTCTCAGTAATGCATAGTAAACAATCTACGTCTCCCGTTTTCAAAGTAAACTGTCTAATTAAACATATCAGTCTGTGTTTTGGCTAGTGATCTCCTGATGATGCGGCTGCTCGTCAGATCCAGATAAATTACCTAAAGTACATGCAAATGATGAGGGCATGACCTGTGAGTCACGCAACAGTCTGTTTTGTATTCCGATTGGCCTTTTGTCCACTGGGGTTTTACACTCATGGAATTTACAAGAGAACAAGGAGACAATGGTGTTTGATCCTCATGCCCATTTCCATATACTGATCTCTTATTATTCGACTACATAGAAATATACACTAGATATCACATAGGGACCCTGAGTATGCGTCAATAGCGCCGCCACATTGGTACAGTGCTCCCAGGACAATCGTCATTCAACCGCACTAGTCAAGACAGTGTGCCAATTTGAAGATGCTGGACTTTAGCGATGTGTACGGGTGTAGTAATGAGCAAACAAAGAAAACAAAGCACGAAGGCAGAACATTTCATAGGTGAGATTTCGTTTTTTATGTTTTTGTATGTTATGAACTTTTGTGCTTAACAAGTAACGTTATTGATGATAATACGGTCTCTTACTGCAGTGACCATAAGGCAAAGTAGCATCAGTCGCACTAAATTCTAAGCTTATGCTAGTTTTGTTGAATAAAATAAACAAACAATGTTATGAAATATGACAAGACGACGCGGCGCTGCCAGAAACTTGTATTATTGTCGGCTAAGCGAACGAGTCGTTCATAACGGAGATTTATTCACAAACGAATCGCTCCCTCCGTCAGAATGAGAAGTGAAAGCAGGGGAGGGGTGTGTGTTTCAGGACATGGATTAGATCAAATTAAACAGGGAGAGAGAATAATGCATTTCCATGCACACAAACACTTACACTTTGTCAGGAATGCCCGTGCGGTCACATCCATCAATGTAGAAAAGTGATGTAAAATTATAATATTTCGTAATTAAAAAAAATATTTGCATACGGACCACCGGGGAAAACTCCTGATCATAGATATATGTGTATATGTGTATTTCTCTGGCTTTGGATGGCCACAGTCCTCCACTTCACCATGCATTCGCCCTGCATTCATTTCAAAGGAGTGCTACCCTGTACTAAAATGGCGGCTCTATTGACGCATTCCATCTAATAGACAACAGTAGGAATACCTAGATTTTCTTTATAGTGCACCTTTAAACAGTAACAGCTTTCTCATTATAACAATTTTTAAACACACACAAAACCTTCAAAATTCTGAAGCAGTGCATGCTGGGAATTTGATACTATCTTGACAAAATGATGGACATACTGTACTAACCAATGTATCCTTTTCTGTGAAAGAAATTGGATATGCAAGCAAAGAGTATTGTTTACCAGACTTTCACAGTTAAAAATCTTCAAACAGTTGTACATTAAATACAATTAAAAAGTGTTAGTTAGGCCATTGGTTAGACTTTACAGAGTAGCAGGTCATTTAATATTTTTTTTTTTTATGTTAATTTGTATATCTGAACCTGGAGCTTTATTCAAGAATGATAATCGATGAACAGCAATAAGATCGAGTGTGTGAGGTGTGTAAGACTCTGAGGGTGGGTGACGGCAATCATGACGGCAGCACAGATGGCTCTGGCACAGCACAACATATAAGTGTGTCCAGATCATCCAGTCTTTCCCTCCAAATGTCGCAAATGTTTACACTGTAGTTTATAGCGCAGAGACTCTTTTAAAGTCATTGCTTCTCCAGAGAGTCTCTCAAATGCTCAGAATAAATTCTCCAGAGAACAAAAGAGTGTAAATATGCTGTTTTATCCAAACTCTCCGTATAGAGCAAAAATACATCATGGTAAAACCAGCTAAACCACCAAATCATCATGGAAATGTGGGTTGTAGGGCTGGGTGATAAGACAATATTATGGGGATTTTCTTCTTATTCAGATTTTTTTTGTCCTCAGATTCTAGATATTCAAATTGTTTTTATCTCCGCCAAATATTGTCTAATCATATATCCTTCCATACATAAATGGAAAGCTTATATATCCGGCTATGTACAGTTGAGGGCAAAATGATTAGCCCTCTTGTGAAATAGTTAGTCTTTTTCAAATATTTCTCAAGGATATTTTCATAGTATTTCCGATAATATTTTTTTCTTCTGGAGAAAGTCTTAATTGTTTAGTTTTGGCTGGAATAAAAGCAGTTTTTAATTTTGTTAAGACCATTTTAAGATCAAAATTATCAGCCCCTTTATAATTTTTTTTTTGTTGGCTACAGAACAAACCACTGTTATACAATGACTTGCCTAGTTAACCCAATTAAGCTTTTAAGTTGCACTTTAAGCTGAAAACTAGCATCTTGGAAAATATCTAGTAAATTATTATGTACTATACTGTAAAGTCGCTTGGAAAAAAGATCTATGGATTTTAATATCTGAGAATGATTGGGATCAATGCCTTTTATGAGTTCATTCATGTTCTATCAATTTTAGACACAGCCTTATTCAGTACAAAGTACCTGTGTTCAAATTCAGAGTTTTGGGTTAGAAATATTTCAGTTCGCTAAGGTTTACAATTTACGGTTTTACTCCTTGACCCAATGATAGCAATTTTTGGTTGGTGAGATTTTCTGGAGACTCTCAACTAAATGTATGTTTACCTGTTCAGTATGGCGTCATCGTAGATAAAGTTATCATTTGTTTCTGGATGAAAAATGTTAGGCTTCTTTTTTTCTGACTGGCTTCTTGGGCTCACCTCCACCTTACATTTGGTAAGAATTAGATATACCACCACTGGGAACTCTGCAAAATTTGATAAAACGTAGGATCCAGTCTTTTTTTCTAACACAACATAAAGACGATGTTGATTAATTGTTAATTTCTGAAGATGTGTACGTTTTCTTTTTTTACATCCATTGCGGTCTTTTTGTAGGTCATATACGTCTTGTGTCACCATTTTCCCTTGTTTCATGCTTTATTTGACATTTTGCACAGATTATTGTTACGTGATGGGTTTGTCTGTGTTTTTCTATGTCTGCTAAAATATTATGTACTGTTATTTCATATTTTAAGCTTTTAGTTACGATTCTCCCAAAATCTTTTCGCATAAATCCACAGATTTTTTTTTTTTCTGAATTCTGCGCAGAAATAGCAAAAAACGTCCACAGATTCTGTCTGGCACTACCCATGAGCCACGCAACAGTCTGTTTTGTATTCTGATTGGCTTATACATTTTTTACAAATTCTTACACAAATTTACACTCATGGAATTTACATGAGAACAAGGAAACAATGATTGTTTGATGCTCACAGTATGCCGATTTCCATATACTGATCTCTCATAAACAGACTATAGGTATACCCAGATTTTCTTTATAGTGCACCTTTAAACAGTAACAGCACCTTTAAACAGTAATAAGCTAAGAAAGAAAAATGTAGGCCTCTTTTTTTCTGATTGGCTTCTTGGACTCACCTCCACTTTACATTTGGAAAGAATTAGATCATATATGGTATAAGCAAAAACTATAATAAAAAAACAAAAACATTACGTACTGTCATCATGACAAAGATAAAAGAAATCAGTTATTAGAAAAAAACTTATGTTTAGAATTGTGTTCAAAATGTTAGGGAAAAATATAAAAGAACAAAAATTTACATGATGAAAACTATATATGATGTATAAATCTAATATATTACACATAAAGCATATAGTACTATAAAGAGAATAAAGTGCTGCCCAATATTCCGCAAGTTTTCTAATCAGAAAGAATATCAGCACATTCCCATTTCATTTCCCATGCTACACTAAACAAATCAATATTTTTTTTCAGAAACACAAAGCAGGTGGTGGTCTGCATACAAAAGCGCTTGAAGTCAGTGGACAAATCTGAGGAAGCGTAGAAATCAATGCGCAACACACTATTACAAAAGCGACTCCAGCAGCAGCGGCAGCAATGAAAAGAGCAGAACATGAATCACTCGGCTGGAGATTTCCACATCTCACGGGCTGCGCTGAAGAAGGCCGTTACTCGTCTTTGTCTGCTTTCTCTCACACAGGGTCTAATTGGACATCTCTGTCTATACACTGACAGCAAGGGGGAATCTAACTAGCGGACGGTCGACTGAATTAGTACTACATCTCAATACTCATTACAGAGCAGAGTCTGTAGTGGCGCACACAATGGGGTGTGACCAATACAGCATCCAAATCCATGCTTTTTTTCTGTGCAAATATAATGTCATGTTTAATTCGAGCAAAATATTTTCTGTGAAAAACGATACACAATGCAGGTCGCAGCTTTTTTTTTTGTAATGGCTAATTCCTTTGAATTTTTAAGATCTCATACGTACATATTGGATACTGGAATTTTTTTTCAATATTACTGTTAGGGTTGACACAATACTGGAAATCGGTACCAATCGATACTGAAATTAAAAAAAATGTCCATTTCCCAACATTTGAGCACTGTTGAGCACATTCTGAAACAGCGCTGATTGGCCATTGTGTTCATGTTCATTGGCCGAACTCACCGCTGTTTACTGAGTGTAACCACAGATACCTGGACACTGATTTCTGTTAAACTGTAAACAATAAGTGAAGTGTTTTAAAGGGCTCCTTTTTATCTCTTTTACTAGATGTAGATTAAGTCTTTTGTGTCTCCAGAATGTGTCTGTAAAGTTTCCGCTCAAAAAATCCATCAGTTTCTTTATTATACAATGCAAAATATGCCTGTTAAAGCAATTGTAGCTGTTTTTGTAGCCCGTGCCTTTAATGCAAATGAGCTGGTTCTCCCAGCCCAACATTCCCACGAGTATCTATTTCTCTTGCGTTATGTCAGATAAACAGCAGTCAGTGACAGACATGAATGAAGCAGAGTCCCAGTTTATGAGTCAAAAATACCAAGTAAGGTTATTCGATGTATTTGTGGTGGACTTTATTCAAGCCTTTCTGAAATGATGAGCCACATAAAAATGCCGTTACAAAGTTTGCAGTACACAGGTGTTTACTGACACTATGATGCTGTGGTGATTCCAGCGGTAATAAATTACATAGCGATTTTACTGTCTTTACTTCATTACAAACATGCTCATTGTTGAGCTGAACACAGAGAGTTGGAGCAGATCTTTTAATCCCAGTTTCTTTGCAAATCCTGTTCTGTGGACATGTTTATATGTGTTACTGCAGTGTAGTGTTGTCACAATACTGGAATTCCATACCAATTGGTACTGAAATTTTAAAAATGTCCATTTCTGGATTGTTGAGCACAATCTTAAACACCACTGAGTTGCCATTGTGTTCATGTGCTCAACAGAATTGAGTGTGATTAGCCGTGAAGGTCATCAGTTCACTGAACTCACCGCTGTTTACTGAGTGTAACCACAGATACAGGGACACTGGAGTGTTTTAAAGCCACGAAGATCAGCTGGTCTGTTTATAAGCTGACATACGAGCAATCCGCTGATGAATCAATTGATCTTCAAGGCTTTAAAACACTCCTGTGTCACTGTATCTGTAGTTACACTCAGCGGTGAGTTCAGTGAACTGATGACATTTATGGCCAATCACAGTCAAGTGTTCAAATGTCAGTAAAATTCCAGTATCGTGACTACCCAACGAATATTGCGATGATATTTCTTACAATATAAAAACTGTGTCGAGGTGCAAACATTTAGCCTTTGAAACACGATGAGGGAAAACCTCTTTATAAACCTCTTACTGTATAAGTATTTATTTTATTTCTGGGTTCATCTTTGGGCTGCTCCAGCCAATAGCTAGCCGGCAGCTAGCTCTCTGCAACTCTCACATAGTCGCACACTGAAGCTAAGCAGGGCTGGGGACATGGGAAAGCTAGGTTGCTGCTGGAAGTGGTGTTAGTGAGGCCAGTAGGGGGCGCCCAACCTGCGGTCTGTGTTTGTCCTAATGCCCCCAGTATAGTGGCGGGGACTTTATAATGCTCAGTGAGCGCCGTCTTTCCGATGAGACGTTAAACCGAGGTCCTGACTCTCTGTGGTCATTAAGGGCGTACTCACACTATGCACAGTTGCGTTGAACCGGGCCAAAGCACGCTTGACCCCCTCCTGTCTCCCCCGACGGCCGGCACTCACATTACATTCGGGTCTGGGCACGTTTACGTCATCGATGACGCGCTGTTTAGTTTAGGAAGAGAAGCGCTCTCGCTCAGCACAGTGGAGATTTCTTTAGTTATATTGTTTATGTCGTGTGATATGCGGTGACACACAGTCTAATATTTCGCCGAACAGATCAGCCACTTTTGACGCTCATAAAGTCCTCGTGCTGCAGGAATTACGAAGTTTACTGAAGGCGCAGCTGACGTGCAGTTTGGGATTTGCGTCTTTAATAATCTACGACAGTTTGCGTTCATTGAACAGTACGAATGATTAATTAATCCATATGAAACAGTCCCTTAAAAGTCACGTCTCGCTTTCAGTTTCGGGCTCGGGCACGCTTGCGCTCACACTGCAAGCGTACCGCGCCTGAGCCCAAGTGAATCGCGCTCTGGCCCACCTCTTCCAACCGGGCCAGGGCCGGCCAAGTGTACCGTGCCCGAGCCCGATTCAGAGCACTCACACTTCTCAAACGATCCGGGAAACGGGCCTGGGCACGGTTCGGATAGCATAGTGTGAGTACGTCCTAAAAATCCCAGAATGTCTTTCGAAAAAGAGTAGGGGTTTAACCCAGGCATCCTGGCCAAATCTGCCCACTGGCCTCTGTCCATCATGGCCTCCTAACCATCCCCATATCATAATTGGCTTAATCACTCTGTCTCCTCTCCACCAATCAGCTGGTGTGTGGTGTGCGGTCTGGCGCAAAATGGCTGCCGTCGCGTCATCCAGGTGGATGCTACACAATGGTGGTGGATGAGGAGATTCCCCACTATGTGTAAAGCGCTTTGAGTGCCCAGAAAAGCGCTATATAAATGTAAGGAATTATTATTATTATTATTATTAATAGCAAAACAGCAACTACTGGGGAGGTGGGGATAAAGATAGTAAGACCTGATCTGATTGGTCAAACTTAGATAAACATGCAAAACTATGCATAAATACTATGTGAAGTATATGTATCACAGATATGTGTGATATGACATTTATTTATCACAATAACAATATTTTTTGTAATATATTGTGCAGTCCTGCATATTACGATTTCCTTATCCACCAATGATGGTTGGGTTTAGGGGTGGGGTTTGTCGGAACATTCTTTTAATATAAAACATTTTGTTTTTTGTGCGGTCATTAAATTTTCATACTAATGAAATTGTATGATTTTCTACGAATTAGTCACTTTTCTTACAATACATAAAATCAATGTTTACATGTGGGGCGACACTGTAGAAAAACTATAGGTCCTGCAATGTTGATTCATATTTACTTTTAATAATATTTATGACAGCAGAAGATATTTTGAAGAAATATTATACATTTAAAACTTGTTAAAGCAAAAATATTTTTTACTTTACAATTTTTTCTTAAAACAATGCCTTAATGTTATATTTCTGCATGTTAAACTGCAGATTTGCCATTTCATGTTTTACTTTGTTTAGAGTTTTGATATTACATACTACACTTAATTCATTATCATTGCATAACTGTTGTAGACAGCATTATTTATTCATTATTACTTCAGATCTCATTCTAACAAATTATCTTCAAAGTAATTTCTGTGACAACAAACTCCATAAACTGTATACAGAAGAGGATTAAAGTCATTCAATGCGAGATCAAACTCGTTAAATAAAAAAACGCAGATAAAATAAAGTGTTGAGAATAAATGTATTATATTGGGAATATAGTCTTTGTGTTTCAAGAAAAAAGTTAATAAGAAAAACTAATAAACTATTACATTCTGAGAAATAAGCCTTTGTTTCAATTAAAAACAAAAACTTAATATAAAATATATTAATATATTAAATATATAGATAGGAAGTGGTGGTGGGGAGTTGGCTGGTGTGGATGGCAGAACTGTGAGAAACTGTTTACTTAATCTTGACCCTGTGATTTTAGTGTCCACTCATGCAAAATTCACATTCATACATCATTTGTACATCAATTTTACTTTCGATTTCATCGTCACAGGTAAAGGGAGAATATTTTAGATAAGATTTTGCCCTGCCTCTGTAATTCTGTTGCACTAGAAGCTTTGTCACGAAAACAAATTCCTCGTATGTGTAAACATACCTGGCAATAAAGCTCTTTCTGATTCCGAAGAGATTTGCCAATGAGCACATCATCTGTTGTTATATCATTATACGCAACTGTGGCAAGTAATTATTTAATTTAACAAACAATAAAAAAAAGTCTTTAAGATGCAGTTGACTTCACTGAAGCAAAAAAGATCTTAACCAGACC
The DNA here is from genome assembly GCA_903798195.1 of Danio kyathit. Classification (NCBI taxonomy): domain Eukaryota; kingdom Metazoa; phylum Chordata; class Actinopteri; order Cypriniformes; family Danionidae; genus Danio; species Danio kyathit. Next base: position 44,837,883 of record LR812541.1, on the reverse strand, counting down.
TAATCGTTCTTCTATTTCTTAACATTAAATTAATATAAGGACTGCAAATGTTTGTTTTTTTGTCGATTAAATAATTAAATAAAGGCCCACTGTGTTTTTTTACATGCATTTTTTATTTTCTTTGCTATTTGAGCTTATTGGAACCTAATTAGAATAAAAATCTAAGTATCATCTTTTGATATGATGTACTTTTAGAGAAAAATGATGTTCATATATTTGGACTCGTGGTCCGAATTTACATAAACACTTTTTCCCAAATTTTCTTTTATGCATATTTAACATATAATTTTTTTTTTTGAACTTGCTTTGACTATCAGAGAGTAAAAACAACATTTTTCCCATTTTGGACAGTTAAAAATAGGGTTTGGGACATTTCATATGCTTGCAGGATGACACTGTATGTGCTGTCCACATATGTGGACACTCGGGTCCAACGAGGTTATAGGGATAGTTCACCCAAAAATGAAAATACTCACTTTTTACTTACTGTAAAAATGCAGTGTTCTACACAATTAATTCATGCTAGCTTACTTGTTTTTACAATTTTTAAATGGATTGAACATAAAACAGTTAAGTTGTTCCAAAAAAAAAAAGCATTTTGAGAGCATGTTTCAATCCTCTTCCTTTGAACACAAAAAGAGATATTTACAAAAATGCTGAAAACTATTATAAAAGTCGTTGGTTACAGGTTTCAAGTTTTCTTCAAAATATCTACTTTTTTATTTAACAGAATAAAGCTCATAAAGGTTTTAAACCACTTGAGAGTGAGTAAATAGTGAGTAAATTAAATTTTGTGAACTACCACTTTAATATCAGTCTCAACATTCATCGATGGGGATAAAAAAAAAAATTCAAACAATGTGACGACTTATAATGACTACAGCCTAATGACTACAGCTCCACTGACACCTCTGCCAATGCATTAGTGAAATTAACAGTTGGATGTGCCAAAACCTTCTTCAGTTATACAAAGAGAAAACTGTAGTCATAACATTTGGGAATAGGGATGATTTTCTCAAGGTGAATGCGTACCTTAGCTCTAAGGGACAAACAATGAAAAATAAGATCAAGAATCTTGGTGTGACTCTGAAGTCAGATCTGAGTTTCAGTAGTCATGACAAAGTAGCAACTAAATCAGCATACTATCATCTCAAAAACATTGCAAGAATTAGATGCTTTGATTACAGTGAGGATTTTAAGACACTTGTTCATGCTTTTATGAGCAGCAGGGTGGATTACTGTAATAGAATCCTCACTAGCCTTCCAAAAAGACAGTCAGACAGTTGCAGCTCATCCAGAACGCTGCTGCCAAGATCCTGACCAGAACCAAGAAATCAGAGCACATCACACCTGTCCCCAGGTCTTCACACTGGCTCCCAGTTACATTCAGAATAAAGTTTAAAGTATTGTTATAAATCACTAAATGGCCTAGGACCTCAATACATTACAGATATGCTCACTGAATACAAACCTAACAGATCACTCAGATCATCAGGATCACATTAACTAGGAATTCCAAAAGTTCAGTCAAAGCAGGGTGAATCAGCCTTCAGTTATTATGCCTCCCGCAGTTGGAATCAGCTTCCAGAAATGATTAGATGTGCTCCAACATTAGGCACACTCAAACCAAGACTGAAAACACATCTGTTTAGCTGTGCCTTTACTGAATGAGCACTTTGCTACATAGTACAAAGCACACTATTATGTCTTTTTTTTCTTTTTCATTGTTTTAAAACCTGTTTGAACACATTTTAATGGGTTTTTAATCATTTTATTTTCTTGTTTCTTTTATTCTTGTTTATATAAAGCACTTTGAATTACCATTGTGTATGAAATGTGCCTTGCCTTGTTATATACACCTTTGCTTGAAGAAAAAAAATAGACTTTTCCAATGCATGGCACACTCTAATTTATATGATACACACTTTGACCGCCTGTAGAGATAAACATTGTAAAATTGTAAAATTAAACGGCAGGAGAAATAAAGCGAACACACGAGTGGGTGGAGGGCTCATGTGCGGTGGGAGTTCAGCCTGTTGATAATGAGCGCCTATACAAACTACTTCAAAGCTGATGAAAACGGCAGCCATGGATTTGCGCTTAATGCTGGAAATAATGACCTGCAGAGGGCATAAAGAGGGCAGAGAAACACCTCCGGAAGAAATGTTCGTCTTTTACTTAAGCCGCGCTCTCTTTTGGCCCAATCAGGCTGATTTGAGGAGCTGTTTGATGGCCAGCTTCATCACGACTGAAGGTTGTAGACGGATATCAATATACAGGGAGCTGCATGAATAGAATGCATAAAGAGGTCATGCTTTGTAATGCGCTGCTAAAATAACGTAATTTTAATGGTAAAAAATTTGTAAAAATGCTATAGTACAGTCCTGGTTATCAGTATGTTTCCTTAATACATACGATTAATAATTGTACATTGCCTTTCCAGGAATTCCCTCTATGACTCTTCAGTTTTTATGCTTTTTTGTTGACATTATGGTTCTTTTTTATGCTTTTAGTTCAGTTTAGTTAATTTGTTTATAAAACACAATAAAACAACAGTTGTTGACCATTGTGCTGTACAAACCTAAAAGCAAAATATCAAAAATAGACAGCAACATAGAATACATCCAACATGCCACACAGCATCAACAATAAATACCAAGACACAAGATAGATACAATAGGATCAATTTTCTCCCAATTTAAAAGCTCTTAGGAGTTGGGTTGGGTCGATAGACGATGCCATAGTCCATCGCCGATGGCCGATAAACTTCACGATGCTGAGTCGGCATCGCAATCCATTGTCCCGCCCAGCATTTATATTGATATATAACTTATTATTTGCATGTCATCTTAATAGCAATAACGGTCTTTTCATGAGCTGTGTTAAATTTTACATATAGCTGCCGCTTGCATGGCTGACAGCATCGTGAGGATTAAATGAAGGATTATACAGTACCTCTCGTGCTTAAAATGTGTAGATTCAGTGGCAAACGCTGTTACCTGCAAACCCCGTCCCACAGACTTTAAAGTGAATGGCTTTAGTTATTTTCATAGCAGATTTGAAGCCACTGGAAGTCTTTTCTCCACTCTTGGAAAAGTGTAAATGGTGGATTAACATTCAGCACATGATCACTAATAAGATGTGCCATTATTAGTAACTTTAGGTGTTTTTTTAAAACAAAATCTGTCAGTGTTATTTTCATTCTCTTCAGCGCTTCACATTTTCGCAGTTGTAACTCCTGTCATCTGAAGGCAGAAGGCATTGACTGAGTGATTGACAGCTGATATTAACCAATCCATTCACGTTCAGTTCTAGAGCAGTGGGCCAATAAGAAGAGCACAAAGGTGGGGCAAGCATTGCAGGCTTTTTTTACTTCAGCAAATTTACATTCACATAACAACTGTTTTAATCTGTTCCTGAGCGCTGCGTTTGGCGTTTTTAGATGCAAAGATGCATTCTGCATAAATGTTTCCTAAATCCGCGCACGCAGTGAGGATTTTGCAGTGAAAACAGTAGGGGTGTCAAAATTAATCGTTTCTTCGGTGCACCGCGATGCAGATGGGGACAATTCGATATCGGTTCAGTAATAAATCATAACCGGTTATTACGCACTGACGTCATTTACCCCCTATGCGCGATGTCGCGGTAGAATACTATGGCGAAGGAAGCGAGGGTGAGTAAAAAAAAACACTCCTACTACTTAAAAAGCAGATCTTTCACTGACACTGAGGAATGGTAAAGCACGAGCTGCTATTTCACTACTAGGGAGAAATGCTGTAAAACTCTAACTCTCTCTCTCTGTCTCTCCCACACACACACTTTGGGCATTTGACCCGCTGGCATGTTCGTGAGGTAAATTTCCCTCCTCTCGGCTGTTTGTGGATCGAGACACAAGCGTGCCTGTGGTGCGAGTTTATTGTATTGTATTTATTCTATTACGGATTACCTGATAACCACGTATTATGCGCATATAGACTGACCAGCGGCTGTTTTTCCCGCGTCACTCATGAGTGAACAGCGCTTTCGTTTCTAAAGCCAAGCGCAGCCCTTTCTGTTGAGCGGGTGAAGACAGATAATGACCAATCATAGGGGTGTAAGAACTTGCCAGCGCTTAAAAAGCAAGCGGGATAATATTTACATTAGTTTATTTGTTATGAAACTTTTATGAATTGCTCGTGCTGTCTTCTGAGCATGTATTGGAGTTTTTATTCACAAAGAGTGTTTTTTTTTGGAGCAGGTCAAATTAAAGGTACAGTTCATATATCTGACTGCTTGTATTAAAGGACAAAATTGTATTACAAGTAATATATAAATATAAACATATTTATAGATTTTAATAAAAAAAAAAATTTCTTGTATTGTAAAGAAAAAAAATCTAATTATGTATGGAAAGCATCGTCAATGCACCGTGATGCACCGAGATATCGAATTGAACCGAATCGATGGCATGATAATCGTAACCGAACCGAACCGTGAGTCCAGTGTAGGTTCACACCCCTAGAAAACAGGTCGCAGGGCAACAATTTATACACTAGCACAAATGCTTCCAAATATATTTTTAGGTCGCATAAGATTTCGGGCGCATACGCGACCAAAACGGTCGAGCGCTAGCATCTTTACTTGCTATTATTTCTTCAAAATAATAGTAAAATAAAGAAGTTATCATCAATCACAATACAAATTTCAGTGAACTCCAAACGAACTCTCGTCTCCTCCACCAGCTGTGGGTAAAAGCCATTATAAGGACACAGATCACTCTGCCTATTCATGCCAGAGGCCCGCGGAAAAAAGTGATTGACAGATGGTAATTTGTGTGTAACTTTATTTATTTATGGTTTGGTTATGGGTAAAGCAAAGACCATGTGGGTCAGGTAGTGAAAACGGTAGGCTACAATAAATTAATTTGTTATGAGTTAATTGATATTTAACAACAATCACCCGCACCCCCGCCTAAGACGACGATGCCATCGTCCATCGCAATGTTTCACATTAGACATCGTACGATGCCAAATTGGTCAACATCGCCCAACCCTACTTAGGTGTAGTTTAAGTTTCTCTCTGAACAAAGATTCATTGGAAATTGTTCTAACAGACATACAGTTCAGACCAAAAGTTTGGACACACCTTCTCATTCAAAGAGTTTTTGTTATTTTCATGACTATGCAAATTGTAGATTCACACTGCATGCATCAAAACTATGAATTAACGCATGTGGAATTATATATACATAACAAAAAAATGTGAAACAACTGAAAATACGTCATATTTTAGGTTCTTCAAAGTAGACACCTTTTGCTTTGATTACTGCTTTGCACACTCTCGGCATTCTCTTGATGAGCTTCAAGAGGTAGTCACCTAAAATGGTCTTCACTTCACAGGTGTGCCCTGTCAGGTTTAATAAGTGGAATTTCTTGCCTTATAAATAGGGTTGGGACCATCAGTTGTGTTGTGCAGAAGTCAGGTGGATACACAGCTGATAGTCCTCCTGAATAGACTGTAAGAATTTGTATTATGGCAGGAAAAAAGCAGCTAAGTAAAGAGCCATCATTACTTTAAGAAATGAAGGTCAGTCAGTCCGAAAAATTCGGAAAACTTTGAAAGTGTCCCCAAGTGCAGTCACAAAAACCATCAAGCGCTACAAAGAAACTGGCTCACATGCGGACCGCCCCAGGAAAGGAAGACCAGGAGTCACCTCTGCTGCGGAGAATAAGTTCATCTGAGTCACCAGCCTCAGAACTCGCAGGTTAACAGCAGCTCAGATTAGAGACCAGGTCAATGCCACACAGAGTTCTAGCAGCAGACACATCTCACACAGTGTGAATCAGGCCTTCATGGTAGAATATCAGTGTGAATCTACAATTTTCATAGTCATGAAAATAAAGAAAACTCTTTGAATGAGAAGGTGTGTCCAAACTTTTGGTCTGTACTGTAGGTAGCCCATTCCACATTTTAGGGGCTACTACAGAGAAAGCTCGATCTCCTTTTTTCTTCAATTTGGATCTGGGAACTACTAGCATTTTCTGGTTCGATGACCTTAAACATCTGCCAGATATTTTAACAGTAACAAAATTAAAGAGATAAGTCGGAGCCTGGCCATTTAATGCCTTAAAACATGCATTAAAATGTTAAACTTCTGTTTCTTATTAGTGATGTACATTAGAGAAGTATGTTTATTGCATTATTTTAATGACTTATGATTTGTTGATGTTCGTACTTAAAACCCTGCTGTATAATAGTATAAATTAACAAAATACGGTAGTTTACTGTAAAATTTAGACAATTATTTTACAGTTTGTGCTATCTTTAATTGTTCAGTATGTAAGTTTGACACCCAGTGGTTGAACTAGGTATTGCACTCCTGTATCAAAACAAACACAAGCGCAGGTTGCCAGATTGAGGACAGGAGCGAGTGATTTAAACCCTGTTCCAAATAAAAGCAACAGCACCCAACAGAAGGAATATTTTCCATATTAAAAGGGGGTTGTCACAACACCTCGAATTGATACATTAGAAACGGCTTCTATTTCTCACAGGTGAACAACAGAAAACTGACAATGATCACCTCATGTGCTTTTTTCAGTGCTAAATGCTAGCAATGCGAGTTTGAATGCCATTTTACATGACATTTATTGCCATACTACTGAAAGCAAGATTCTTGAATCTTGAAAATAAACCCTTTGAAACGGAACTTTAGAACTAAACACATATCAGTGATTCAGCTTTTACATTTAATAATGATAAAGAGGGTTATTATCTATTAATTAGATAATAAACCTTACCATTTCGTGAGTGAGTGCATATTCTGTGCTTCTGAATGGCTGTATTTAAATTTCTGTCGTGTTTCGGCTAGTGCAAACAGCCAAATTGCTTATCACTGCATATCTCGTCACGTAGTGTGTTGTTAAGACACACGGTTACAATGTAACCTGTTCACCTAATGTTTACGTTCGAAATATTTATATTTGCTAATTAATAACCTCATGTGGAACTGAATCTGTGTCTCATTTGAGTCTGCTACTTTCCACCGGAGGTTGCATTTCGGTCACAGAGCCTTTCTGAATGAATAAATGGTATATGCGGTTTTCCACCACGGGTTCTGGAATATAATTGGCTAAAGTGGCATTGGGCAGGTTAAAATGACCAAAACAAAGACAGCATTCCAGCACGGAAAGCACATTTTCAAAGCAGAATATCTGACTTCAGCATTGTTTTTCAGATAAACAAGTATGTTCACTTGGCATGTTTCTTAAATATCTGCAAACATATTATAGTATTTGTATGATTTAGAAGAGTCAAACACTTACATACAGCACCTTTAATGGTGAATTTCTGGCAACAACAGTTGCCATTTTTTACCATTAAAAAACTGTAAAAATGCAACAGTAAAAATTTGTATCCTGGTTAACAGCATGTTTCCTTAATATATAAGTAAATAAGGTACATTGATTTTCCCCGAATTTCCTCTTCAATTCAGTTATGTTTTTTTTTTTATATTACTATGGTTCTTTTTAGTTTTGTTTTTTTCAGCAGTGATGTACATTAGAATTTTAAGCTATCTAATATTGATAAATGTTTATTGCATTATTTTAATTGTATGTGTTTTACTATTACACGGAAAAACACTGTAAAAGATGCTGGGTTCCATACAATCCCTTCATGTTGTTGTCCCAACACAAATCGATTAAGTTAACAATGATTTTTTTCTATTTAAGTTGATTGAACATAAAACAATTAAGGTGTCCACCCAAAAAAACTCAAGAATTGTGTTGTTTTAGCTCATTTTAAATGAGTAGTTTGAACAAGAAGCAAAAATATTTTTCGAGTGCAGATTATAGGGGTGTCAGGTGACGCAGTGGGTAGCATGTTCGCCTTCACAGCAAGAAGGTTGCTGGTTCGAGCCTCAGCTGGGTCAGTTGGCATTTTTGTGTGGAGATTGCATGTTCTCCTCGTGTTCGCGTGGGTTTCCCCTGGGTCCCCCACAGAGACATGTGGTACAGGTGAATTGGGTATGCTAAAATTGACCGTAGTGTATGAGTGTGTGTGAATGAGTGTGTATTAGAGCTGCACGATTCTGGCTAAAATGAGAATCGCAATCTTTTTGCTTAAAATAAAGATCACAATTTTCTCACGATTCTGTAGATGAAAATAAAGGTTAATATGAGTAGGGTATTATTATTGTTATTTCAGAATACAATTGTTCATAATTCTGATGTTGAATCATTATGTTTGAGACATGTGCTTGCAATCTGTCATTGACAACATTGTTAGACCATTTTTTTTCTTCAGGTAAAATCAGACATTTGTCATTATCAGATTCGCTCTAGCCTATATAATGTTGAATATAATGCAAGAGTAGTTATACTGACACTGTTAAACATTTATTCTCATGCACAACACTCTGTGTTCCTTATGATGAAAAACATTTTAAACGCTTGTCGTAATCATAACTCTAAAATGCGATATGATTGTTTAAATGATGTGCGCGCACTTTCGGTTTCATTTTCACTGCTAAGTGTGGTTCATACTTCCCGCGCGGCTTCCAACTGATCACTCTGTGCCACAAACTGAAAGTTATTTACAACTTTATTACCTGTTATTCACAGCCTATGCAGGTTCTGTTCACTAAAGTGGGCAATCTGGGCATCATTCACAGGCGCGCGCCCGCCCTCTCTGGGGTACAGCTCACGGTCAGCAGCTCACGTCACGTGTGTTTTCGCGGCCACGAATACATCATTAAATGAAGACAGAAATTACATTTTTGGTTGAATTATACCTTATAAATACAGTATGTGACTCTTTCAACACCATTTGGAGTTGTCCACGTTGTTGAACATTGTATTGTTACATTCGATGTATTTATTGTATATTTAATTTATTTTTGTTATTGTTTGTTTACTGCCCATTGGGAGTGGTTATGTTGTGCGCTTGTGTGTTCTTTTTCACTCTTCCTATGTCTCTCTCTCTCTCTGCCTGTTAGGTAGAGCTGATTAGGCCCAGGTGGTGCTCATAATTGCAAGCGCGCTGCAGTGACACGCTGCTACAAAAGAGCAGTGTTCACTTCTCCCAAGCTCCAAACTAGTGTGTTTGTTGCATACTTTGTGGGTATTGACCTGTTGTGAATTGTAAGAAGTTTATTGAGCTAGTGAGTACAATTTAGCTTCTGTGTTATTTGAAGAAACTTGTTGTGGGCCTTGTGTAGTAGAACTTACAAGCAGTGTGTTTGCTTCATTGTATGATTTATACATATATACACAATTTGTTCGGTATTTAAGAGGTAATTGTGTTGTTTCTTTGACTTTTGATTTATTTAAGGAAGCTGTAGGGAGAGGTAGTGGTGGGCAAAGCGAAGCTTCGTGAAACACTGAAACAGTCAAAGCAAATGTGTCGAAGCTTCGAAACGTTTCGAAACCCCACTCTACGGTGACACCTAGTGGTCATTTTTTATGTATTGCACTGAACCCGCTTCAGCAAAGAACAGTTGAGCAAATTAAGGTATTAAACCCCACTTTGCAGGATCGAGCAGTAAAGTGACACAGTGGAGCGGTTAAGGTTCCTGACTTCCATGCAGGGATAGTGGGTTCGAATACAGGCTAATGCAGCTGTTTTGAAATGCTTATATCAGTTTGAATTGCTCTGTTCTTGTGTCGTTTTGTTTCAACATTGGTCTGACATCCGAATAAAGACTTTGTGATTAAATATGTCTTGTTTTGGTCATAAAACAGGGTTGTTGCTAGATCAGACACGGTTGTGGCCAGAAGTTAACAAGAATTATTTATATTTTTCATTAAATTTCCCATTTATTGTATGTTATTAATGTCTACCCAAAACTGAAACCCAACCATTACAGTACTCTAAAAGTATCAATTATTGTTTTACAGTGTTAAAAAATGACGCTAAATTCAGCAGCTGTATCCTATCTAGACTACACCATAAAACAGTAACATGATTAAAATACATAAAATCATGATTTCGGAGTATTTGTTCAAGTCGGGATTCGAACCCAAAAGTCAATTGAAGCACAGTGACAACGTGCATACGTACGGTTCACTCGGCCATATGAGCCGTGACGTCATCTGATCTTGTCAGTTAAATGCAGATTCGCCAGGTCTTGAAATGCTTCTGAACTGATCGATGCTTTGAATCGCTTTAGTCACGTGACAAGGTGTTTTGAAACACTTTAGTCACGTGACCTGGGTGTTTCGGCTCATGCTTCGGTGCAGTGATTCGAAACACTCGCGCTTCGGGATCTCGACACTGTGTCGAAACGTCAGTTTCACATCTGCCATCCCTAGGGAGAGGGTGCCATTTTTATTTGTATACCTGTTTGACTATGTTTATTAATAGTAAGAGAGTTGAGGAAAGCCTTTGTTGTTTGTTTGTTTTCTTTTACCTGAATTAGGTTATTTAGTACTCCTCCAAAGCTAGTTCTGTATGGTTTGTTGTTTTGGTTAATCTTCTCCTGAAGACTTATGATTCCTTGATTTGTTGATGTGAGAACAAAAGAATAAAAGATTTAAGTTTACTTTTGTGGTTGTTTCCCATTTCTGAAGCAGAGGATTGAAGTGTTCCCTCAATTTTATTTCTTTAACCTTATCATAATTCATTAATTTGGTCTTATTTTCCTTAAATTCTAAATTTTGGTTTACTTTATTTTCCTTCCCCAACCCTAGACAAAAAGGGGAAGGAACGTAACAGTATGTAAAACAAGGTGAAGACTTGTGCGGCCGTCTTTGCTTCTCTCCTGAACTTGAAAATATGATTGGCAGAATCGTATAAATGCTGGATTAAGATCATCTAGGGGGTCGAATCGAGATTGCGATCTTTTTACAATTAATTGTGCAGCTCTAGTGTGTATGGATGTTTCCCAGTGATGGGTTGCGGCTGAAAGGGCATCTGCTGCGTGAAACATATGCTGGATAAGTTGGTGGTTCATTCCGCTGTGGCGACCCCAGATTAATAAAGGGACTAAGCCAAAAAGAACATGAATGAATGAATGAATGAATAAATGATTATAGGGGTGTCAAAATTAATTGTTTCCTCTGTGCACTGCGATGTAGACACGGACAATTTGGTATCGGTTCAGTAATAGATCATAACCGGTTATTAAGTACTGACGCATTTATCTCATATGCGATATGTTGCGGTAGCTTATTGGCGAGGGAGGCGACCGCGAGTAATTAAAACACTCCAACTACTTAAAAATGCAGAAACTCTACACATTTCACTGCGTATGTGTTTGCTGGATACGGAGACCCGGAAGGGACGGGATGGTGGGGAAAAAAAATGGGTGGAAGAAAAGAAAATTTGGTGAGAGAAAAAAAAACTGAGTGATAGGAAGTTTTTGTGTTCTCTCTCAAATATGTTTTGTGAGGGAACGCAAAGATGTTTTGTGTTCTCTCACAAAACTGTTCGACAAATAATTTCTGTTTACTTCATACATGTCAACCCTCCCGTTTTTGCTGGTAATTCTCCTGTTTTTTACCATTCTATCCCACTATCATCCTATCATTAAGTATTTTCCCATATTTCTACAATATTTTTAATCTTGAAATCACATTGAAATTAATATGAAAATGTCTGCATTCACATTCTTTTCAATAAAGCTGTGCGTCAATCATCGCCCTTCATATGCAACCTCTGAATCAGTGAATGCATGTATAAGCGCTGACAGACAGACGTGCTACGTATGATAAACTGACCAGAGATTATTTTAATACGTTAATCAGGTTTCAACAAATTTTTTGTTTTACAAAGTTTAACTTAATATTTTTTGTCAATTTGAATTATGTATGTTGAAATGACTTGAACATTTCACTTACTTCAACTAAAGAATTGAAGGCATGCATGATTTTTTTTTCACAGTGTTTTTTCATTCACACTCATACACTACGGACAATTTAGCCTACCCAATTCACCTGTACCGCATGTCTTTGGACTGTGGGGGAAACCGGAGCACCCGGAGGAAACCCACGCAAACGCAGGGAGAACATGCAAACTCCACACAGAAACGCCAACTGACCCAGCCGAGGCTCGAATCAGCGACCTTCTTGCTGTGAGGCGACAGCACTACCTACTGCGCCGCCCTATAATTAAATTACTTTATATATTTATTAGGGCTGTCAAAATTAGCGCGTTAACATTAATAATGTTAATAATGACGTGTGTTTAACGTAAAAAGAAATATGGATAAGACCAAGGAAGCGCTTTTAGAAGGAAAGTTTCAGTATAAAACAATTAATGTCGCATTACCAGGATATCTAGCGTTTCCTCCAGAGTTTCATGCAATTTCGGGTGTTTAATTTTTAATCTTTAGACTTTAACTGCAGTTCACTTTCATTCAGCAACATATTGTTCATGCCCCGTGACAATTATTGGATGAAAATATGAAGGACTGCTGAAAAAGTGCTGTTTTAATGGAATTTGATACCGCATGGCGAATGGAAAGAAAAACCTCCGCCTTTTGAGACTCGGGTGGTGCTTTAAGGTAATCAAAAATCGCTGCTTACATGGTAGACTCTTAATCAGAGTATTATCATAATCAGACAATCTTAAAGCCCATTCCTCTGCCTTTAAGTTGATTCCATGCGCCCTCAAATGTTTCATTAAGTTTGACATGTTTCCCCCGACACAAAACTTTTGTAAAGCGTCTGCTTCACGTTGCTGTGTCAGAATCCTTGCTTGTAAAATACAGCCATCCTTTAGAACGCTTAGTTTAAGCAAATTTGATGAACGCGATCGTGCGTGTTGAGGAATCTGAAGGGATCCCTCGCTCACCGGGTGCGCTGTACTGCGCACATTGTCTCTGTGTGTGTGTGTGGGTGTTTCCTAGCAACAAGAGCAAACGCCTGACATCGCTGATTGTGTCCAAAGTCTCTTTAAGGCATTCTATATGTATTCTACAGTCTTTGTGGCGTCCGTATCCCTCAAAGCTGTTTAGAATTAATTGTTTAGAGATGGTGTGACCAAAGTCCCTCTAAGAAGTCTATAGTCTTTGGTACGTGATTTTGATGTACCCCTTGGCCACATTGTCCCCGGATAATGTCAATAGACTGAACTGTCTTAGCAACTGGCTAAATGTTAAGGAGGACTAAGCAAAATTGCTTTTACTTTATAATTAATGTTCTCACCTCGCAATACAACTTTACAATGAGTAAAAAAAAATTGTATTCAATCCTTTATTATTATTATTATTATTATTATTTTTTTTTTTTTCCATATCTGCAATGCCTGTATTTTGGATATTTTTTGTAGTCCACTTAGGATCCAACATGGAAATCATTTTTGTTTGTTATTGGCATTGATTGTTTTGACATTCAAATGGCACTTACATGTCTGTGTTTTTATTTCTGTAATAAATATGGCTATTCATGATTAATCATGATTAATTACAAAAAAAGTGTGATTAATTAGTTATTTTTTTAAATCACTTGAAAGGCCTGATACTTATTTATTTACTAAATTTAGAGGAATTTATATAAACTGTATACACAAACTTAAATATAAACATATTGGTAATAAGCTGGCACAAACTAAAACATATTAAAAATTACATATTTGACTTATTTAATTGTCTTTAATTCTTTCATTGAGGGATACTAAAGCATACATGTTGAACGTAAGATCACATATTCCCTTATGTCTGCTGGAAAATTAGCAAATTTACTACCCTTTCTCATATAATACAACTTACTTAAATCGATTTAGTATTTGGGTTACAGAAATGTGGCTTAAATGGTCCACACCAACACGTTTTTGTATAAAAATGCATATTTTTCTCTTTGTCTTTGTCTTCTGTCCACACGGAGACGGCATTTTTAGTAAAATAAAACGTAGCTTTTTCCCATCCAATGAGCCAGAGAACAAAATCATCAGAAAGAAAAATGGAATTTGCTGTGGTAAGCGAAGCCAAATGTAGGCCTTTTTTCTTATATAATAAATAACAAAAATAAATAAATTACAAAGGAGTGACTTCACAACAACTCCTTGACTGTTATTGAAGAGTCCTGATTTCTCTGGAGAGACCTAAAAATGGCTGTCCACCAATGTTTACCATCCAGCCTGACAGAATCTGCAAGGAGGATTCCCAAATCCATGTGTGAAAAAGCATTGTTTCCCAAAAAGACTCATGGCTGTATTAGTCCAAAAGGATGCTAAAATACTGAGCAAAGGGTCTGAATACTTAGAACTATGTGATATTTCAGTTTCTCTTTTTTAATAAATCTGCAGAAATCTCAACAATTCTGTTTTTCTGTCAATATAAGGTGCTGTGTGTACATTAATGAGGAAAAAAATGAACTTTAATGATTTTAGCAAATGGCTGCAATATAACAAAGTGTGAAACCTTTAAGGGGGTTTAATTAATATATAACATATTTATATATATATATATATACACATATTTTTAAGTATATACATGTATGCTTGTGTACTTGCAGTGCTTAACATATATGAGTAGCCCCTCACAAATCTCTCATTTAAATTAATATTTTCTATATGATGCTTTACAATATTATATGTGTGCATATACATTAGTTTAGTCAGTACTGAAGCCAAATCTGGAGCTAATCTAACAAAATAACTTATGATAACGGTTCAAAAATTAGTAGCCCAAATTTATGTTAGGGCAAAATATTAAATACAATTTTGAAACAGCAAAAATCAAGAGAAATAAAAAATATATATTAAATAATAAAAAAAAATTAAATTAATTTTTTTTTTGCAATATTTTGCATGAATTTAAATGTATTATCTTTCTATTTCTAAAGATGTTAGGTGACTAAAATATTATTTTAATAAATATATCCGTTTAATAAATCTGTTTTGTTCAAATCCACCAAATTATATTACATATATTCCCTGAAAAATGGATAAATAGGGGTGTACTCATTTATGCTGAGCACTGTATATACAGTATACACACACACAGAACATGCACATATTATATAATTACACACTTTTATTTAATATGCAATTAGTCATAATTAATCATTAAACAGTTGTAAAATAATGTGTTTCTAAAGCATGTTCACCTATTCTATAACACCTAATAAGCATAATAAAGCCATTTTAGAAGAACATAATTCAGCCTCTTTAATGAAACACTCCTATTGTTTATATAAATGGCATTTCCCAGCATTAATACATCCCAGATATCTATATTAGGAATACTGTCACGTATTCTCCATGAATGGACATCCCTCTACAGGTCATGAGAGGAACATGCACCTCTTTTCCCAACATTTACCACTTGCTACATGAAATAAATGATAATAAAAAAAATCTACAGATGTCAGATATTATTATATTAGCACTCCTGAGAGTTAAAGCACAACTACGAGAGTGTATTAATCCAGGAAAAAAAATGAGACAATCAAGATTTAAAACAAAGGATGTTTAATCTTAAATGAACCTATTTTAAGAGCTGTACTGTATGTAAATTTGTCAAGACTCTTCAACAGCATACTAGTTTAGAATGACAAGAGGGTGAAAAAAAAGGCAAAATGTAAGTTTAGCTTTAGCTGTTGTGTTAATGACAGAAACAGGCACATCTCAGCAGTAATCAGAGATTGATTTACCACATGGAGAGACGTGTAAGACTGAACTGAAGGAGATAAAGAGAGAACAGGAGCAGCCTCAGGTTGATATCAGCTAAAAAATCGCTGACTACATCAGAGGACTCGATCATTCAAATGAATGAACGCCACTTTTCTGCCACCAGGGGGCGAAAGCGTTTAACAGTCTCATTTATCATTATTGACTATTACCTCAGGAGGCATACTTGATTCAAAGTCGTTTTTAAAAGTGTTTTTACTTTACTGCACTTTAATTATTTGATGCAATCAGTGTAATATTGTGTTATATTATGCACCCACAAAATATGGCAGTTTTCTAACTTAAAAAAAGCATTTGTATATTGAGTTCACATTAACTGAGACAATTTTATAAAGTAAAACTCTCAAAAATATCCAAGAAGAAATACTCTCAAATAAAATGTAAATTTTAATATTAAAATATTGTAATATTAAATTTAATTTGAAATATGCCTGTATATGTACAGTGCTCAACATAAATGAGTATAACCCATTTTAAAAATTATTGTTTTTTATCCATTTCTCAGTGAATATAGGTCATATTTTTTGGTTGATTTGAACAAAACAGACTTATTAAACGAATATTAAACAAATATTTTTGTCACCGAACATCTTCAGAAATAGAAAGACAAGACATTTAAATTCATGCGAAATATTGAGGAAAAAAAATAGACTACAAAATTTCAACAAACTTTTACACATTTTTTTTTCTCTTGAAATTTGCTCTTTTTTTAAAATAAGTGTTTTTATTAGTTTTACATTTATCAATAATTACCAAACAACAAAACAATAATAAAAAATACAATAAATAAGCATGATAATAAAAAGAAAATAATGGTAAAAATAATAATTCCTAGTTACAAATAGTTCCTAGTTAAATAATACTGTTATTATTAAAAACCAATTAGGGCATATAAACGGTTTCAATGAAAATACAAAGAGACAGTCAATAGGGGTAGTCAGCATATAAAGCATTACACTGCTGTTCAGAATCCGCATTATATTGCGCGATCAAGAAATGGTTGCCATATATTGTAAAACTTTTTAAACAAGATTATCAATAACTCCATAACGGACTCTTTCCATGTGCAATATTTGAGTGAGAGAAGTTAACCATGTCTTAAATTGAGGAACGCAATCTGATTCCACAGTTTTAGAATGACACTCTTAGCAATAATCATTCTATAAATGATGGTGCTTTGTATGGACGCATTATGATCCAGCAGAGAACTAGAGTACCCAAATATAGCAATTTCTTGGTCAGGTGTAAAGGTAAAACCATACATATCGGAAAACCATTTAAATATGTCACACCAGAAATCATAAAGTTTTGGACACGTCCAAAAGAGGTGGGTCAGGGAGCCTTCAGCAGACTTAATTTTGCTCTTTTTAAAACTTTTTATTTAATATTATTCCCTAACACATAAATTTGGGTGTAATATACACTAATCAGCCACTTTGTTAAGTACACCTGTCCAACTGCTTGTTACTGCAAATTTATAATCAGCCAATCACATGGCAGCAACTAAATGCAATTAGGCATATAGACATAGTCAAGACGATCTGCTGCAGTTCAAACCGAGTCTCGATTTCTTCTGCAACATTCGGATGGTAGGGTTAGAATTTGGCGTCAACAACATGAAAGCATGGATCCATCCTGCCTTGTATCAATGGTTCAGGCTGGTGGTGGTGGTGTAATGGTGTGGGGGATATTTTCTTGGCACACTTGGGGCCCATTAGTAGCAACTGAGCATCGTGTCAATGCCACAGCCACAGAGTATTGTTGCTGACCATATCTATCTCTTTATGACCGCAGTGTACCCATCTTCTGATGGCTACTTCCAGCAGGATAAAGCATGAATCATCTCAGACTGGTTTCTCGACATGACATGAGTTCACTGTCCTCAAATGGCCTCCACACTCACCAGATCTCAATCCAATAGAGCACCTTTGGGATGTGGTGGAAAGGGAGATTCGCATCATGGATGTGCAGCCGACAAACCTGCAGCAACTGCGTGATGCTATCATGTCAATATGGACCAAAATCTCTGAGGAATATTTCCAGGAAGGATATATTTTATGATCCCTATAAGGGGGTCCAAGCCGGTACTAGTAAGTTGTACCTAATAAAGTGGCCAGTGAGTGTATAAATAAATAAATAAGCCAGAAATTAGTTATTAAATCAGTTATGTTTAGAAATGTGTTGACAAAAATATCCATTACACAGCACTTGTGATTTTTTTTAAAAGTATTAACATATCTATAAGTCTATATAATTACAATAAAACTAATAAAATATAGTCAATTTCTCATATACCTCATTATTTACATTTTACATTTTTTAAATAGGCTTGGGCTAAATATTCACATACTTGCTTGAAATTCAGCGCATGTCTTTGGACTGTGGGGGAAACCGGAGCACCCGGAGGAAACCCACACCAACACGGGGAGAACATGCAAACTCCACACAGAAATGCCAACTAGCCCAGCCGGGGCTCAAACCAGCGACCTTCTTGCTATGAGGTGACAGCGCTGCCCACTGCTCCCCCGTGTCACCCTTGCAAAGCTTTACTGTAACATTTAATCTTTGATTGTATCCTTAATAAATAAACTAAATGTATTTTTTGACAGTTTTTTATTCACATTTTCTAATCCCATCACAATAACATGAACTTCAGCATCGAAATCAACTATAAAAAGATGATGTTTACTTGCTTGCATGAATCTGCAGCTGATGAGTGAGTGTTGCTCGGTTTTGATTGAGTTATTAAATGTTTTCTTCATGTTTTGATGAGGTAATAAGCTTTACTCCTGAAGGTGACTAACGTCTCCTGCTGTATGATGCAGAAGTCCCGGCTACTGTACAAGCGCAGCATTATTCAATCAAAACAAGTATTTACTGTTGGTCATGGCATGGGTGTGACATGTTTTTTCTATTTGAACAGGGCTTTCTTTACAGGAGCAGCAGCGATTACTGCCACGCAAGCAGCCTGCTGAGCAATACAACCACTGGCCTTTTCCAACCATGATTATTACCATCAAAAGCACAGCAGAATCAATCATGTACAACATCTATGCAGAGCATCCCTGCATTAAGGCAAGGGTTAATTATGGAAAAAAAACATTACAAATTAAATATACTTCCTCAGCTGTATGCCAAGCCATTTTGACATTTAATCTACAACCCATACTAGTATCTATTTTTAAATGTTACTTGTGCTTGTCTTTAGATACTAGTGTCTTTTCCATTAAGTGCTAGTACTTATTCATTAGATACTAGTGCCTATTCTTTAGACTCTTTTTAAAAAAATACTAGGCTGCGTCCGAAACCGCATACTTCCATACTATACAGTACGCTAAAATCAGTATGCGAGCCGAGTAGTATGTCCGAATTCATAGAATTCGAAAATCAGTATGTGAGAAGTACCCGGATGACTTACTACTTCCGGCGAGATTCTGAAGTGCGCATCCCATGGACGCTGCGCTATCCCATGATGCCCCGCGAGAGAATTCATGAATGGACGTGAAGTGACGCAACTGACGCAGGTAGGTCACGTGACCATGACAAAATGGCGGATGTAGTACGTCCGAATTCCATTCATACTGCTCACATTCATACTGTATAGAACGTACTTTTCTAACGGCCGAGTAGTACGTTTAAATTCAAATGCAGTACCTACTGAGTAGTAGGCGGTTTCGGACGCAGCCCTAGTGCTTACTCATTAGACACTGGTTGTTGATTTTTAAAAAGTGAGTAAACCATTGTCTTTAAAAGATTAAGACCCAATCCCAATCCTATTTTTGTATTCCTACCCCTTCCTCTTGGCCTATAAACAGAGTGTGAAATGGAAGGGCTTCAAAATGTACCCCTAAGAAATGGTACAGCACTACAGCACCTGCACACGTCATCATATGTCATCGCGATCTCTTGCTTCATATGAGATCAGACGATGGCGACTGCTGTAGTTATTCCAGTTTTGTTATTTTTTGGTATTTATCTTCAGGAAATCACTGAAGGCATATATTATGTTATCATAACGATCTAATGTGGCAATAAGATCGTAACTGCACTGTGTATTTACACCGTGGCCATGTTCATTACAACAAAACAACATTAACATTATAGCAGACACTGTAAAAAGCTCATTCCCAGCCACTAGACTTTTCTGACAGGGTATTCGAGCGTCGTCGAGTGTCAGAATGTTGTGGGACTGCTGTACAGGAGCTATTATTAGAGATTATAGCAAAATTTAGAGGTTTTTATTTTAGCAGGTTTTTTTTTTAAAGCATGACGGTAAAACATGAACGCGGTTATGAATGTATTAAAACATGTGCTTGTTTGTTGTAAAAATTTGTAATAATGACAAAAAATACAAATTTGTGGATCTCCTTACTTCCGGGTGCAGCTATGCTGCCGTTGTAGCTGGTATATTTTGGAAAATTTTCTTACCCCTTGGTATTAAGTGTGGTTCTGAAAATCTTCATTCGAAGGGCTATCTACTAGGGGTGTCAAAATTAATTGTTTCTTCGGGGCACTGCGATGCAGATAGGGACAATTCGATATCGGTTTAGTAATAATCATAACCGGTTATTACGTACTGACGTCATTTATCTCCTATGCGCGATGTCGCAGTAGAATACTATGGCGAAGAAGGCGAGGGCGAGTAAATTAAACGCTCTTACTACTTAAAAGGTAGATAATTATGCTCAGTTCAACTACTTGTGAGTCTTGCTGGACAGTCTTTCATTGACACTGAAGAAGGTACAGCATGAGCTGCTATTTCACTACTAGGGAGAAATGCTGTAAAAATCCATCTCTGCCTCTCTCTCCCTCACTTTGGACATTTGACCCGTTGGCGTGTTCGTGAGGTAACTTTTCCTTTCCTCATGGCTGTTAAAGCAATACTTGTGGATCCAGACACGAGCGTGCCTGAGGTGCGAGTTTTCTCCACTGTGTCTATTATGGATTACCTGTGATAACCGCGCGTATTATGCGCATATAGACTGTAACCGCAGCTGTTCTTCCCGCGTCACTCATTGGTGAACAGCACTTTCATTTCTAAAGCCAATCGCAGCCCTTTCTGTTGAGCGGGTGAAGACGATGAACCAATCATAGGAGTGTAAGACCTCGTTTGACAGCGCTCAAAAGGCAAGCCGGATAACATTTACATTAGTTTTTTTGCTATAAATGCTCATGTTGTTCTGTGCATGTATTAGAGTTTTGTTTGATACATTCAAAAACAGGGTTTTTTTCGAGCAGGTCAAATTAAAGGTACAGTTCATATATCTTACTGCTTGTATTAAAGGACAAAATTGTATAACAAATAATCTATAAATATTAATATATTTATAGATTTTAATAAAAAAAATTGTGTTGTGAAGAAAAGAATCTAATTATGTATGGAAAGCATCGTCAATGCACCGTGATATCAAAGTGAACCGAATCGATAGCATGATAATCGTAACCGGACCGTGAGACCAGTGTAGGTTCACACCCCTACTATCTACGCCTTCCCCTTAGCCCTAAGCCTTCAATCTAAAGAGAATTGGGATAAGGGAATAAGAGAATAAGGGGAAGGGCTAAGGGGTAGAATTGGGATTGGGCATAAGTAAGATCTAATCGCATAATTATATTTTTAAAAATAAGTTACGTCAACTTAATGTGTCATGTTCTGATGGGTTTACTCACTGTTTAAGTAAAGTCAACTAGTAACTTAAAGGTGCAGTAGGTGATCTGCCTAAATGCTAACCGGTTAGCATAATATCTTTCAAATGCAATCCCTCCCCTGCTGTCCAAAGCCACGCCTCCTGAAATCACGAACGCACACATTAAAGATGACAGGGACTCACTAGATCACATCATTCTCCAGTTAGAAAGCTTTATAATACTTTATAATACTACAACTCTGAACAAAAAAACTGTATAATATCTAGCCCGTTTTCAGTTGTGTAGCAAGCAAAACTTGTCATAATGTGCAATATTTCATGGATGCAAGGATCGCTGGTCTCACTCTCTCATACTTTGTGCTATAGCGACTACTGTATGCGTAGTGGTTGGCCGGCGGGGTGCAGGAATTACACTTATTACTAAGCCATCCTTACATGATATTTCAGACTGAATATTCAGAGTAGCATGATAAACAATATACGGAGTGCTTTACAGGTTGTCATTGTTCAAAAATGTGTGAATATAAAACCAACTTCAGCTCAGTAAAGCAGGCTAGACAAAATATCACTATTTACTGATGTTTTGCTGTTAAACTAAATACAAATCTACATTATCAATGCTGTAAAAGGTCCCTTATGAAATTGAAAATAGTCACATCAATCGTTCGCTGGAAGATTTCAGTGGCTGAACTAGGCATGGGACAATAACCGTTTTCAAGGTATACCGTGGTTAGAAAAAGTCAAGGTTTTAAAAACCGTCAAAATTTGCTGTTATACCGTTCCTAAGATATGTAAGATTTTTTTACTTTTTCTTTTGTTTGTTTTTTAGGACAACAGAATCTTCAGCAGAAAAAGATATCCAAAGATGTTTTAAATTGTAAAGAAATCTGTGTTTTGGAAACTAATGAAGACAGCAGAAATCAATCATTTATTTGAACTATTCAGCCTGACATGTTTAGTGTTCCAAAATATTTTAAATGTTACTCAAAATAAAATATATTGTGTTCAAAAGGGAAAAAAGTTTTAGTTGTTTACCCAGACATTTAAAAAGAATATATTTTAGAGCAATGATCACAATACCATTAAACCGTCAAATTTTTATCAAAGGTTATCATACCGTCAGAATCTTATACCGGCCCATGCCTAGGCTGAACAACACTTCTGTGCATATAACCCATCCGTAACAACAAAATCTACATCAGCTTTGCGTGACTAAAACAGTTTAAACAGAACATTACCTGTCTAAAAGAAATACTTCAACCATGGTGTGTTCCTTTCTCCAGTGTGCAAAACTAACTCCAGTATTGATTCAGGATTTTTAAAAGTTTTGATTCTGCATTTGTGTGAAAAGATGTGCAGATGTTCAAATCTACATTTGTTGACAGACAGTTTGGGCTACTTATCAGAATTATGGGAATTATCGGCCCGACAATATTTAATTGGATGAACATTTTTTATTCTTATGCCTTACCCAGAATATAAAAATACATATAAATTAGTGGTGGGCCGTTATCGACGTTAACGTGCTGCGTTAACGTGAGACTCCTATCGCGCAATAAAAAAAAAAACAATATCGCCATTAATCTATTTTCAAAATTGGGTTGGGAGCTGGGTCTATTCTACGCAAGCTATGATGACTTTCACCTTGATATTTTAACACAGATGTATACCTGACCGGTGAGCCGTCTGACAAAAAAGTGCTCTTCTGAATCAAATCAGCAGGATGCCCTTCTGGATCTTTCACTTACTTCGAAGACACTACTGACTACGCTTACATGGACATCTGTAATCTAGTTATTTGCCTTAATAGACAATAATATAATTAATGTGTTTACGTGTAGTGCTTTCATGTAAGAGTTTCCTGTAATTTTGGGTGACTTTAACTGCAGTTCGGCAGTTTCACATTCACTCATGAACATTTCATTCATGCCCCCGTGACAAACTCGGTTAATAGACGCAAATAAGGAGTAAATACTGGTGAGAGTGTTATGGAATTTAATAACGCATGCCGAATGGAAAGAAAAAACTTCTGCATTTCGCGATGTGTGTGTGTGTGTGCGCAGTCCTTTACTTACAGTGTGTGTGGATCTTGTCGGAAAATATGGTGAAAAGTCCTACATGACGGTAATAGTTTGATCGCGGTGTTTACTTCAATAATGCCACTAATATCTGCATACTCCACATCTTAATTCCATTTCTGTTTAGTTCAGTTATGACTTTAGTCGGATTAAGGTAATTAAAAATCACCGTTTTGAGTTTATGTAGGCCTACAGTTCACAATTCATGTTTACCTGAATAAACTGTTAGTAAACACAAGTACATCTTATTGAATTTGATACATAATCTTTTTTCATCACCAATTATTATAGTAGAACAGTTTTTCAAGCAGTTTGTGATGCATTTTGGAAACAGGAGATGAGCCCCTGGTCTAATGCGCCACCTGGCTTGAGAAACCCGTTCTCAGAGACTTAATAATAGTATTTATTTGGGTAGCACACATATTCAGAATGCCTTCGGCAGAATTCAAATGAGCCATTTTAATCTAGATTAATCTAGATGAATTTCAAGATACAGTAACAGTGAGATTAATCTAGATTAAATAAATTAATCTATGCCCACCAATAACATAAATATATTTAGATCATTTACTTTAATCAGTACTATTGGAATTAGGGATGCAACGATTAACCGGTTTCACTATTAACCGCGCTTTAATTTGTCACGATTAATTAATGGTAAAGGCTTCTCAATACCACGTTTCTGCACAGAACAATACTGCAGCAACCAAACAAAGTTATGCCAACTGTGCGCTAGTTTGTACACTGAGACGAATAACCACGCACACTGGATTAACTATGAATAAGGCTATTAACTAAGGCAAGCTCGTGTAAATTGGTTATTTCCAATGGAGGGACGAGCACGCGACGCACTGCGCTCACGCATTTCAGCCGCACCTAGTTTAGATGACAGGAAGATGTGTGATTTCGAGTGATTTCGGAGAGTGCTGGAAAACTCGGAGTGGATCAGCTGTTTAATGGCCCGAATCTCGATGCGTCGCATTCACTGCGTGTTCAGCGCAAATGGATGCTAAATGTAAAATCTAACACAGTATAGTCAAAGACTATAGAATAGGGACTTTGGTATTGTATATACGTATAAAAACAATTGTGCAAAATGTATATTTCTTACTGCAATGCTTAATTTTTGCTTGACGCAAACCATACATTTATTTGTCAACAGTTGGACTTTTTATAGCAGATAACTCACATTTAAGCATGTTCAAGGCAGCATGATAATGAGAAATGTTATTCATTGTTAGTACTATCGTCATCATAGTCATCGTTAATATTTTATAAATAATATACATTAATTTTGGAATTATTGCACAAATATCAATAAGTTATACCAGAATTAGTTAGTTTCTGTTTTTTGTTAGTCCTGACTGATGTTGTTTTCAAATACAATAAATCTGTTAATATACAATATGCAGTGGTGCTCATTCATTTTTGGTGGGTGCTCCTACATTTTTTCTGGTGCTCCTAAATGTTTGAAATTGTTCATTTCGAGCCCTGCATTAGACAAATACTATTTTTTTTAACTTTCATTTTTATTTATTTACTCATTGTTTGGTTATTTATTTACAGTTTTATTACAGTTTATTTATTTACAAAATTATTTATGTTTAAATGTCAAAAATGTCACTTACTTTTAAGCACAAAGAGAAAAATTGGACTATTGTTTGTTTTTAATAGAAGGATGTGCTGTATTATTTGGTTACTCGGCAGCAATAAACAACACTTAAAAATATAAGGAGTTTTCGTGTGATTTTCTAAACTAGTGGTGTTTTGAAATTAATAAATGCATAATAATCGTGATAACCGTGAAACCGTGATTATTTCTCAGACTATAATCGTACAATCAAAATCTATAATCGTTGCATCCCTAATTGGAATGTGAAGAGACTTTCAACCAGCACAACAAAAAATGTTTCTAAAGACAATCACCTACTGTACATTTAAGGCAACAGATTTACTCACTTTTTTGTAAAGCAATCTAACTATTATCTTTTTTTTTTTTAAAAAGTCCAAAATATCAAAATTGACAAGTGCATAAAAACAGTGTATTTGCCTGCAGCCTCTTGCTTTCAATAGTGTCTGAGCTCATAGTAATTAACTATTAATTTGTCCATCAGTGTTTTAAAATACAAGGAACTTTTTAAAAATTGACCTTCATCATCTATTATTGCACGATGATGTCACTACAACCAAACTACACAATCAAACGCTCTTGTTCAATCACTCGCCGGGCCGCTTTTCCACAATCTCCCTCAAACATGTCAAAGAAAACGGTTTTGAAAAGACTCTACAGTAACACAGCGTTGAATGAAATTCCCATCCAGTGAAAACATCGGGGCCATTTGTTCCCTTCACGGTTATTGTGCATGAGATCTGATTTGATTATCTAATCTGAGATAAAGGGCGTATGACTCACTGCGTATCTGCAAAAGCGAGCATAAAATAGGGGGAAATGTGTCTGCGTTCTGTCGCGACCCACGTGCTGCTTTATTTATTTATGTTGCTCAAAGCCAGTGATGTCATAGTGAGCCACTTCCTGAACACTGGGTTCATTCATGCCATCCACCCTAGTTAGGGCACAAACAATCTGTTGCCTGGCAATGAAGGAAACGCTTCAAGATGCTTATTTGCCTTGAGATGTAAAGTCAAAGAGTCATCTGTTGGTTTCTGTTGAGATTGAAATGGACGAAATAAGCATCTGTTGTATCACAGCAGTGTTGGTTGAACTGGTCAATGATTAACTGCTTTAATTCAGAGCAGTTTTGCGACATAAAGAGAACAGGTGGTTTGTGGAGGAGCTTGTACCATCACAGTCAACACTGCACTCAATTGGATATACAGTGCATCCGGAAAGGATTCATAACTTTTTCCACATTTTTTAATGTTACAGCCTTTTACCAAAATGGATTTCATTCATTTATTTCCTCAAAATTCTACACACAATACCCCATAAAGACAATGTGAAAAAAGATTTTTTGAAATTGTTGCAAATTTAATAAAAATAAAAAAGCTGAAACATCACATGTACATCAGTATTCATAGCCTTTGCTCAATACTTTGTTGATGCACCTTTGGCAGCAATTACAGCCTCAAGTCTTTTTAAATACCTGTCTTTGGGAATTTTTGCCCATTCCTCTTTGCAGTACCTCTCAAGCTCTATTAGGTTGGATGGGAAGTGACGGTCTACAGCCACTTTCAGATCTCTCCAGAGATGTTCAATATGATTTGGGTCTGGGCTCTGGCTGGGCCACTCAAGGACATTCACAGAGTTGTTGTGAAGTCACTCCATTGATATTCCATATGATACTGCCACCACCATGCTTCACTGTAGGGATGGTATTAGCTTGGTGATGAGCGGTGCCTGGTTTTCTCCAAACGTAACGCCTGGCATTCACTCCAAAGAGTTCTATTTTAGTCTCATCAGACCAGAGAATTTAGTTTCTTATGGTCTGAGAGTCCTTCAGATGCCTTTTGGCAAATTCCAGGCAGGGAGTGGCTTCAGTCTGGCCACTCTACCATACAGAGCTGATTAGTGGATTGCTGCACAGATAGTTGTCCTTCTGTAAGGTTCTCTTCTCTCCACAGAAGAAAGCTGGAGCTCAGACAGAGTGACCATCGGGTTATTGATCACCTCCCTGACTAAGGCCCTTCTCCCCCAATCAGCTCTAGGAAGAGTCCTGGTGGTTCTAAACATCTTCCATTTACTGATGATGGAAGCCACTGTGCTCACTGAAACTTTCAGAGCAGCAAAAATAGTTTTGTAACCTTCCCCAGCCTTGTGCCACGAGACAATCCTGTCTCGGACGTCTACAGACAATTCCTTTGTCTTCATGCTTGGTTTGTGCTTTGTCATGCACTGTTAACCCTGGGACCTTATACAGTATAGACAGGTGTATGCCTTTTCAAATCATGTCCAATCAACTGAATTTACCACAGGTGACCTTCAATTAAGCTGCTGAAACATCTCAAGAATGATCAGTGGAAACAGAATGGACCTGAGCTCAATTTAGAGCTTTAGGCTAAAGGCTGTGAATACTAGGGGTGTCAAAATTAATTGTTTCTTTGGTGCACCGCGATGCAGATGGGGACAATTCGATATTGGTTCAGTAATAATCATAACCTGTTATTACGTACTGACGTCATTTATCCCCTATGCGCGATGAATACTATGCAAAGGAGGCGAGGGCGAGTAAATAAAACGCTCCTACTACTTAAAAAGCAGATAATTGTGCACATGTGTGAATGTGCTGGACAGTCTTTCACTGACACTGAGGAATGGTAAAGCACGAGCCGCTATTTCACTACTAGGGAGAAATGCTGTAAAACTCCATCTCTGCCCCTCTCTCTCTCTCTCTCTCTCTCTCTCTCTCTCTCTCTCTCTCTCTCTCTCTCCCACACACACACACACTTTGGGCATTTGACCCGTTGGCATGTTCGTGAGGTAAAGTTTCCTCTCCTCTCGGCTGTTCAAGCGATACTTGTGGATCCAGACACAAGCGTGCCTGTGGTGCGAGTTTATTGTATTGTATTTATTCTATTATTGATTACCTGATAACCACAGATTATGCGCATATAGACTGACCCGCGGCTGTTTTTCCGGCGTCACTCATGGGTGAACAGCGCTTTCGTTTCTAAAGCCAATCGCAGCCCTTTCTGTTGAGCGGGTGAAGACAATGACCAATCATAGGGGTGTAAGAAATTGCCAGTGCTCAAAAAGCGAGATAATATTTACATTAGTTTATTTGTTATGAATGCTCGTGCTGTCTTCTGTGCATGTATTGGAGTTTTGTCTAAAACATTCACAAAGAGTGTTTTTTTTTGAGCTGGTAAAATTAAAGGTACAGTTCATATATCTGACTCCTTGTATCAAAGGACAAAATTGTATTACAAGTAATATATAAAAATAAACATATTTATAGATTTTAATACAATTTTTTTCTTGTGTTGTAAAGAAAAAAAATCTAATTATGTATGGACAGCATCGTCAATGCACCGAGATATCGAATTGAAACGAATCGATGGCATGATAATCGTAACCGAACCGAACTGTGAGACCAGTGTAGGTTCACACCCCTAGTGAATACTGATGTACATGTGATTTTTTTGTATATCTTATGTATATGTTGATTTTTAATTTTAATAAATTTGCAACAATTTCAAAACATCTTTTTTCACATTGTCTTTATGGGGTATTGTGTGTAGAATTGAGTAAATAAATTAATTGAATCCATTTTGTAATAATACTGTAACATGAAAAAAATGTGGAAAAAGTGAAGCGCAATGAATATTTTCCGGATGCACTGTATACACACAGACTTTTTATTTTCAGTCAGTCAGCTCAAGCGCTTATGGTGCACCGTCTTGCCATTACAAAATCCCCAGGTTTAAGCCACGATCTGATTTCTTTAAAAAAAAGTGATCTTCACTGCCTGTTTGATACATGATACAGGGCTTGAAATTAACTTTTTTACTTGGTAGCACTGGTGCTCCCAACTTCAAATATTTAGGAGCACCAGAAAAAATTTAGGAGCACCCACCAAAAATGAATGAGCACCATTGCAAATTGTATATTAAGGGATTTATAGTATTTGAAAACAACATCAATCAGGAATAACAAAAACCAGACTATCTAACTATCTAACTAATGCTGTGATGACTTATTGATATCTGTGCAATGATTCCAAAATGAATGTCTAATAATTATAAAATATTATTAATGATGACGATGTCAATAATACTTACAATGAATAACATTTCTCATTATCATGCTGCCCTGAATGTGCTTGAATGCGAGTTATGTACTGTAAAAGGTCTTGTTGTTACATTATGAAAAATAAATTTAGGTTTGCATCAAACAAAAATGAAGCATTGCAGTAAGAAATATTTATTTTGCACTATTGTTTTTATACGCATGTCAATTCAATAAATAATATTTCTGCTACAAAACATAAACATAAGATTATTATAAATCATTCTATCCAATGCTGAAAGCTGCAAAGCAGTCATCAGTAAAATAATATACATCTCAAGAAAGAATGGACCAAAGAAAGTAAGAAAAGTCTCACTTCTACACTCTTTTGGTGTAGTTTTGGTTTCGGTTTGTGTCATTTTAAATGCTCGGTCTCGTTATGCGCTGATTTTCATTTTTCTGTGTTTGTGGAAAAAAGCAAGCGAGTCAGCCAGCCCAATATAAGAGCAGGCAGAGCAGGATTCTCGCGATGGCCTTCGGCGCAATACCGTTCTTTGTTATGAGCCGCAGATTCAGTTTAAACTTAGTAAAGGCGAGCTTCTTTGGCGATGTGTACAGTGTTACATTTAGCGGACATTTGCGCTGAACACGCAGTGAATGCAACGCATCGAGATTCGGGCACCTTCTCCGAAAACACTCGACTGATCTCGGCTGGCGCCCTTATAAGCTCCGTCCCTGTTATCTGACAGCGGGAAGCCTTGAGTGATTGACAGCTATGAATATCAATACCAGGGAAGTCCGATTCAGCACGAATTTAGAAAAAAATCGAAACAAGTCCCACTACAACCATTATATGCAGTCGCACAAATGCTCCCAAATATATTATGAGGTCGCATAGATTAAATTTCGGGCGCATATGCGACCAAAATGGTCGCAATTTCGAGCCCTGTGATATAAAGTGGGTCTCAAAATGGTCAAGATTAAATTCCACTTTTCTGCGGCATGTCTTTAAAATATGTAAAATGTATTTTACCCCAGTATTTTCAATGGAGTTTCTGCGCTAGCCTGCTGCTACTGACGGCGTTTGCGTTTACACGGTCTTTCATCTCGTTTAACACTTGAACAACTAAATGAATGCTTAAGTCTATTTAACTAATTGTATTTTAATCAAATTACAACATCGATGCTGTAAAAGCAACCTTATGAAACTAAAAGTCACATAAACCTTTCCCCGGAAGTTTATCTTCGGCTGAAAAACACTAGCTGTGCATATTAGATTAGATTAGATTAGATTAGATTAGATTCAACTTTATTGTCATTACACATGTACAAGTACAAGGAAACGAAATGCAGTTTAGGTCTAACCAGGAGTGCAATAGGAGCAAGTGCAGGATACAGGTATAAGTTATAAAGTGCAGTTATAGAAAAACTATGGTGATATTTACAAATGGATGTACTATGAACATTATATACAGGTTGTATTAGCTATGAACATAGATTTACAATAGATAGATAGATAGATGTACAGGTTGCTATTAATAATCAGAAGTGTGCAGATATATAAACATAATTACAAATGTATATGTACAGTGTGTGTGTACATAATTACAAATGTACATGGGTATGTACAGTTCAAATAAATGAATCAGTGCAATGATTATGTGCAATTTTTAAATGTGCAAATGTTAAATAGTGCAGTGATTATGAGGAGTCCGAGTTATGAGAGTTATAGCCCATTCTGAAAGATCTGCAAGATCATTAGTAAAACAAAATCGTTAATTTATGCTAAGGTGCTGTTTGAATGGTTCACGTGAAGAAATGCATTAATTCATATTGTAGTCTCACATAAGCTATGTTTTCATCTGCCTATTCTCATGCGCATTTTGGAATATCCAACGCTATCTCATGGCAATTCATAACTTTTTGATTTAGTGGCTAATTCGAATGAATTCGTACAATGTCATTCGTACAACTTAGTACGATTTCAGGGCTTTCCACAGGTTTATACTTGCGGTGGTAGCCGGATTGAAACACCCTTTACCCACATCACATAAACAGTTAACTATATGCGACAAACAAAACATAATTTGATTTTTAACACCATTTTTATTACTATCTGTTCTAAACTTTTTCTTTTCAATGGGTTATTGAAAAAAAAAAAATCAACTATTTCTCTTTTATGCTATTCAGGAGCCATGTGAACCCACTGACAGGTATAATCTGTTCTTTCTGTCTCTCATTCAAGTTGCTTTATTTAGGTTGCTTTATTGGCATGGCATTTTGTACAGTATTGCCAAAGCATTTTAGATATATAAAATTTGTAATATATTGATATCATCAAATTAATAAAATATAAATAAGAATATATAAGAAAATATATAAGAAAAGCAAATAAGAAATAGCCTAAATGACAGAAAAAAATAAAATCTCTAAAAATGATCATAATTACAAGAATAAAATGTGTAGATTATTTAAATAAGACAAATTAGCTGATTACCAATTTCTAAAGCTGAGGTCACACTGCACTTTTCTCCCCGTAGACTTCCATTCATACAGTACGTGAATGCGTCAGACCGGAAATGCAAGGTTGTTAAGCAAGTTTCGCAGTTCGCTGCATCGGAAAGTTCAAGCTTGTTGAACTCTGACCTGCGAAATCGCATCACATGATTACGTGAGACCAATCGAGGATCAAAACATGACCTCTCTGGACAGGAATTTAAAAC
The DNA here is from genome assembly GCA_903798195.1 of Danio kyathit. NCBI lineage: Eukaryota > Metazoa > Chordata > Actinopteri > Cypriniformes > Danionidae > Danio > Danio kyathit. Next base: position 44,806,139 of record LR812541.1, on the reverse strand, counting down.
ATGGACCAATCGCGCGATTTTTAAATGTCTAATCATCGTTTAATTCCGCCCCTTTTCGGTGCGCCGTACAACCGAATTTTGCATGCACAAACCCTAGTGTGACCACAGCATAATGGTGTGCAAATATTCTGCAGCCAATTTAGATGATTTCATCCTCTCAGAGTATTTAGTAAAGTTTTTCTGAGTCGTTTAGATTAAAGAATTATTTATTTAATGTCTCTCTCGTGGCTGTGCGCATAAAATTAACGACAGCTTAGAAAACGAAAGCAAAACCAAATCCCGGACATTTTAGCAGATTTAAAAACGCCGGCCGGACACAAAATGGTGTGGGTCTCTGTGGGTCTGCAGAGCATGCAATACTGTCTGAGGGAGTGCTGACAGTTCTCTACGATGGAAACACATTTATTGGATAAAAAAAAATCCAGCATTCGCATCAAAAAAGTTGTGATTTTTGTTTTAAAAAATCTAATTATGGGAAAAACATTTGAAATGTTGTTTTGGTCATTCTAAAATCCCTCAGCCAAAGTCTGTCATCACAGTGGTTCAGTATAATTATTATTATCACATCCAGAACTGTCTTCTGGAGCATCTCACGCCTCTAAAAACCACTGCACATTCACAACATTTCATCTTCATCTTCTGAATCGCAAGTAATTTTTTACATAAGAAAAAAAAAAGCCTCACAGTGTCTTCTTCTACCACAGCAAATTATATTGTTCTGTTTGATATTTGACACCAGTTTATCAGGAAGTTACAATATTGTTCTCCTTTACTAGTTTGATGGAAACGCTTGGAAACCAAAAAGTTGTGAATGTACTTTGCTTAAAACTAAAACGGTTTGTAATAAATGATTTATTTTTATAGAAATTATTATTATGTATACTTATTTATATATACATATGTATTTATATTTTTCACCATACAGCTCACTGTCATAATTGTTTTTCACTCTATACTTACAAAAATCAACAATTTACTATTATAATGTAATGTTTATTGATCACCATTTGTATAAGCAGTTTTACAACACATATAATGGTTAAACTAAGTTTGTGTAGGTCAGCTATGATTTATGATTACTATGACTAACCCTGTGTGTGCTTTGTTAGTGTTAATTGCTACTTGTGCACCTTTATTTGTTATATGGTGTCTAAATAATCAAAGAAAATCACTTACCTTGTCATCTTGTTGCTTACAAATATGATACTTCAAATATTTAAAAATGTATTAGCTTGGTACTGTTTATTAGGCCTAAGTTAACGTTGCTCGTGTTTGATAAGCTGTGCATCGTTAGTGTTTTGAATTGCTGAAATAGTTCTTACCTTTTTGAAGCCAACTAAATCAGCCATCTTTATCACATTTCCAGGTTGTGCTTCGAAGGATTGTAAAAGACCACCGTCCACTTCTAGCAGCGTTTGTTTTGTTCTCCACGTAACAAGCCTTGTAACCGCTAATTACTGAATCGTGAACTGATTCAGAACGTTCTCATTGATTCATAAAGAATCGACTCGCGATGAATCGAGCAAAGCTGAAGTTCATTCAGAGAACAGAAAAGTTGTGTCTTGTGCCATTATATTGTATATGGTTTTAACTACATTATATGTCGCTGTTGGTTAGTAAAACCACTCGATGCAGGACCAGGACCAGGCGGAGACTTTGATTCAGTGACTCGTGTCACACTCAGCATGTTCACTCAAAGAGATTCATTCATTCCATATTCATGCCGTCCGTTTAGCAATGTTAATGAGCAAGATTGTTGAACTGATTCATAAGAAAGCATTAGAAAGTCTTTGTTAAAACGTATTATGGAGAAACTTAATCCTCGTTCATCCTTATGGACATTTTTGCACGTTTCATGTGATTGTTGTGATCATTCTGGCTGTCCAAACAGCATACATTTTGTCAAAATGTGTTTTCATTAAACTTCTACTAATATAGTATATATTAAACTATTATTTCACCCATTTCCTTTCATAAAACTATTTTATACACAGTTTATAATAAAAAGGTTCCACTATAGGGACCTTAAAGCACAAAAATAGCAATATTTTTGCAACCAGTCCAGTGCAAAAAGGGATTCTTTACTTACAAGGTTTCGTGTTGTGGGCAATGATTCAAAACAGTCTACAATTGACTATATTTTAACTTTAACTCAAGTAAATTAGGTAAACTTTAATTAACTTTTTTTCAGGTTTAGCCTTTGGTGCAATATATTTTATTAATATTTTATTAAATTTATAATAAAAATAAATTGAAAAAAATATAGCTTATATTATATTAATATTAATAAAAAAATTAAGGATCCTCTATGGACACGTGTAATGTTTTTAAATGGACACACACACACACACGCAAAATAATAACTGAGGATTTCTTTTCAGTATTGCAAGACAATGTTTTTTTTTTTAATACAATTTATTTTATTTTACAGATAAAGGAGTCTTGGAGATGAGATAAGCAGCCGATAGGGGAATTACCAACGTCACACTCACACATGACGTCACACAGGTTCAACCGTGCATGCCAGTTCCAAAAAAAAAAACGCTTGCAATAGCGAGCATGTCGTGTTGTGCGGTAGGATGCCAAATTCGTCTTTGGCTAAAAGGGAGCTGAATGGAGTGAGGACCTAATTAAAAATGCTCGACCATGCTGAATCATACACATTACTCGTTTTTGATTGCAGAAATGATTTCAGCAAAAACACATAAATATAGTGAATTAAACTGCGGACACTGAATGCTTAGAATGAAATGCAAAAATGTACGTTCACATACCCTTCCGTACAGGTGCAGTTCGCTGTCAGAATGCAGTTGTTTTGCTTGTTGATGATTACTCAGACCTTGTATAGCTCCGTCTTTTCTTGTCTTTGGCTAGGTAGAACCTCGGTTTTTAGCACTACAAAGTTTTATATCTGCTAATCGTGGAACATTGTTTCTTGCACATGACCACACAGAACTAAATTGTTGGCATCCAAAAACGTGTAGGCCTTTAACTTCTCTCTTGTAAAACACTTGGAGTTACAATGAGATTTGAGTTGTATATTTTCTGAATGCTCAGCCATTTCGTCTTATCTAATATCCATTGAGAGGGTGCTATCACAAATGGACCTGTCAGACGAACGCCGCTCACTTTAACGTTAATTTTGCAGAATAACTGTGCTTATCACTGGGTGACGAGCTGTTATAATACGCTGAAAGCATTATGTAAACTTGTCTTTAATACAACAACAAGCTCTGTACCGCATCGGATGTCATTCCCTCGCTGTAAATGCTTGCGCTCCCGTTTTTTTCTGCAGTCTCGCTGAGCGCGCATCCTGAATATTTACGAACCGGTAATTCGTCTACAGTGAAAGAGCAAAAACATGTATCATAAAACAAAATGACAAATAAAAACAGCATCTTTTTAAAGCTTTCAGTTTTATTGCTCATTATAGATAAGACATGTTTAAGCCAAAACATGAATATGACAAGCTAATGCAATAAAAAATATAATTGGTCTCTCTTTTGCCATTGACAGTCTTATATTAATATATATATAAAAATTAAATGCAATTTGTACTACAGAATATGCAGCAAAAATAAAAAAGCTTTGGTCTTTAATATATTCCCAGAGCATTGGTTATAAGGTATTAAATTGCAAGAGAACAACTGATTCAGTTCATATAAACATTCTCTTCCGATTATGACTCAGATTTGAAAAAATAGACATAACAGAAACACACTATACACTTACTGTATAAGGCGATCTATTTACAGTAAAATATATGGTTTACATTCTGTATATAGTTCTGTTAAGCCCGCTATACAAAAAAAAAAAAAAAAAAAACTACAGAAACATCACTTTTTATGCTTTCCTAAAGAATAAAGATCACTATTTAGACAATACTTACAAATGAATTATAAATGAATTCCATTCTCAAGGCAAAATTGTAAAGGCATATAAAAATATACTCATTGCATTTTGTTTTGTTAAAAAGTGGGCAGGATTTCTTTTAAAAATAATCTCAAAAAGATGCTTCTTGATTATTGTGCTTTGTTAGTTTGATAAATCTTGCAAAAAATAAATAAATAAAGCTTGCAATTAATACGAAAGAGAAAACATAGGTATAAATACAGAAACTGATTTCCATATTTGGAATGTTCTACACACTATTTATAAAAAGAGATCTGTAATACATCTACCTGAAACTGTAACATGGGGTATAAAACTTGACAAATGCAAGTGTAATCTTTAGTAAAACAGATGGAACTGATGATGTACACAAATAAAGAACAAAATATGATAACTATACTGTTTGACACTCACCGGCCACTTTATTAGGTACACCTGTCCAACTGCTTGTTAACGCAAATTTGTAATCAGCCAATCACATGGCAGCAACTCAAGGCATTTAGGCATGGAGACATGGTAAAAACGATCTGCTGCAGTTCAAACCGAGCATCAGAATGAGGAAGAAAGGTGATTTAAGTGACTTTGAACGTGGCATGGTTGTTGGTGCCAGACGGGCTGGTGCTGATCTACTGGGATTTTCATACACAACCATCTCTAGGGTTTACAGAGAATGGTCCAAAAAAGAGAAAATATCCAGTGAGCTGCAGTTCTGTGGAGAATGGCCAGACTGCTTTAAGCTGATAGAAAGGCAACAGTCACTCAAATAACCACTCTTTACAACCGTGGTTATTTGATAGCCATCCCTTTATGACCACAGTGTACCCATCTTCTGATGGCTACTTCCAGCAGGACAACGCACCATGTCATAAAGCGCGAATCTTCTCAGACTGTTTTCTTAAACATGACAGTCACCAGATCTCAATCCAATAAAGCATCTTTGGGATGTGGTGGAATGGGAGATCTGCATCATGGATGTGCAGCCGACAAATGCGTGATGCTATCATGTCAATATGGACCAAAATCTCTGAGGAATATTACCAGTACCTTGTTGAATCTATGCCACGAAGGATTAAGGCAGTTCTGAAAGCAAAAGGGGGTCCAACCCAGTACTTGTAAGGTGTACCTAATAAAGTGGCCAGTGAGTGTAGTACGGCAAAAAAAGACATTTTCAGAACCTAGATGTAGTAATTTTGACTCTGACTTGACACAAGGGTAGATGTACCTGTATTTATGTTCATTTTTGATAACTTTGGTAATATTACAGCGCTGTACGCAAAGGCACGGAGGTTACATTTTCTATTTACATTCAAATAAAATGTAATTGGTTTTTCTCAGCTGTATTTGCGCAATATCTACATGGTAACAAACCTCATTTTAATGAGAAACTTTAAATAAAAGATCATCCACTGACAAGAAGTGCATTTGCGGCTTTTAAAGAATTCCCTTCCTGAACAGTGCATTTACGTATAGTCATTTACAAGGGATTGTTCACCCAAAAATGAATATTTGCTGTTAATTTATTCAACCTCAGGTCATCTAAAAATATTTTAAGCTGAAATTGTGATCCTCGATGACTGACAAAACACAAAATATCACTTTGAAAGTCAAATAAAGCTAACAAACGAAAAAATATCCCATTATATATGTAGGGAAAAATTGACAACAACCCGTTGTATTTTTAGCCAAATAGTGCTACTTTTTAGTCATAATATTTTGTTATAATTATAGTTAAATTTACAACAGATACTTTTACTCTACCTGCATGACATTTTTGGGAAAGCAGTTGTACTTTATGATTTTACAGTACTCTTTCCACCACTGCTAATAGTTCAATGAACTGAAGTCAATGGATCCGCATATACTACGGTTAAAGACACACCTAAAGACACTGTTTAGATCTTGTATTTCAGACATATCTCAGGTTTTTGTCAAACTGCTCCTGTGTCTCATCCTAAGCCTTCCAGTTTAGTTTTAATGTGATTTTTTGACTGCTGTTGCTGCGAAATATCTGAAATCATTTAGCGTAGTGATTTGAAACTGTAATGAGGTAAAAACCTGCCTGAAACTACTTTAGCTGTGTGTTTATCTGAAAATAATAGCACGCCTTACACTAAAAACACATGACATGACAAAATTGCAAAGAAAACCAATGTTGCAGCATTGTGTCACGTGTAGTTAGGAAATAGTGTTATGCTGGATTTATGCCAGAATTCTATCACTTGCTCTCGATTACTCACGGGATGTTTTTTTATGCTTTGTTGAAATTTTAATGTAATGTAATGTAATGTGTATTTATATAGCGCATTTATTGTGTATGGCCATACACCTAAAGCGCTTCACAATCATAAGGGGGGTCTCTCTACACCACCACCAGTGTGTAGCATCCACCTGGATGATGCGACGGCAGCCACAGGACAACGGCGCCAGTGGGCTCACCACACACCAGCTATTGGTGGAGTGAAGAGACAGTTATAGAGCCAATTCGGTGGATGGGGATGATTAGGAGGCCATGATGGGTAAGTGCCAATTGAGGGACTTTGGCTTGGACACCAAAGGGTTACACCCCTACTTTTTACGAGAAGTGCCAAGGGATTTTATTTAATGACCACAGAGACTCAGAACTTCGGTTTAACGGCTCATCCGAAAGACGGCGCCCACTGACAGTGTAGTGTCCCCTTCACTTTTACTAGGGCATTAGGACTCACACAGACCACAGGTTGAGCGCCCCCTGCTGGCCTCTCTAACACCACTTTACACTCAAGTTAAATTATTTTGAAATTCGACTCTGAACTTGCATAGAAGATGCATTTGAGGCGAATTCTGCACATTCACAGCAGACGAGTCATGCATTTCGTGTCATTCGTGTCACATTTTTGCGTTGACTGTGTATATAATCTACTCACGTGAATACTTAAATTCGCATTTGTTGTGAACGAAGCATTAGAGGCCATTCACACAGAATGCGTTTTCCACTCCAATGTGCATTTTCCAATGGTGTTCAATGTAAACACACGCTGGATGAACGTGCATGACCATTACGCACATATTTCACATCTTTTGCAGTGTCTCCAGCACGAGCGCTACGTTTTTAAGATGTTTTTAAACTTTTACACGCAGCGCTGCTCATCAATATCAGATATAAAGCAGTCGACAAATAAGATGACCTCAGAGGCGGCAAGTTGGCATGATAACTTATGATTTTATCTAATATTAATGATTTTATCTGACATTAACATAGCATTTTTTACAATCAGCCAATTCAAATCAAGCATTCAACAGTCATGTAGATTAGGTTGTAAATAATGTTGAGTTTCTTGCACAGAGCAATTACTTCACTACAGTATATGAAACCTCACTGTATCATCAGCAACCACCGGTATTATCATGCTGTGTTCACACCAGACACGGCATGCGTGATAAATCGTTATTCGCGCATAAATAGACACGTGAACATTTTGAGTTTACTCACTTTATTCGCACGTCAAATTTGCTTCATTCACGTGTCAAATTCGCTTCATTCACGTGTCAAATTTATTTCACAATAAATGGGGATTCACGTCTTCGGCGGGGCTTCAGTCTGGCCGGTGACTCTAGTTACGTTGCTAAATGGCCAACTTGGATTTTATTTTAGAGAATAGCTGTGTTTATGTGCTTTAGGAAGACTGAAAAACAGCGTAGATTCGTTCAGCACCATGTCTGAGTTCACCAGATCCTTTCAGAGTTGAACCCAGCTTCAATCCAGGCTCATTCTGAAAACGTACCTCTATATACATTTCTGGAGAGTGCCAAATATGTCCCAGGAGTTTTTTGTTTTTGTAAATCCACCAGCGGGCGCTGTGTATGCTTTTTGAGATCTCAATTCTCTCGTGAGTGCCATTCGCGCCTGCTGTTCTCGCGTAAATCTACCAGAGGCCGCTGTCGACTGACTGTTTGACTAACCGAATGACTGATCAATCGACTGACCCACCCTCCTCCCTCCCTAAACCCAACCAATAGTATTTTTAAAAGCACAGATTGACCCGCCCACCCACTTCCCTAAACCCAATCACAATTTTAAAAAAGAAAAAAGAAAAGCCCTCGCCTGATTTTTACCATGTTTTCAGATTTTACCACATTCTCACCCTGTTTACTTTATTTTTTGGCTTCTGTTTTTCTTTTTTCCCCCCTTTTCTGGAACCGTTCTTCACCAGACTCAAACCCTGTCATCGTGGTCAACTCCTCTCTGCGTTTCAAGTCCACCGACGTACATGGCGAGCTAACCAGACAAACTGGAAACATCGGGAAAGCCGTTCATACGAAGGTAAGCAGTCAGCTGGTAAGAGCGAAAAGGAACAGCGTCATACCTCCCCGTAGTGTTTATTTTAATAATAAACTGCAGCCATACGTACTTCTGGCTACATATTTCACGATCTCCAGAAACTTATATATGGTTACGTTATCAGAATGAGCCTACGTTGGCCAGCTCTGTGAGTTCATCAACTCCTCCGAAACTATACCTGGATGATGGAAGCTTTCAGCGGTGCTTCCGACTGAGCCGAGCCCAGTTTGAGGAGCTGTTGTTCGGTGTCAGCAGGAGGATTTTCCCCACCAACTGTAGGTGCTACGTTATATATAATCACGCCCCTAACAAGAGCAAGCTCCTGATTGGTGAACGCGGCATAAATGTCCGCTAAAGTTCAGCTTGAGTGAATCGTCATCCGCGCCACCTCATTTGCACGAATCACCACAGGATGTCTATTCACGTATTTGCATTGACTTAACATGTAAATCACTCGCGCTTGACTTGCGTCTGGAGTTCTGCACTAGAGTTCTGTCTGTATATGTTCGTTTGGCTCTCAAAGTGCCAGTAGTCATTGACTTTTTCATTTTATGATTCACTTAAGGACTACAGTTTTAGCTAAAAATCTTCTTTAATGTTTTTCTGAAGAAAAAAAAACATCATCTACATCTTGGATACCCTGAGGTTGAGCAATTTAAATGCACATTTTTTTTATTTTTTGAGCGAACTATCCTTGTGTAAGGCTTTTTTAATGTTATTTAAAAACAAGCTGCACTTAAACAAACATATTCAACGCTAGCTGTCGATTCCTCCACTTTCCCTCCACTTATTATTGGACAGTAATGGTTTTGTCTCACAGGTTATAAGGTTATTGGTCGAAATAAACGAATCTGAGTGGGTTCAGTCAAACAGTTGTGAAATAATTATGGAAAAATGTGACTTTACTACACTTGTCCAGTCCAAACTCTTTATGGAGGCTCAATTCTGACAACTCTGACATATGAGGTCAGCATTGGACCAGTTTCAGAAGTCGAATAATAGAAAGGAAATTTAACACCATTTGCACATCAACACGCTGCTGTTTCTGGATGTTTGGTTAAATGTGGTCCATGATTCAGTATTTCACAGGTGAATTATCAAACTTATCGCACAGCGGCATAAACAGACACTGCAGGGCTCCGGCTTGGTTCCTGATCAGGGTTTTTTCCTTTATGTCTGACTCCTGCCATGCACCCCAGTCAGATCCTTCCTGATGATCTCATTCACTGCAGAAACCATAGAAAAGAAGAAGAAGAACAGATTCAAAACAATATTCATTCAGAGCTGAAGCAATTGTCAAGTTGCACAGTGTAGTTAAAACAAATCTTTTGTATGACTTGAGAACGATGAGTCCTCTGAGGGAGTGATTCCTTCATTTGTGCACGCGCACATTTGTGCAGGTGGTGTAGAGTATTAGTTCCTTTTTCGAGTCCTCTATCGGGTTTGAGTCGTTCGTTTATCACGTGAAAGACAGAAGCCAAACATATGCATTTAGAGCCGGAAAAAGATTTGATTCATTTATCTCTTGAGTCCTCGGTTTGAGTCGTTCTATCATCACATGAAAAACAGAAGCCAATCATATGCAGTCAGAGCCAGAAAATGATTTGATCTGTTCATCTCTCGAGTCCTCGGTTTCAGTGGTTAGTTCATCACGTAAAAGACAGAAGCTAATCATATGGATTTAGAGCCGGAAAAAGCTTTGATCCTTTCATTTCTCGATTCTGTCAAGTGATGAATGACAGACTCAAAATCCAGAAGATATATATATATATATATATATATATAGCTTCATTACTCCAGTCTTCAGTCACATGATCCTTCAGAAATCACTCTAATATAAATTATTATTATTATTATTATTGGTAATAAAAGCAATAATAACTGGAGGAATAATTTCATTTGAAACTACATACAATAAGTAATAAAAAAATATTTAATAAATAAGCATTTAACAATTTATTTTACATTTAATAAATGCCACCTTGATGAAGAGAATAATTTTCTTAAAAAAAGACCCCTATATATATATATATATATATATATATATATATATATATATATATATATATATATATATATATATATATATATATATATATATATATATATATATATATAGTTTGGAAGCAACTCGTAACATTTTAAGAATATTTTAATAAAACCTTAAATATATAAATAAATAGTGTAATAATATATAATAATAAAGCTATATATAGTGTGTCAACATTTTTCAATATACCACACACAAATAATTGTAAATGTTTCTATATTATATCTATACTATATTTTTGCATCAAAACATTTTATGAAATATCCTACAAACATTGTTTCAGACAAACAATAACACATTTGTTATTTAATATTTTTATATGATAAATATTATATATTATAATTATAAAGATTATAGTTAAATAGTTATACAAATGTAATTGAAATGTAAATTAATAAATTGGACAAATGATTTAAACCCAATATTTACAAAACAGCAATATATACACACACACACACACACACACACACACAAACATTGTACAATATTAATACATTTGAAAACTGAATATAACATTTAAAGAATGATTCTCTGTGAAATTAGGTCCATGTAAAAACAGAATAATTAAAAACTATATTTAATAATATCACAACAATTAATACTCCTAATTGTAAGTCATAAAGTTACAAAAATGATCTTTTGTTAAATCAATAACAGATGCTGAGCTGCAGTGACAGTAATGGGCCAGCAGGTGAAAGGGAATCATCTGACAGAGAAATGGAGCTTTTGCATTGGCCATCGCTTCACTTCCTGCTGTTACCCTTTTTACAGGGGGCATAAATGGAAACTTTTACTGCCTCTTCATTCTAAAAATAGCAGCAGAGCGCGTGGGGTGTTAACACAATCACAACAGCCCGAGTCTGGCCACAACTCACAAGAACAAAGGTCACAGGTAAGATCAAATTATTTGAATGTGGGGAAAACACCTGGTGAAATGATTCAATAAAGTATGGATCACAGGCATGACAAGCCTACTGATTGATGCTACAGTTTACACGGTGGACTTTAAAGAACAGGTTTGAATGCGACTGATAGTCACAGATTCAAAAAGCTATTTAATGGAATAAATAAAAGTTTTTTTTACTGTGTCTCAATTCATATATTTAAAGCATTCTCCCTCAGTATGTTTACATGCATCCATGGTCAAAAAACACTTCAGTTCAAAAAACACCTCATTGCTCAAGGAATCAATCTGTTTGATTAATTTAAAGGTTCAATCTTTCTAAAGCCCTCCTTTCCAAGAGCCTTGTGTACTCTGATTGGTCAAATAGTAAAGTCTATTGTGATTGGTCAAATGTTTTATTTTAAGATCCGTTAGTGCCCATGTCTGATAATGTAATATTGGAAGAACTAGTAGATCAACCCCAACCCCAACCTCCATCACAAAGCACATCATCAGGGTTTCTACAGGTTTCATCAAGTCAAATTTAAGTCTTTTTAAGACCATTAAAATTTTATTTATATGAGTGCACCCCTCACAATTCTATCTTTTAAATTTATATTTTTAATAGGACGCTATACAATATTATATTTGTGCATATACATTAAATTAGTCAGTACTAGAGACAAATCTGGAGCTTATCTAAGAAAATAACTTATGATAACGGTTCAAACACTAGTACAGCCACGTTTATATGTAATAGAAAAATATTAAATACAAATTTTAAAAAAAGGAAAAATCAAGAGAAGCAAAAAAAAAAAAAATTGAGTTGAAATTTTGTTGGTTGTAATTTATTTAGCAATATTTTGCTTGAATTTAATTGTATTATCTTTCAATTTCTAAATATGTTTGGTGACTAAAATATTGTTTTAATAAATATATCTGTTTAATAAATCTGTTTTGTTTAAATGCACCAAAATATACTGCCTATATTCACTGAGAAATTGATAAAATATTCATTTTCAAAATGGAGTGTACTCAATTATGCTGAGCACTGTATGTGCCATATAAAAAAGCTGAGTATACCAAGGTATAGTTGAAAAATGAGAGTTCAGTACATAAAATGACCTGAGACACTATTGTTTCCTCATTCTCGTGTAAATTTAGAGAGCGTAAAACCCCAGTGAACAATAGGCCAATCAGAACGCAATACAGACTGTTGTTTCTCATGGGGCAAGCCCTTAAGCATGTATGCAAGAATGCATGTACTTTAGGTCACGTTCTACATCATCCGGACCTGACGAGCAGCTGCATCATCAAGAATCATTAATATGCATGCCCCAGGCTTTGTTTTGAAATAATAACAATGACAATTTTCCTCCCTCATTTTTAAGTTTATCAAAGTTTATATTAAACATTCCATGAATGTGTGACTCCTATTTTGACAATGGGAGATGCAGCAAAGTCAAAGCAAGCCGCACCAGTTTGTTTTCTATTCATTACTAAGGAAAAACATTTTAGAACTTGTCAGACCGTAAAATGCAGGATATACAGATTAAAAATGTATTCAGCGCCACCCCGATGAAATATAAAGTATGTTTATTTGTATCTTTTACTAATTTATCATGTTCATTGAGAAATTTGTCAGATATGTTCGTAATCGGAGGTAACAAACACATGTAGTATGCTTAGTATTGTGTTTAATGCACATTTAAGCATAATGTCTAATCACTTATTGCACTGAGAGCTACGTCAAAGCAGAGCTCATTAATCTTCACAACCTTTCCAAATATGGTAAATAAGGACCTTCTGATTCTAGGGGTATTTTATAAAGCAATAAATAAGCATACAAAACCATCTCTAGAGAATCTTTGAAGTTACCCAAGCCACATACCTACTATGTACTGTAGATTTCATAGAACAAGTTAACTTCATTCATTCATTTTCTTTTCGGCTTAGTCCCTTTATTAATCTGGGGTCGCCACAGCGGAGTGAACCGCCAACTCATCCAGCATATGTTTTACGCAGCGGATGCCCTTCCAGCTGCAACCCATCACTGGGAAACACCCATAGGCTCTCATTCCCACACATACACTACAGACAATTTAGCTTACCCAATTCCCCTACAGTGCATGTCTTTGGACTTGTGGGGGAAACCGGAGCACCCGGAGAAACATGCACACTCCAAACAGAAATGCCAACTGACCCAGCTGAGGCTCGAATCAGCGACCTTCTTACTGTGAGGCGACAGTGCTACCCACTGCGCCACCGCACCACCCTCAAGTTAACTTATTCAATCATAATCAATAATCAATAGAGTATTTGGCACCTTTAATGTTTCACAATTGTAAGGGTTGGTATGTACAGGTGATCTTAAAATAAAATGCGCAATTAACATTAAATGAATGAGTCTGCATTTCAGTTTTCATGTGTTTTGCCGAGTGTTCAATAGTATAAATATATATGTGTGTTATACTTAACAAACCGTTGAAGGCAGAATTATTAGCCCTCCAGTGAAACTAGTAATAACTAATTATTAATAATGAATTATTTTGGCTTTGCCATGGTGACAGTGCTTAGGAGGCTGACATTATGCAAATGTGCTACAGATCTACACAGATATTTTATGGAAATGAAACTGTAATTCCTGAAGACTCGTTGCAGTGTTTCAGAATCACTTCCTTTTTTAAACAGCCCATTACAATATTTTTATGCACTTTAGGCTTTAACACAGTGTTGACCGTTAACATTTACAAACAGCTAGGCGATACAACATAAATCTTCTATTACTATACAAGTCATATCTAGGCCCATACAGAATCTGCGCATGCAGAAATCTGCAGATTTTTAGCCCATCATTGAGTCTATTTACTTGAGTAGGTGTGTGAATTTATATTTATTCAGTTTTGAAATAAATATAGAAATGTTCATATGATGTATTTACAATACAGTTTGTAAAGTAATATTTTCTGTCTTTTAGTAGAGATATTATATGAGGGACTTGTTTACCAAATAAGTTGATCTAATTGGATTTGCATTGTAAACATTAAATACAAGTTAAAAAGGTATTATTTTTTAATTACATACAGTTGAAGTCAGAATTATTCGCCCCCCTTTGAATTTCTTTTTCTTTTTTAAATATTTCCCAAATGATGTTTAACAGAGCAAGAAAATTTTCACAGCATGTCTGATAATATTTTTTCTTCTGGAGAAAGTCTTATTTGTTTTATTTCAACTAGAATAAAAGCAGTTTTTAATATTTTAAACACCATTTTAAGGTCAAAATTATTAGCCCCTTTAAGCTATATATTTTTTCGATAGTCTACAGAACAAACCATCGTTATACAATAACTTGCCTAATTACCCTAACCTGCCTAGTTAACCTAATTAACCTAGTTAAGCCTTTAAATGTCACTTTGAGCTGTATAGAAGTGTATTAAAAAATAGCTAGATTTATTTAATTTTTGCCATGATGACAGTAAGTAATATTTTACTAGATATTTTTCAAGACACTTCTTTTTTAAATTTCATTTTTAAAGTGACATTTAAAGGCTTAACTAGATTAATTAGGTTAACAATTAGGCAAGTTATTGTATAATGTTGGTTTGTTTTGTAGACTATCGAAAAAATATATAGCTTAAAGGGGCTTACAATTTTGACCTTAAAATGTTTTTAAAAAAATCAAAACTGCTTTAATTCTAGCCGAAATAAAACAAATAAGACTTTTACAGAAGAAAAAATATTATCAGTCATACTGTGAAAATTTCCTTGCTCTGTTAAACATCATTTGAGAAATATTTAAAAAAGAAAAAATAATTAAAAGGGGAGCTAATAATTCTGACTTCAACTGTATATCAACATATTGCACAGCCCTAAAAAGATCATACTCAAAAAAGCATAATAGGGCACTGTAAAACATGACATATTCACTGTTCATCTTGCACTGAACTGCGCTCTACCTTTATGCAGGCTGAAGATAATGTGGTCTGACCTGATTGGCCACATCCTGCTGTCAGGATGAGAAACTTCAGCCTGAAAACCCAGAGCAGAAGCTTGGTAGCCTTTCAGGCACTCTTCTGTTTTGGGTAGCCCAAAATATATTCAAGTGGCCCGAACAGAAAAGACATTTACTAAATAAAAAAAATACTATATAATGGCATTCATTATAGGCTACATGTATATTTTTTGAAAGTAAAACCACATATAATTATTCATTCATTAATTTTCCTTCAGCTTAGTCCCTTATTTATCAGGGGTCGCCACAGCGGAATGAACCGACAACTATTCTGGCATATGTTTTACGCAGCAGATGCTCTTCCAGCCGCTACCCAGTACTAAAAAATGCCCATACACACTCTCATTTACACATATACTCATACACTAAGGCCAATTCTCATTCATTCATTCATTTTCGGCTAAGTTCCTTTATTAATCAGGGGTCACCACAGCCGAATGAACCACCAACTATTCCAGCATATGTTTCATGCAGCGGATGCTCTTCCAGCCGCAACACAGCACTGGAAAACACCTATACACTCTTGCATTAACACCCACACCTAAACTATGGGCAATTTAGCTTATTCAATTCACCTATAGCGCATGTCTTTGGACTGTGGAGGAAACCGGAGCACCTGGAGGAAACCCACGTGAACACGGGGATAACATGCAAACTCCACACAGAAATGCCA
Organism: Danio kyathit; assembly: GCA_903798195.1. Taxonomy (NCBI): domain Eukaryota; kingdom Metazoa; phylum Chordata; class Actinopteri; order Cypriniformes; family Danionidae; genus Danio; species Danio kyathit. Next base: position 44,790,312 of record LR812541.1, on the reverse strand, counting down.
ACTTGCCCAGCCGGGACTCGAACCAGTGACCCTCTAGCTGTGAGGCGACAGTGCTCACCACTGAGTCACCATGCCACCCCTATCTTAATCATTTTATTTATTTTTTAGTCAACTTGGTACTGAGGTACCAGTTCTTTTCACAGCACAAGTTGGTGCAAATGCTCAAACACACATTGATAGTGGCTCGTCGATGCATGAAAATCACATCCAACATAAATGCCCAATTTGAGAGAGAATGTAGAAGCATTGAAATAGGCTAGATAGTCTGATGGACAGGGTGGATTATTTATTCGTAGCCTGACTGGAAAACATAATAGCCCCCGGACGTCGGGCTAGCAGTTTTGCGAGCCCTGTATCCCTAACACAATACACACACACACACACACCGCTGTTTGTTATGATGGATGTGCTGGGAAAACAGGTGTAGAGTACAGAGTTTCTCCAGGGCTTGAGCCATATGTTTCTGACATGGTGCTGACTCAATTATTAATGGTCAGTCTGAATATTTAGCATAATAATAACAAACCGTCCAGCTTTAAAGGAAAAGCTCACTCAAAAATAAACAACTATATATAATGTTTCTTTAGTAGAACATTAGAGAAGACTTTTAGCTGAAATCATGGTATGTGGTATAGATATCAGCACTCTGAGAGTCAAAGACACTTTTACAGACAAAAAAAGAAAACATTTTAGTTTAAGTACCAGTTCTCACGATTACCTAGTGGCTCATTACTTGCCTAATATTAAGCTATTGGCTGTTTGTCTGTACTTAAAAATATATAATACAGTTGCAATAAGAATTATTGAACCTCCTTTTAATTTTTTTTTCTTTTTTAAATATTTCCCAAATGATGTTTAACAGAACAAGGAAATTTTCACAGTATGTCTGATAATATTTTTTCTTCTGGAGAAAGACTTATTTGTTTTTTTTCGGCTAGAATAAAAGCAGTTTTTAATTTTTTAAAACCCATTTTAAGGTCAAAATTATTAGTATACGGAACAAACCATCGTTATAAAATAACTTCCCTAATTACCCTAACCTGCCTAGTTAACCTAATTAGCCTAGTTAAGCCTTTAAATGTCACTTTAAGCTGTATAGAAGTGTCTTGAAAAATATCTAGTCAAATATTATTTACTGTCATCATGGCAAAGATAAAATAAATCAGTTATTAGAAATGAGTTATTAAAACTATTATGTTAAGAAACGTGTTGAAAAATGTTTCTCTGCGTTAAACAGAAATTGGGGAAAAAAATAAACAGGGGGGCTAATAATTCAGGGGGTTGAATAATTCTGACTGCAACTGTAGTTTGAGAACATTATTACAGACCAGATCATTTTAACAAAACATTTTATGAACATTTCTGGAACGGTTTATCATTTTGAGATCAAAAATTATTTTTAAAAAATTGTACTACAGCTTTAAAAGTTGTTTTGTATATAAGAATGTAGATTTTGTTTGTCTGTGCAAAACATAATGACTATCCTATATTTTCTCCATGATTTAAAGTAGACTGCCAATAGTTTATATTTTAAAACCCTGGTCAGTCATATTTAGATCAAAAATCATTTGATATCATGTAAAAAGGATCACAGTTTGACCCCAAAGTACTAAATAATTGTCATAAGAAATACATTGTGTTGTCGTCAATCCCAGTTATAACAGCAACAAATAATAACTTGACTTCTAGTTGATCATTTGGAAAAGTGTCAGAATGTAGATTTTCAATCATCTGTTGAACTGCATCCCAATCATCACAAATACTGCAGAAGACCTATTGGAACCCGCGTGGACTCAAGATTCTCCCAGAAATCAGTCAAGTTTGGTAAAGGAAAAATCATGGTTTGGGGTTACATTCAGTATGGGAGTGTGCGAGAGATCTGCAGAGTGGATGGCAACATCAACAGCCTGAGGTATCAAGACATTTGTGCTGCCCATTACATTACAAACCACAGGAGAGGGCAAATTCTCCAGCAGGATAGCGCTCCTTCTCATACCTCAGCCTCCACATCAAAGCTCCTGAAAGCAGCTTAAACCAGCAACCTTCTTGCTGTGAGGCGACAGTGCTAACCACTGAGCCACCGTGCCGCCCATGATACTGTACATTGTGATAAATAAAAAAGCATTATGATAAATAAGCTTAGTTTCTTGAAAAAACTGATAATTTTGCTTCATAAAACCTGATATATATCATTAGGAAAATGGGTTAAATAAAGATTTATCTCATTAAAATGCACGCACAAGTAAATATTAGTGCTAATTAGGGAACCAAGAATTAGATGAACCGCACTGAAAGGCTGTGACAAACAGTGTTTGTTGTGGTAAAAGCCTGCGAGTCGGAACTCAACATTCAGAAGAATTTCGTATTTAAAGCTTTGATTGTGTAAGCAACACAATGGCACAGATACAAAGCCCAGACATAAAACAAATACAGCCTGATGAATCTTAAAGCCTGAATGTTTACTCAGAGCTAAATAAATCATCTTGGATCAATAAATAGTGCTTTTATATAAAATGTTTAAAAAACATTGTAATATACAAAGCTAAATGTATTAATCTTGCAATTTGTGATTTGTATGATCAACCTTTTTTCAGCAGAGTCTATAATCACGAAGGCCTTGCGGTTTTAATCATACAAGAGCTCTACGTGGATGACATCTGCTTTTCCTTCTCAGACTAATGAAGAACAGATGAGAAAGGAATAAACTAGTAGCAGCGGGAAGCTGAGGTGCTTTATCAGCGAGTAAAGAAAACTAAATATGAGGCCCTAAAGCCATAGCAGACTGTAGATCCTTTGCTGGAAGACTTTCCAGAAAACCTAACAGCTTGAAAACAAACTCAACAGCAGGGAAACGGGCCTTTTTTGACATGTAACAGCAGTAAGAAACTAAATGACAGCTTCTTGAGAAAATATGAGCATTGCTTCCAGTGCAAATCTTGCTGTTGTGACTTTAGGTGATTTCATAATGACCCAAAAGAAAAAAAATCCACAAATCAGATCGTCCTAAATAATGTGAAGTATTTTTTTCTTGTCCATTTATGCAGATCTACAGAACAGAGGGCTTATAGCAGAAGTAATGAAGGGTTGGCACACGCTGGTGGTTTTAGCTGTGAAGGAAGTGTACAGACTGGGCGGTATAATAAGTGAGTGTCTGGCTGGAGAGACGTTGGCCAATCAGAAGTCTTGTTTACAAACCAATGCTGGAGAGCAAGACAGAGCATAGTAGATGACTCCATCTGCACCTTCACCATATGTGTGCATATACTGTATATACTTAGATATTTGGGGGGCAAAAAAATCCCCAGAAAATAGCAAAATCTGTCAAATTCTCTTTTGGGGAAGTCCTGTAAAAAACTATGTAGAAAATGATGAAACGTTTGCTTTTAGGTGTAAGATCTAGCTGTAGATATTATTATACGTTTCATATAAAAAGAGTGGAAGTAAGGAAAATCAGGTTTTGTCAACATTGTGGAGAACAGTGTCTCAATAACTGTAGTAAAACTTAAAATGGGCTTAATTGATCACATTAGGCATTTTTTGTAATGATTATTTTTAGAAGACAGAAATTATTCACTTGTTATAAAATAAGCTGAAATCAATGGAAAGTCCCCAACAGGATAGAAAAGCACAGTAAAAAATGAACTGATAGGACATGGGTTTATATGCCGGCAGCTAGCTCTCTGCAACTCTCACATGGTCGCCCACTGAAGCTAAGCAGTGCTCTGCCCGGTACCTGGATGGGAGACCACATGGGAAAGTTAGGTTGCTGCCGGAAGTGGTGTTAGTGAGACCAGCAGGGGGCACTCAACCTGTGGTCTGTGTGGGGCCTAACGCCCCAGTATAGTGAAGGGCACTCATCAAAAATCCCAGGATGTCCATCGAAAAAGAGTAGAGGTTTAACCCCGGCATCCTGGCTAAATTTGCCTACTGGCCATCATGTCTCCTCTCCACCAATCAACTGATCGCAATATGGCTGTCGTTGTGTCATCCAGGTGGATGCTGCACACTGGTGGTGGATGAGGAGATTCCCCCTAATGTGTAAAGTGCTTTTAGTGTCCAGAAAAGCACTATATATATGTAAGGAATTATTATTATTATTATTATTATTATTATTATTATTATTATTATTATTATTATATATAAAGAAGTTCAGATGCAGGCAATGCAGTGGCGCAGTAGGTAGTGCTGTTGCCTCACAGCAAGAACGTCGCTGGTTCGCAGGTTCGAACCTCGGCTGGGATGGGTCAGTTGGCATTTCTGTGTGGAGTTTGCATGTTCTCCCTGCGTTCGCGTGGGTTTCCTCCGGGTGCTCCGGTTTCCCCCACAGTCCAAAGACATGCAGTACAGGTGAATTGGGTAGGCTAAATTGTCCATAGTGTATGAGTGTGAATGTGTGTGTGTGGAAATTCCCAGAGATGGGTTGCGGCTGGAAGGGCATCCGCTGCGTAAAATCGTGCTGGATAAGTTGGTGGTTCATTCCACTGTGGTGACCCCGCAAGGGACAAAGCCGACAAGAAAATGAATGAATGAATGAATGAATGAGTTCAGATGCAAAAACCTCTAAATGCCGTCTGAAATTTCTATCGAAAATTAACATTTTTCTCAGCCTGTTTATGTTGAGATATTTTCACCAGAAAAAGGACTTTCTTTGCCATAAAAGTGGTAATACTGAACATGCACACATAAAAATGCTCATTTTAGAAAAAAAAAAAAAGCTCATTTAGAGGTTTGTGCATCTAAACTCTTCATATGTATATTAGCGTTGTCAAAAGTATCAAGTTTGGTACCAATCCATACTGAAATTTAAAAAAATTTCCATTTCCCGCTAACTTTTGAGTGTGTTTTAAAACACTAATAATGTGGGTAATAATGCATTTACACTCAATAAACAGCGGTAAAAACAATGAACACTATGGCCAATCACAATGGGTGAACACTATGGCCAATCACACTTGGTGAACACTATGGCCAATCACAATGGGTGAACACAATAGCCAATCACAATTGGTGAACACTATGGCCAATCACAATGGGTGAACACTATGGCCAATCATAATAAGTGAACACTATAGCCAATCAGCGGTGTTTAAGAACGAGCTCAAATGTTAGTGGGAAATGGACGTTTTTTAAATTTCAATACCGATTGGTACAGAATTCATTGCTTTTGAGAACACTAATGTATATGGACCTTAATCAATTGTCAATTGTCAGACACGAAGTCAATTGGTGAAGTTTGTTACTCGCCACTGTCTTGCTTGGTTGGGACTTGTGGAGCTGCGCATCGATGGCTTTGCTCCTCAGTGTTTGGACTTTCAGCAGTGAAAATTAAACCACACTGAACTGAGCTAAACTGAACTTAAACTCTGAAAACTGGAAAGACACATTTTCAATTTACTAGACTATCTATGTTAAGCTGCTTTGACACAATCTACATTGTAAAAGGGGCATATAAATAAACATGAATTGAATGAATTGAATTAATCATAGTGACACTATATTTAATTGTGATCAAGATTGACGTTGGTTCAGTGAATTGCACTGTGAGTACTAGCGTGTCACTTGTTATATGTAATGCAACACTAAAATCTTACTTTCCTGTCAACAAAAAAAGTCATGTGAAAGTATGTTTTATCAAGTGAGCGGACATGCAGCACATGATGTAGTGGTTAGCATGTGTGTATGTCTTGCGTACCGGGTAGCACTGATACAAAAACGAAGCCACAGTGTAACCATAAAGGACAGGAAGAGTCTAGACCACAGGCCTGACAAGGTTCTCTCCAAAACAGACCAGCATAGAAAAAGTAAAAACAAAAACTATTGTGATTTCACTCCCTTTCAACTATTGCTTCAGTACCATGTTGAAGTACAGATGGTGCCTATATCAATGCCACTTTCAAAGAACAAAGCTATGACTTATCAGGATATTGTTTTCACAGCCAAACATTCAATGGCTTGGCACACAGACAGTCCAAAACTGGATGCAAGTGATCTGAAACTAATGTGCACGGCTTACGTGCTCTATCTAAATTATTCCTGCTGCTCTCTCCAGCTGGAAGAACTTCAACTCTGTCGCCTCAGGCTTCAGTTCCAGCCTGGGAAGCCTGAGCCGAGCCAGTTGAGCACTGGAAGGTTGGCCAATATAGTACCCTCAAAACCTTTGCCAGTTTGGCTGTTTAACCATAACACTTGTTTAAGGCCAATGTGCAGATGACCTAAATCAAAGGTGTACAGTCAAGAAAAAAGTTGCCAAAAAAGACTGGTGCACATTTCCATGCTAGCCTAGGCTTGAAACTACCATTGCTAAATCTTTTCCTGCAAAGATGGTTCACCAGGTAAGCTCATCAAGAAGTAATTAATTCATTTTCCTTTGGCCTAGTCCTTTTATTCATCAGGGGTCGCCACAACGGAATGAACCGCCAACTTATCCAGCATATGTTTTACACAGCGGATGCCCTTCCAGTTGCAACCCAGCACTGGGAAACATCCATATACACTTACAAGCACACACATACACTATGGCCAATTTAGTTTATTTAATTCACCTATAGTGCATGTCTTCGGGCTTGTGGGGGAAACCGGACCACCCGGAGGAAACCCATGCCAGCACGGGGAGAACATGCAAACTCCACACAGTAATGCCAACTGATCTAGCCAGGACTTGACCCAGCAACCTTCTTGCTATGAGGCAACAGTGCTAACCTCAGAGCCACTGTGTTGCCTCAAGAAGTAATGTTTTATAAAAGAAGGTTTTGGGAGGAGCATACACATAATTGACAAGACTAATTCATCATTAGCAATCACAATATAGCAGGGGTCAACAGCCCTGTTCCTGGAGAGCTACCTTCCTGCAGATTTCAGTTGCAACCCTGACCAAACACACCTGTCTGTAAGCATCAAGTGCTGCTTCAGGTCCTATTAGTTGGTTCAGGTCTGTTTGATCAGGGGGTGGCACTGTGGTGCAGTGGGTAGCGCTGTCGCCTTACAGCAAGAAGGTTGCTGATTCGAGCCCTGGCTGGGTCAGTTGGCATTTCTGTGTGGAATTTGCATGTTCTGCCAGTGTTGACGTGGGTTTCCTCCGGGTGCTTCAGTTTCCCCAACAAGTCCAAAGACATGGGCTATAGATGAATTGGGTAAGCTAAATTGTCCATAGTGTATGTGTATGTCTTGGTCATCCAGGTTGGGGGTTGAGCATTAGACTAACGACCCACCTAAACACCAACATGGTGCGGCTAAATATCAACTTTGATATAAACATCCCTGAGAGTAAGTAAGTGGGTAAGTGTTTGATCAGGGTTGGAATTCTGCAGGAAGGTACAGTAGATCTTCAGGAATAGGGTTAGAGAGCCCTGCACTATAGCAATCAATAGAAGAATAAAATTCTATAATCAAATACGTCCTACCTCCATTATCAATCAACTTTCAGCCCCCTTGACTCCACAGCACCTTCAAACCTGAGCTAGACACTACTCTAACCACTTTCTTCTGAATAACGGGGAATAATGCGAGTAAAGGCCAATTTATACTTCTGTGTCAAGTGCCGACTTCTCACTACACCCTGATGCGCACCTCTCAAAAATAAGTGTGCATCATATAACTACACGTCACAACATCATGAAGCGCAAGATCTGAGATTGGTCGGCTTGGTATTGGTGACAAATGAGGACGGGGCAGAGACAAGTGGAAGTGAAGTGAGATTGGTGGTGCGAGGGTTTAACAAGTGTCGAGTCTCGTGGAGGAGCTCCGGATGTATATTTTTATTCTTGTTTACTATATGATTAAAGTTGTTGAATGTTCAGACGTTCACAGACAGTGTGAGTTTGACCTACTTCTATAGTAGAATCGCACACATTTCTGGTGTAACCTTCAAATATCACCAAAGAAACTTGGCATAGTGAAACATAGAAGCCCTGCTGCATGCTTAAAAGAGTTGCAGAACAACGCAGACAAAATGCAGAAGAATAAAGACACACAACGGCGTCAGGTACATGGTATGTGCCATTGGGTATGGCAATCACTCAGCATAAAATTATAAATCAGGATTTAGGGTGTCTCTCCGAGCTCAGAGCCTTCCCCAAACCTTGCATGTCAAATATTTATTCAGTCAACTGTCTAAAAGTGTGAACTCTGTTATGAATAGTATAGAAGTGTTTTCTTGCTACTGAGAAATGCAAAACATGCATGCTCATAATGAAATAGATAGAGGTACAGTTTCTTTACAGAAAACCGACCACAGAAACCCTGATTCCTCCTTTCAAAGCCACCATCGAAATTCTGAGTTACAAATGCATATCTGCATGAGTCATATTACAACCGGTTGTGTGTGAAGGTCTTGCAGGACATCAAACAGTGAGATGTCAGTGGGTGGATCTCTACACCTTGACACCACTGCAAGCAGAAGCAACTGGGACTTTTTGCGGTCGTCATACTTCCTGCACTCAGTGACCCAGACTTTGCCTGCACCCCATCTGCTCTTGGGTAACAACTAGTGTAAAACTGGCTTAACTAGCTTTGACTGGTTTATAATGAGGCCAACCAACATTGTACAATATTCAGCAGAATTTTCTAATAAACGGGCTTTGCAGAACACCCTGTATTTGCAACTATTTGGGATTGGACTGGTACACATGTAACTTGGTAGATACCAGCCATGTGCTTTAGTCACTTTACCATTCCAGTTCAACACTGACTACGTTTACCTGGACATCAGTAGTCTAATTATTTGCCTTAATCTGAATTAGACAATAATATGATTAATATTTTTCAATGTTCCCTTCATGATCTCGTTTTACATGTTATTGCACATAGATCAATTAACGTCATTGCGTCACAGCGCTATCCATGTTTCCTCCGGAGTTTCATGTAATTTCGAGTGTTTCATTTAAATTTTTTCGACTTTAACTGGAGCTTGGCAGTTTCACTTTTATACAGGAACATTTCATTAATGTCCCTTTGACAAACTGAGGTATTGGATGAGAGTATGAACTGGTGGAAGAGTGTTGTTTTAATGGAATTTGATTCCTGCATGCCAAATGGAAAGAAAAAACCTCTGTATATTGCGATGTGAGTGTCTGTGGTCCTTTACTGGCTTGGTAGGTGCAGAGAATAGTAGTAGTGTAATGGATCACAAATCTCACGGTTTAAACACATTTTTAGTTTTTTAGTCATGGATCGGACCATTTTTTGGATCAGCAAAAAAGAGAGGAGACAAATGTAATTTGCTTTCCATTTATTAAAAAACAGCACTGCAGGACACTTTTGGTTTTAACAAACAGAACTTAATATTAAAAATAAAATGAAGAAATAATCAGCTGAATAAAAATAAATTGTGAAATATTCAGCACTGTGAAAACTTCACTGTTACTACTGTTGCTGATGACGCTAAATGTATAAATCTAACATTATAACTTGTACAAGTCATATTTATTTTTAGTCCCATTTTCAATAAATGATTCTGTTATTCACTCATAAAACTTCATGTTTCATTGCTAGATGGATCATTTTTGAAGAATTATTCAGTGGCATATTATTCGATTGCTGGTTGTCGCTACCTATTGGTTAAATAATGTAATTGCTGCGTACGACTTTCATTTTTGAGCGTCGTTAGATGCATATGACAGTGATTTTAATCTTTACCCTAAACATAAGTGGTTTTATCTAAACTATAAACTGTTATCCCAGTACTTCTGTGCTGATTAATCGTGCAGCTTACAATGAATGCATTAAGTGAAGTTTATTTATAAACTAAACCTGCGGTCACACTGCACTTTTCTCCCCATAGACTTCCATTTATACGCACACGAACGCGTCAGACCAGAAACGCAAGTTCGTGCGTCAAGTTTCGCAGTTCAATGCGTTGCAAAGTTCAAGCTTGGTGAACTCTGACCTGTGAAATCTTATCACTTGACCGCGTGAGACCAATAAAGGAAAAAAACATGACCTCTCTGGACAGAAATTTAAGATATGGACCAATTGCTCACTTTTTTAAATGTCTAATCATCTTGTTTAATCCCGCCTCTTTTCGCAGCGCCGTACGACAGAATTTTGTAAGCTCAAACTCTACCCAGGTAGCAAAGAATTCTGGCCCAGATTTGGCATAAATCTGGCACAGCAGGCATTCATCCGGCACTGGCATACAGCATGTGGGCCAAACAAGGCCTTGGTTTGGCAGAAGTGGCACCATCTTTAAGGTGGCACACAATACTTGGGCCAGATGTAAAATTTAGTATTTGGCCCAGATGTTAAAAATTGATATATGGGCCATGTAAGTTTGGCCCATCTTGACCCACATTTAAAATACATTTAAATTATTTTCATAAAAAGAAAAATTCTACCAATCAAGTCACTTCGAGAAAAAGCATGCCCATAGCATGCCTAAAGCGCAATGATTCATGGGTTTATCAATTTCATTGCAGCCGTGACACACTAACATATCTGGCCCAGTTCAGGCCTAGTTATGGGTTATTAACTTGGCTGAGACTTGGCCCAGATATGGTCCATGTTTGGCCCTTGTCTGGAAGCCAGACTTGGTCCAGTCATGTACCGTAATTCACTGCGACATGTGGGCCAAGCAAAAGCTGACTGAGTGGCCCAGAGCTGGGCCAGAGATATGTTGCTATGTGGGTAGTGTGGCCGCAGCTTTCTTTCGAAAGGACCACGTGCTTATGATTGCTCATGGCTGGTCCTGCATTATCCAATTTATGATTCACCAATCAGACGATCCCTAAGCCAACCCTAAGTTCCATATCACAGCCATCTTCATTTTGAAGAATCCCCCCTTCCACCCCTACTCCTCCTCCTTTCCTATATGAGTGGCATGGTGGCCCAGTGGTTAGCACTGTTGCCTCACAGCGAGAACGTCACTGGTTCTAGTCTTTACCAAGCCAGTCGATGTTTCTGTGCAGAGTTTACACATTCTCCCCGTGCTCACGTGGGTTTCTCCCCAGGTTCCCCGGTTTCCTCCCACCATCCAAAAACATACACCTTAAGTTAACAGACTAATCCAAATCGGCACCATAGACATGCACCTATGTAGTAAGTAGTTATCTCTTAAGAGCAATCACTATCTGTTCATTAGCTACTACATCAGGGGAGTTCTCGAGATCTAACTGAACTCAAACTCCCCTCTCGCCTTGCAAATGGGAGGGAGCCCCGGGCTCGAGGATCATATGAGCACAGGGCTCTCTCCCAGGACAGCATGCCAAACAAGCTTTAAAAACAATCATCAGCTAAGTGTGAACTCTTGAATGCAGGTTAAACAAGTAGTGGCAGATAACAGCTTTAAGAAACCCACCACATCCCGAATAACCCACCACGACTTCTTCAGTCATCATTATATTTTACAGGAAAGCCTAAATGCTTTCATACATGTGATTTGAATGACCAAAGAGGCGATCTCTCTGCGATTGTTACAAATTTAGAATAAATCTACCAGTAAAAAATGTATTAATCCGTGGGCCATGTATGTTCCGATCAACCGTGATCCGTTACACCCGTAGAGAATAGTGTCAAACAGCCGTGTGTATGCAATATCTTGTCGCAACATGCGGTAAAAAGTCCTACATGACGGTAATAGTTTGATTAAAGTGTTTACAGTCTGTACTGCACTTCAATAATGCGACTAAAGTAGGAATACTTAAAATAGGAAAACTTAATTCGATTTCTTTTTAGTTTGATTATGACTTTAGTCGAATTAAGGTCATCAAAAATCACTGTTTAAATGGTCGACTCTTAATCTAAGTACTATCTTAATCGTACTAAAGTATTGGTGTCTATGTAAACGTACTCATTGTTGCAAATACAATGTGTTCTGTGTGGCCAGAAGTTTGAGGAGTTTACATATCTCAGCATTTTCTGTCTTGCTTTAAGGGCCTTTAATGAGGAAATTCACTAGCACCTTTATGAGTTTGCCAGAGTGGTGTTAAACTATAAGGTGACTACAAGAAATTCTTGTCCATAAAAATGGGGGGCGACAGGGATTCATTATAAAGATTTTTACAAACACATCAAAGGTCCTGGGGCCCAGGAATCTCGTAGTAACTTTGTATTAATGTGCCTACAGTTGCAGCGTTGCTGTTTATTCAGGGAAACCCTATTAGAGTATGCAGAAGAAATTCCACCTTTGGCTCTCGGTTTAGTTCGCTTCAGTTTTTCCATACAACATGGCCCTTTCCCTTTCCTGCAGACTCCCACCCATCACTATCTTGTTCAGATCAGGCTGCCTTTCTGGATAAGTGCAGCAGCTGCAAATAGGAGTTCTGTGCTCCAGATTGGCAAGAGTATGAGCAGTGGAAAAAAAGCAAATCCTTTCACGGGTTCCCCCCACAGTATTGGGGGGCATAGGGCCAAGGGGAAGCCCAGGCCAAGTATAACAAACAAAAAGGCTTTCCCCAGCTCTCCCAGGCAGCCCATTCCACTGTTTGACAATGTGTTGCCATGGTCCTTGTTTTGCAAATCATAACACTGTCAACATGTCCAAGAAATTCTGGAGCGGCTTGGTTTTCTTTTCCTTATTTTATTTGCAAGGTCAAAAAAGCACCCATTTCCTTGTCAGATACACGGCGTAAGGAAACCCCTGCATGTGACATAATGAACCACAAGAGAAAATTGGTCTCCCTGAATGCCCAAACTGCCTTAAAGGAGTGACACTGGAATCTTTCGCCTTCCTTTGCCAGTATTGTGCCACATCGAGGTTTGGCCACTTTCAAAGTCATTACAACATGACTATGGCTTTCTGACACTATTCAAAACAAAACTGTGTGTGTTTAATTCATTCTAGCTAATTCCAGTTTCACTCTGTGTAATGGAAAGTATATGCTCCAAGACTAGGAGTAAAAATGAAATCTTTGATTCATATTTCACTGAGTATGTTTACATGGACACCAATAATCCAATTTTAATATAATTACGACAATACTCTGATTAAGAGTTTACCATGTAAACAGCAATTTTTGATTAATTTAATCTGATTAGGGACATAATCGAACTAAACAGAAATCGAATTAAGACGTGGTGTATGTCGATTTTAGCCGCATTATTAAAGTGTAAACACTGCAATCAAACTATTAAAGTCATGTAGAAATTTCGCCGCATTTTGCGACAGGATATTCCATGCACACACGGCTGTTGGACACTATTCTCTGCACCTACCGAGGCAGTAAAAGACCACAGGGTTTTTTTTTCCATATGGCATGCGGTATCAAATTCCATTAAAACAACAGTCTTCCAGCAGTCCATGCTCTCATCCAATATCTCGTTTGTCACGGGGTGCATGCATGAAATGTTCCTGAATGAAAGTAAAAGTGCCAAACTGCAGTTAAAGTCGACAAATTAAAAATGAAACACCCGAAATTACATGAAATTCCGAAGTAAATATGGATAGCGCTGTGACACAATGACATTAATCGAAATATTAATCTATAACAAGTAAAACGGGATCATGAAAGATACATTCAAAAACCAACTCTTGTAAACACCTTAATTATAATATTGTTTTATTCAGATTAAGGCAAATAATTCGATTACTCATATCCATTTAAACATAGTCATTGTCATTGTATTGAATCAGAGATGTTAAGAAAGACAATGAGATGGACATGACAGTTCGCTCTTTCTGCTTCTGTCTGAAAGCAGGTTCTTGGTGACATTTTAAATAGTGCATTAGTATGTTGTCACTCAAAAAATGTGACAGCATTGCTGTTCACTACATTTGAAACATTCCTGCAGTCACATATTTTTATGGATGACTTGAAAGCACGTGTCACTTCACACAGGCCCTGACAGATACTTCTAAAAAGCACTTTCACAACCAGTTATGCGCTTCCGAAAACCATTGTTAGCCAACTAAGGTCGCAAGTTCCGTCATTACAAACACAGTTTGTTGATTTGGCGTTTCCCATATCCGTCGTTCCAACGAACATTCGCAAACTGCGTCGCAAACTTGTACACTTGCAACTGCACCTCTGGAGCTGTAGTTAGAGACATAGTTCTAGGCTGTGTTCTATTCCCAGTTATCCCCCCTATGCTCTATTCATTTAGAACATTCTAACATTTAAACTTGGAATTATATTTAAAAAAGCATTAAAGTCATCTCTCTTAGGTGTAATTTACTTTCAAAGTATTTTTACAGATCAGTTTTAGTGATCTTCATGTTTACAATTGCGCTCCCTTCGCAGTGCACTTTGAAAACATTGATATCATTTTGAACACAGCCATGGCTCATGACAAAAGCTATAGGTGACCTATTATTTAAAAGAGGAATTTATGCTACGTCTCCAAAGCTTGTGAAAACAAAAAAATATAGCATACGGTAATGCTTTTAATTCATAACAGGTTATTTATTAAGTATCTGTACTGTATATGACATGGGCCTGCTGGTTAGAGCAGTTCTACAGTGGTTTGCATGTGTCAAATTGTAGAAGTAGACTTTTCAAAAAAATAAAATAAATAAACAATATCCTACTAAATAATAATAATAATCATCATCATCATCATCATTAATATTATTAATAAAGTAGGATTTTTTCATTTCCTAATAAATAATAAATTTCATTTTTTAATAAATAGCCTCCTTATTTATTTATTTATATGATTTATATCTGATATTAGAATAGTGTTAGCTTTTGTAAGTGATTTTATGTTTTAGAATAGAATATATAATGTTCTCAATAATATTTTTAAAGGACACACAGGCCCTACAGTATATCTGCCATTTACACATATTTCAATTAATATGGAAAACGAGTGAATGTTTTACCAAACCTAATATTGGATTTTTTCTTTTAATGCGTGTGGTTATAAAACAATATAATTTGCACAAATAAATTATGGGGTTCTTCTCTAAAGAAGTTGTTACTCCACCCCGTTTAAAGCATCATTATGGGCGTTTTTTGTTATAACTAACATGGTTCAAGCGATGGATATGCGACAGAGAAACTACGGTTTTGGGAAACACTCATCACTACATCGTTCTTTTCCCAAATGATGGATCGTATTATGATAGTTCATCCACGAGTTACGTCGTTGTTTGGGAAACGCATCTCAGTATGACTATCACTATAAAAACATCTCTGTCTTCAACAAAATATTTTATATGAAATCTTTAAGACTACACTGCAAAAACTTATCTAGTCAAGAGTTACAATCTTATTTCTAACCAAAAAATCTTTTCGATCTTGATTTAAGGACACAATGCTATGCAAGATCAGACTGTGTAAGATTATTATGATCAGTGTTGGGGGTAACGCATTACAAGTAACACGAGTTACGTAATAATATTACTTTTCTAAGTAACAAGTAAAGCATTACTTTTAAAAAAATAAGTAATAATATTTGAGTTATTTTTTTTGAAAATGTAATGCGAGTTTTAGTTTAATTAATTAGCTTTTAAAAAATAAATTGCTGAATTAAAACGGTTAAAAAAATGTAAAACTGCTTTTATTCTAGCCGAAATAAAACAAATAAGGCTTTCTCCAGAAGAAAAAATACTATAGGAAATACTGTAAAAAATTCCTTGCTCTGTTAATTTGGGAAACATTTAAAGATAGAAAATTATTCAAAAGAGGGTGAATAATTTTGACTTCCACTGCATATATATATATATATATATATATATATATATATATATATATATATATATATATATTTTTTTTTTTTTTTTTTTTAATATGTAGCAACCTGGTCAACTCACCATCATCAAGATAGGCCTGATCCAGGTTTTCTTGCTTGACCGTAACTCGCCCAGTTACATTGGCTCTCGGTTCTTCTGCAGAGGAACATCTCTGGGGCTCAACTTGGGCAGGCGGTGACCTGTCTTTGGCCACTCTCTGGAGGAAAGGCTGCTGCTGGATGACTGTGGGGTAATTCTGAGGGTGTTGGGCTGCTTGGGCTGGTGCTGGGGAACGGTTTGCCCCAGTGGGTTGAGGGCCATGCTGATTATAGCCCTCACAGTAAATGATGTGCTGATGTTCAGGGGGTGGTGGTGCAGGGGGATCTCCTCCTCCTCGGAGCAGGTGATGATTGGTTGGAGAAAATTGGATGATTGAGGGATGCTGGTTGGTGGGATGTTGGCTTCCCAGATGGGAGGACTGGGCTGGGGAACCGGTGTGGACCAGAACTGATCGATGGGAGTCTGGTATCATAGCAGCTGCCGTCTGAGAGTAAATGGGACTGCTGGACAAGGTTTTTCCAGGACGGGAGTACATTATGGCAGGGCTCTGCTGTTGAAATCGGTGGTCCGGAGGGGAGACACCTAGGCGGGTCTGTTGACAAGGGACAAGGCCAGGCACCAGGCCGCTGTCTGGGGTGATTACCCCACGAGGGCTATAGTATTGTTGGGGAGAAACTCCCAGCATCTGTGAGATGGAATAACCCATCCTTCCAGATTCATATTCATCCACTGGCTCTGTCTTAATAGATGGTACTGCGGATGTGAAATAAGAAAGTAATCATGCTGCAGTTTTCAAAGTGCACTTATCATTATTTTAAAGATCTGGGCTTATAATTGGTATCATGGGATTAACAACACATTTTCAGTATTTCACATGCAAAATGTGGTCATGCACATGTAAAATCTTAAAGAGCCGCTATTATGGGTTTTTAAAAATGACCTTCCATGTAGTGTGTAACACAGCTCTGAGTGAAGTAAATATCCAGCTAAGGCTTAAATCTGAGTGCACAGTGTTTAAAACTATTGATTTATTTATAAAAAAGTCGACTCATAGTGCTTCAAATGAATTGTCTTATTAACGAGTCTTTAGCCGTTTCAGCGTGATGTCGATACGAAACTTAAGCCCCGTCCAATTGTTGCGTGCGCAAACCCGAGAAAATTGAAACCTGCGGCCCTGCTTACAAACACTGTAGCAGATCCCGGTTGAATCAAGTCATGAAGACGCTGTGTTCAGCTGGATATTATTGGAAGTGTGAGAAAGTTTATGTTATTTTCTCTACCCAAAGATGAAACTGTGAAGAGTCAGTGATTGAGGTTTATTTTTGCAAAAATACCTCAGCATTATAGCCCAGCCTTGTGCTGTTCCCGTCATTTTTCTGACGAGGATCAGAAAAGCCAGAAACTTTATAAGTACACAGCTCATGGATCAGTTTCTTCCTCCATTTCACAAGTGTAAGTAAGTGCGATTAAAATGGCTGCCTCCTTGTTTTCTCTAGCTTGCAAATTATGTATTTAATCGTGTTTTGTTACTTGTAACCACTTGTACTGTATCTGGTTAACTCTTTATATTTTCATATCGCATCTAAAGCCACGTTGAAAACACGACGCGTGCCGCTTTGTTTACGGATTTAAATGCGTTTGTGAGTATGCGATCCATTGCCGTTTGCTCACACATACACTCTGCACTACTTCAATATTGTTGATAAGCCGTGGTGGCCATTTTACTCTGTCTCATGCTGAACGCCAACGACCAATCGCAACAGGCTGTCATCGGTCCAATCAGCGCAGATTAGCTTCGTGCTAAGGAGGGGAACAAATGAATCATAATGAATCATATGGGAGTCGCTGGGATAATTAGGTAAAAATAAATGCATATTATAAGACAATGAAAGTGTTGCATGCATATCAGCCTGTTGTTGAAGACCCTCAAAACCAAAATATGACCCTTTTTAATGTATAATAGGGGCTCTTTAAAGGTACAATATTAAATGTGGCCCTGGATTACAAAACTACAAAATTTTTGAAAGATGAGATTTATAAATATGAAAGATTAATAAATAATGTCTTTTGATTTGTGGTTTGTTAGGGCAATATTTGGCAGATATACAACAATTTGAAAATATCAACTATTAAAAAAAAATCTAAATCGGGGCTCGAAATTGTGACCTTTTTTGTCGCACATTCGCCCGAAATTTTATCTATGCGACCTCAAAATATATTTGGCAGTGCAGTGCGACCAGTTATCACTGCAAAATGTTCATGCAGAGTTGATCTTTGGACCAAAATACGCCAAACGCAGCACTCAAGAATGGTTTAAAACAGACAACATGTCAACTTGCTGCAGTAAACAAACAATGCTTGCCCCGCCTTTAAGCTCTTCTTATTGGCCCACTGCTCTGGAACAGAACGTGAATGGATTGGTTAATATCAGCTGTCAATCACTCAGTTCCGATGACAGAGAGCTACAGCCGCGAAAATGTAAAGGTCTGGATACGAGAGAATGAAAATAACACTGACAGATTTTGTTTTTGTAAAGTTACAAATAATGGCACATCTGATTAGTGTTTTTGTGGTGAATGTTAACACGCCATTTAAACTTTTCGAAGAGTGGATAAAAGACTGAAAAATATGAAAATGATTAAAGCCATTCAACGTAAAGCCGGTGGAACGGAGTTTTCAGGTAACAGCGTTTGCCACATCGACACATTTTAAACACGAGATGTTTTAAAAAATTTAATCCTTCATTTAATCGTCACGATGCTGTCAGTCGTGCGACTGGCAGAGCGTTCACCATCGCAAAAGAGCATGCATTTACTGAGACGAAACTGATATTGCAACTCATGAAAATACTATTAAGATTAATGCATGTAAATAATAAGTTAAATGTCAATATCATCTGTGCAATATCAAACACCAACCATGAGTGTTATCGTTAAAAATATGGTTAACTCAGTATCATTCATCTAATTCATGTGTGCAGGGCCGGTGGGCGCATGCACATTTTTTTTTTCCGTTAGTTTTGATTAGTGTTGATTTCAAATGCGATTAAATATTTTAATATAAAACTTGTAGTAACGGTGCACATAATTGGGGGGTGCAACTAAATTTTGGCTGGTACGCCTAAATTTTTGAAGCTAGGAGCACCGGTGCTACGAAAGAAAAAGGTTTATTTCGAGCCCTGAAAATATTGACAAAATCACCTATAAAGTTGTCCAAATGTCATTTTTAGCAATGCATATTAATAATAAAAAATATGTTTTAATAGATTTAGAGAAGGACATTTTCAAAATGTCTTTGTGGAAGGCGATCTTTACTGAATATTAAAATAATTTTGGGCATAAATAAAAATCTATAATTCTGACGATGTATTTTTAGCAATTACCAAATGTATACTTGTGCAACATAAGATCTTGTCTTGTCTTGTGGTCCAGGGTCACAAATAATACCCCTATATCAGCCTTAGGGTGTGTTCACAATTAGCAGGCCTGGCTTGATTAAAATAACCTTTGGAGTTATTTCTCTGTTAGTGTGTTTGTTTCATTTAAATAGGTGTGAACCCTGCTCCTCTTAGACCTTGTCCACACCAAGTGGACCAATACCTGCATAATGATGGGTCATGTTCTGCTTACAATCAAACTCGAGTGAATCAACAGAAATATAAATTATGCAACATGAACCAATCATGTCTAAATGAAACAAAAACATGTGATATCATAATGCAATCATTAAAGGACAGAATGCTCAAGCATGGCTGTTTTTTCTTATCCATACTTTCTTAGCACCAGATCTTTGTTTTTGTACACAATGAAGTAATTTATGCCTTTGTATGGAGTTTTTAAGGGCGTACTCACACTAGGCTGTCCGAACAGTGCCCGGGCGCATTTACGAGTTCGTTTGACAAGTTCGAGTTCGTTGGCCCAGTTAGACTGGACTGTGCTATATGGATTTACTAATCATTCTTACTTTTCAATGAACGCAAACTGTCATAGTTTATTATGCTACGTTCACACCAGAAGCGGAAGAAGCGTCAATCGCGAGTGATTTACATGTTAAGTCAATGCAAATGCGCGAATAGGCATCCTGCGGCGCGATACATGCGAATGACGCGAATTGCGCGAATGGCGCGATACGCCCGAATGTCGTGGCCGTGAATTGATCGTTTTGCGCATTTGACGCGCTTAACGCGCAAATCGCGCGAATCACTTGAGTTCAAAAATCTGAACTTCTGCGGACATTCGCGCCACGTTAACCAATCAGGAACTTGCTTTTGTGGGGGCATGATTGTGACGTAGCACCTGCGGTTGGTGTCCTGGGGGAAAATCCTCCAGCCGACACCGACAACAGTTCATCAAACTGGGCTTGGCTCAGTCAGAAGCACCGCTGAAAGCCCCAGTCATCCAGGTACAGTTTCTGGAGGAGTTTATAAGCTCACAGAGCTGGGTGCACCTCTGAAAGTATCTAGTGGACTCAGACACTGCTCCAAACGTATCGACGCTGTTTTACAGCCTTCATAAAGCACATCAACACAGTTATTTTATCAATAAAATCCATGTTAGCCATTTAGCTGGAAGCCTCCGTCATCCAGGTTAAGTTTCTGGAGGAGTTTATGAGCTCACAGAGCTGGGTGCACCTTTGAAATTATCTAGTGGACTCAGACACTGCTCCAAACGTATCGACGCTGTTTTACAGCCTTCATAAAGCACATAAACACAGTTATTTTATCAATAAAATCCATGTTAGCCATTTAGCAACGAAGCTACAGTCACCGGGCAGACAGAAGCCCAGCCCATGACGCGAATACGCGTCTGTTGTGAAGTGAATTTGACGAATGAAGCGAGTAAACTCAAATGTTCACGCGTCTATTTACACGCGAATAGCGTGATTTAGCCGCGCGTTCCGCGTCTGGTGTGAACACAGCATAAAAGATGCAAACCCCTCGCTGCATGTCAGCTGCATCTTCAGCAAACCTCCTAATACCTGCAGCACAAGGACTTTTATGATAACTTATGAGCGTCAAAAGTGGCTGATCTGTTCAGCAAAATATTTGAGTGTGTCACTGCAAACCAAACGACAAAAAAAAAAATACAAAACACTATAACTAAAGCAATGTCCACTGTGCTGAGTGAGAGTGCTTCTCTTCTGTTAAACTGATCAGTTGCATCATCGATGATGTAAGCATGCTCCGGCTTGGAAGGTAAAGATGCAGTGTGATTGCAGGCCGTCGGGGAAGTGGGGAGTAGGGACAAGCGTGCTTCAGCATGGTCCAAGGCAACCGTGCCTAGTAAGCGTACAGCCTAACTCTTCACAAGTCCTACGCTGATAAAACTACCATCACATGTAGCATATTGACCTTATTCTTCAATGTGGAGGGGTGCTCGTTTTTGAGATTGTTTTAGAACTTCCGATTTAGTTGCCTATATGGGAGAAATTACCAGGAATAATAAACGGCAGAAAACGGTCAAACTACTTGCTCTACAAACAATTGTGTTCATGACCATACAGACAAAGCAGAATAATATAAAAAGAAAATATCAGTTTGCAACATCAAGCAGCAAAACGAGCTGTCTTTAACCTCTAAAAATGAATGGAAGTGAATGAGACCGGAAGTCTTGAGCCAAAAAGATTAAAATGGCTGCTCATACTCGAAGAACAAGGCAAATATAAGTGTATTTATCTGAGGATATAAAATAAATTTGGTAAGTTCCATAGCAAAATATGCATTACAAAAGCCATGTTAGGTTTGGATTTAAATATGTATCCTTTGCATTTTGTGGTTTGGCCCAAAAAAACTGCACAATAATTGTATGCACACCCTTAACCCTTTAACTACCCCACCAACAAAAAAATGTAGCATTGCATTTCTTAACTCCTAATGTCGCTAGTTAACACACTCAATGCATTTTTTTTCAACACATCCCATAATTTCTAAAATATAAACCTCTACAAAATGGTTGATATGTTGGTTTATGGTAAAAGAACCGGATTTAATACATACACTGTACCATGAAAAATCGAAAAATATGAAGTGAAAGACTAAAATATCAAAGTATCAAATTAAAAAAAAATTTGAATACTAAATCATCTTTATTTATTTTTTTAAGTATGCCACAAAATATTTCAGATTCTCATTTAACATGTTTTCGTGTTTTTTTTTTTTTTTTTTTTTACAATAAAACCAAAATCAAGTGTAGTAGTGCAACAGGATTATGTTTGTTTGATTTTTTTTTGTAAACCAAAAATGCTGTGTGTGTAAACCATTATGTAATACAGCCATTCTTTAAATGACTTCAAGTCATTATTTAAAACAGTTAAAATATGGTCAACCATTTGGTAGAGTGGCAGTTAAAGGAGCAAAAAAAAAGAAAAGAAAAACCCTTTGCGTACCTGGTAGAGGCGTGTAGGTGAAATGCTGAGGTTGACTGCGCTTCCGTTTCCCATTTATCACATAGAAATTGACCTTGACAGCATGGCAAATGGAGGGATCTCTATATGGAGGAACCTCAATGAACAGCATGCTCTGTGAATGAGATAATTGTTTATTTGCAGCATCTACAGTTACTTTTCAAGATGAGCACTAAATATAGACCTTCAGGAAGTGCAAGCGGTGGTATAATACTTACTGCTTGACTTTTGTCTTTGTCAACTGTTGCTTCCAGTTCCCAAATTTGCTGTCCATCTGGAAACAGAAAGAGAGAAATGTTCAGATGGATTAAATAAGTTAAATACACATAATTAAAGTAATGCATACTCCAAAGTTCTCCTTATTCATCAGTAAATGACTGATCTACAGCTTCTCAATGGCAATGTTTTAAAGTCTGCATGAACTGGAAGCTGCAACCATTTTTTTTTCCATATTGTGACGCAGTTCCTAGAGAAACTGAATATTAAATGAGAAAACAGTGGGCGTGGCTTGTTTTTTCTACTGCGAGCTGATTGGATGTAGTAAAGTAGGCATTTCATTCAGAAAGATCTGGAAAAGGGTTTGTGGAGAGTTATAGAGTGGAGGAACTATGACGTCACCATGCAGGCTAATCGGCTACTAGCATAAAACTGGTTCCCTCAAAATCCCTATAGGATTTTCCAATAGGCTTTTTGAAGATTGCAAATAATAAGCTCTGTGTTCAAACACTGTTCATTACACTTACATGTTTTGTCCAGCCGGATAATCCTCACACGAAAATACAACTTTTAACACTTTTGGATCTTAAATGCAAACGCAAGAACTAAAAAGCTAACATTAGGCTATAAACGGACTACAGTGCCTTCAGGACGCTCGCCTGTGACGTCAGCAACACCCTGCTACAGACAACTTTTCAAGCTTATTTTTAGAAATATGGTCCATGACAAAGATTTACTCACTCGGTTTATTATATTATAATCCACGCTACATATTATAAACACATAAATACACAAAAACACATAGAACTACGTGCCTTTTGGATAGTTTTTTTACGTGAGGAATACATTTTGTTTTGCTTTACGATTGTAAACGTTTTAATACTGTATGTATAAATGTGCCTACATAGTTTTATCATAAGATATGTTTAAATAAGTGTATCGCTCGCGTGCATACAGCCCGCTTACCTTAGTAATAGACGACAGAAATGAGGCGAAAGTCTATATGCCTGCAAGTTCCATCATGGACACAGAACAACATTCAATATTCTTTTTTTGCCATGAAGTACAGCGAAAGCAGCCCATACAGTCACATATGCTATACATTTTATGGAGGAGTGTAAATATTGCAGTTATGACAGAGTTAAATGTGTTCAGATGAAGAAAGAAAATGACGAAAAATAAATTGATCACGTTAAAATGACAGTTAACATGTACAACGAGTCTTCGCTGAGGTCCAGCTTCATGCGCCTAGACTGCAGCTCTGCACAAGACGTTTGGCCACAGGAGAAATGGTCGTGCCCAACTGAGCCTGGTTTCTCTCGAGGTTTTTT
Organism: Danio kyathit; assembly: GCA_903798195.1. Lineage (NCBI taxonomy): Eukaryota > Metazoa > Chordata > Actinopteri > Cypriniformes > Danionidae > Danio > Danio kyathit. The sequence goes on along the minus strand of LR812541.1, from coordinate 44,766,699 downwards.
AAATCTTCACTTTCGCCAATTGGTGAAGTTTTTTACTCGCCGCTGTCGCCACTGGCTTGCATGGTTCGGGATCTGTAGAGCTGCGCATCGATGGATTTGCTCTTCAGTGTTTGGACTCTCAGTAGTGATTATTAACCCACACTGAACTGAGCTAAACTGAACTGAACTTAATCTATGAAAACTGAACTGAACTGACACTGTTTCAATTCACTATAATCTTCCATGTGAAGCTGCTTTGACACAATCTACATTGTATAAGCGCTATACAAATAAAGATGAATTGAATTGAATATATTTCCTACACATTTATTCACACGTTTGCATTACTGAGAGCAGGAAAGAGACAGGCTGCACTGGTAAGCAGTATCCCCATAATATTGTTTAATTAAAATAAATGATCAACAATTTAATCGGTCTCGACAGTCTTTACAAGTGAAGGCATTATCTACACACAATATGAATTCCCAATTAGAAAAATACTACAAACTATAACATACTATTCATGAAAATACTAAAATCACAGACAAAGCCAAATGCCCAACACAAGCGGGCTGCGTTCCAGACCAGCTCAGCTCGATGACATATAATGTCTCCGACACCGCCTATAGTCCCATTTAGCAACTTGATAGCAACCATCTTTTTAAAGAAGCGTAACAGATTTAAAAAATCCGAAGTGTGATGTAACTGGTGTGTTTGATGTCGTAGAATAATGAACATGAAAGTATCTTGAATTTGTGTTAGCCACAAACTTTATTTAAATGATTTAACTGAAATCCCATTGAAAATACCCACTGACTTTGGGACGAGGGAACCGAAACTGCTAAAATGCTAACTCGCTTCCGGGTTTTTGCATACAAATTGACGTCATAGTTCCTCCACTCTATTACCACCTAACAGACTCCTCCTCCTCAGCATTAACATCAAACAATTGACAGCTGGAGGGGCGTGGTTAAGTATGTTAGCCACGCCCAATACCTCAGACAGACGTAATCTGAGAATTTAACCGAAAACAAACAGGAAGTGCATTTTCAGATTTCAAATAAAGAATACAAGGACAATTGTTCTTAATGAAATGCACAGATGAATTGTTCACCACAAAACTAGCAATGTGAGCTAACAAAATCAATATGGTTAGTTTTGATTTCATGTGTAATTTAATATATATATATATATATATATATATATATATATATATATATATATATATATATATATATATATATATATATATATATATATATATATATATATATATATTATTTATTTTTTTTATTTTTTTGAGATCAATAAAGGTTGCATCATATGAGTAAAGTCAAAGTTCTTCCTTTAGTTGTTTGGGGAAATACAGGATTGGCCAAGCAGCTTTGTGATTGCATTGATTTGACCTTTCTCGCTGGCACACAATGCTTCATAATGACTCAACTCTGTTTTGACAGCTAAAGTGGGTGACGAGTTGTGGGTTTGTCTGTCATATGCATAGATCATAGGGCAGTTAAGTAATTCCTCGCCTACGGACTGGTTCCCATACCATAGAGGTTGCATGTGGCGCAAGTCATGTTACATTCATACCACACACTTGCTTCCTCATATATCACCCCCGATCAGTCAAAACACAATACAGGCTCACATCGACAAAAGAAAAAGTACTCAACATGAACTCGAGGACTTCGAGGACAACACAATACACTTAATACACAAATACAATTCATTAAACATGTACACACAGACATCGCCTATATATGCTATAAAATTGCAGGTTACTATGTCTGTATATAATAACTTCTATTTGATTGTAACTTTAACTTAATTTGATTGTATTGCAATAATGTGCACCTTTTGTAAAGCTGCTATAAACAAATTATTGTAAAAAGCGCTATAAAGACCATGGGTGGCAGAGCTTTTTCGTACAGTGCACCTAAGCTATGGAATGGTCTACCCATCAGCAGCAGGAATGCCGCTTCTCTGAATTGTCTTAAGAAACTTCTCAAGACTCACCTTTTTACCGTTGCTTTTAACTTCGATGGATTATTTTTGTCAATTTAATCATTTAACTTTATTGTTCATTTAATTTACTGTTTTTTATTGTTCTGCTTTGTTACTGTTTGCCTTGTAGCACTTTGGGTCTGAGAAAAGCGCACTATAAATAAAATGTATTATTATTTATTATTATTATTACAAATAAACTTAAATTGAACGTGTACAGTCGTGAAAGCACATTTTTATGTGATACCAACACTCACTTATGTGAAAAAATACTTATTTTGGTCATACTGATAAGATAAATACAGATTTGAAAATTGTAAAGGGTTTGTTTTTATTTGTACACTACCTGACAAAAGTCTTGTCGCTTATCCAAGTTTTAGGAACAACAAATAATAACTTGACTTCTAGTTGATCATTTTGTACCAGAAGTGGCTTATATGAAAAGCAAAGGCCTCTAGATTACGCTTATTTTACCAAAATAAAATATGATGCCTTGATTTTTAATTATTTAATTAGGACAGTAAGGTCTGACTTTGCTTAGACAAAAGTCTTGTCGTTTAACAGAAATAATGTACAGTATAGAATATAAAGTCATGATGCAGTGGAGAAAGAATGAATATTGTGTATGACTCCCATGAGCTTGGAGGACTGCATCCATTCATCTCTGCAATGACTCAAATCACTTATTAATAAAGTCATCTGGAATGGCAAAGAAAGCGTTCTTGCAGGACTCCCAGAGTTCATCAAGATTCTTTGAATTAATCTTCAATGCCTCCTCCTTCATCTTACCTCAGACATGCTCAATAATGTTCATGGCTGGTGAATGGGGTGGCCAATCCTGGAGCACGTTGACCTTCTTTGCTTTCAGGAACTTTGATGTGGAGGCTGAAGTATGAGAAGGAGCGCTATCCTGCTGAAGAATTTGCCCTCTCCTGTGGTTTGTAATGTAATGGGCAGCACAAATGTCTTGATACTTCAGGCTGTTGATGTTGTCATCTACTCTGCAGATCTCTTGCACGCCCCCATACTGGATGTAACCCCAAACCATGATTTTTCCTTCACCAAACTAGACTGATTTCTTTGAGAATCTTGGGTCCATGCGGGTTCCAGTAGGTCTTCTGCAGTATTTGTGATGATTGGGATGCAGTTTAACAGATTATTGAAAATTTACCTTCTGACACTTTTCCAAATTATTAACTAGAAGTCAAGTTATTATTTGTTGCTTATACAACTGGGATCGACAACAAGACTTTTGTCAGGCAGTGTATATATTAATTACTACAAACACGAATGTCTTTGTAAAATTACAAAATTACAGTCCTTCTTTCTCAAGGTGAGAATAGCCACAAATACTGACAAAGACACTCCTAGGCAAATTGTCTTTCTAACAAAAAAAAAGTGTCTTGCCAAATGCAAACCAATATATTGTTTAAAGTGAATAAGTAACTGGGTGACTGGATAACTATTATCAATTAGTTAGCAAAAACCCCTTAGATACATATCTACTGTCTGTTTTTAGCCTTATTTAATTCATTCATTCATTTTTCTTCAGCTTAGTCCCTTATTTATCAGGGGTCGCCACAGTGGAATGAACCGCCAACTATTCTGGCATATATTTTACACAGCGGATGCCCTTCCAGCTGCAGCCCAGTACTAGGAAACACCCATACACTCTCACATTCACACACACACACACACACACACTCATACACTACGGTTAATTTAGCGCATGTGATTGGACTGTGGAAGAAACCGGAACACCCGGAGGAAACCCACGCCAACACGGGGAGAACATGCAAACTCCACACTGAAACGCTTACTGGCCCAGCCGCGACTTGAACCAGCAACCTTCTTGCTGTGAGGTGACAGTGCTAACCATATAAAAATATATATTTACAGGGGGGCTAATAAATCAGGAAGGCTAATAATTCTGACTGCAACTGTATGCTGCTTGCATATTATTGTTGCACACTTTGTGCCTTCAGGCTTTAATATATCAATCAAACTGAAAACCCCTCACAAATATTAGGGTATGCCAACATTTCTCCAGTGCGCCCCAAACCCCCTTAGATTCCAATGGGTTAAACCAAATGATTTTGAATTGTGCATCTCTAAAACCGGAGTTACATAACTGCTCACGTTGCAGTCATTCATACACAAGTTCAAAAACCATAGTGATACAAATAAACAGCATGTAGCAGAAAATATCTTTAAACCAGAGCAGAAAGTAGAATTCCTACCGAATTAGTCATTAAACCAGGAACGATTTAGCTTCATATCGCAGCAGCATGTGGGAAACCCCTTGTTGGGCTGCAAATGAGAGATGTGTGGCTCAAATGAGTCAGCATTGTGGAGGGGGATTCCATACGCAGAGCCAGGACAACATATTAAAACTTGCTTTATGATCAAACTGCTCCGCTTTCACCCTCGACAGGTGATGAGTGCTTCTTCCTTGGCCGTTCTGTTTGTTTGCAGTTTGTTCCAAAGCTCCTTGTTCAGGATGCCTTTTTTCTTATAATTAGCCATAGAAACGTTGAGAGTGGAAGCCCAGCTCGGCATGAGGAGCAAAATCAGCAAGAGCCAGCAAATCTGCAGCCAAAGACAGCTGTCTCCCATTTTAGAGGGATTTCACAGTCATGAATGCCCAGAACGCTCTGTCAGGAGGAGAAACCCTCCACAGCTAAAGCAAAACTTGCTTATATTCTTCTGTTTTTAGCTTTTATAGCAGAAATGCAACTGGCAATCGCATACAAAGGGCTCAGACAATGTG